>QRFJ01002560.1:100285-566642 GCA_006176705.1 Cocos nucifera | reverse complement strand
ACTCTTTAAGAACTTCTATACTTTTAAGCGCCATCCTTCTGCGAAGGACTGGTGGTACTTCTCCCTCCAGTTCGGCAAGAAGGGGTTACTGAAAGGTGTTCCTTCTTCCATTCACAACTAGAAGAGAAAGTATTTTTTTATGCACTATCCGACCTTGCTATTAGATCTTCCTCCTTAGGGTCACATTAGAGAGTCAATCCACCGAGCTCCTAGCTTAGATAGAGTCGACCTTGATTCCTCCAACAAACTCAAAGCATATCGAGCTCCTCTTCTTTCTGATCTTTTGAAAGAACAGATCTTGTTTAACTTGAGTTTGAGTCCCCTTGACCCTGCTAGTTTATTTTTACTTTTCAGATTCACTCGGTTTCATATTTATGTACTGTCTGTCACTGATTGTGATTCATTCTTTGTTGTAGAAATGGATACTGAAGCTGCCGCGATGCTTGCAAAGGGGCTTTACGCCTAGAAGAGAAAAGGAAAAGTGCCAGGTGGTAGTTCGAAGAGGGCGAAGGTTGGTGGTTCAAGCTCCATGGCCCTCGCCATCACTACTGCTGCTTTCGAGGTTGCCGCTAGTGTCGAGGTTCTTCCAACTGCTGAGGTTGGCACTGTTGATGCTGATTCCATGCCCTCTATGCCCCCGAGCCCTTCCAGTGGAGATCAAGCTTCGAAGCTTCTTGCTGAGGGAGAGACAAGGGAAGGGAAGAAGAAAAAGAAAGCTATCATGAAGACACTCCATAAGGCTCACTTTAATGAGCCAAATGACGACAACGATGAACAAAAAGAGGATCCTTTCGATGACCAGAAGATCGTTTGGGCTTTAACTAATAAATTTGCCATGCTGGAGGTGGTGGACCGCATGGCCGACCTTGAACCATAGTAGCTCATTTGGGGTTCTCTCGGAACCCTCCTCAAGGTGATTGCTTCATCGCCCAACTTCTTCTCTTGTCTTCTGCTTTTTCTTTCTTCTCTCTTCTCTCATTCTTCTTCCTTTTCTTTTTTTTTTTAACATCGATCATTTATTGCAGTCGGATCATCAAATGCTCGCCCACATCAAAAGGGCACACCATCTGGAGATGGAGGCAAAGAAGGTCCAGGAGGATCTTTGAGTTGAGGTCAGTCGCCTTCAAGAAAAGGTCGACAAGGTTGAGTGTCTTGTGGATGAGAAGATGGCAGAAATCGAAAGTCTTCAGAATGTGCTCAGAAAGGAGGAGTTCATCTCGACTGGACTTGAGATTGCACTAGCTCTGAAAAAGGAAAGAAAGAAAGATGCTGAGATCAAAGTCGCTGAATTGGAAGCTTGAATGGCAAAGTCGATCTCAGAGGCAATGATCCGAGCCATGAAAGAGTTCAAGGCCTCTTCCAAAATGAGAAACCTGACAGTCGAGTTCGGCCAGCAGGCGTTCATTAAAGGTTTTGAGTTCTGCGAGGGCTGAGTTGCCCAAAAATTTTCCAAGCTTAATCTGAGTTTTTTGAAAGAAGAGGAGGCTACCGATGGGGAAGCTGAACCATCCACTGCAGCAGTCGACCCTTCTCCCATCGGAGCGATCGTAGAACCTTTCGAACCTACTATTGAGGAGCTCGGATCCTCTGAATCACTAGTCGAACTTGCTCCTAAGTCCACAGCTATTGCAGGAGTGCCGAGTTCCCCTACTGCTTCCCCTCCCGAGGTTGGGAGCTTTTAGTTATTGTATTTTCTTTTTATTTCATCCTATACTTGAAAAAACTTTTATCAATGAAAGTAAGATTTCTTTTTATTAATAGCTTAGAATTTCTTTCATATGTTGGATGCAATCTCCCACCGATGTCGAGTCGCTGCCTCAAGAAATTCCTTTAAAATTGGTAATTAAGAGTTTAAAGAGAAAAATTCATCACTTGAGGAAGAAACTGAAAAAGATAGAAGATGAACTCCAAAGATCCAGGAAAAATGCTTCAGAGGCGATGATTGAAGTCACTTACCTCCACAAATAATACATGAAGGATTTCGTGAGCTTCAGCATTAAGAAGGATAATTTTGAGAAGGAGTTAGCAGAGTTTAAGAAAAGTGCCAGTGATAAGTCCTGAGCATTGATCGTGAAGATCAGCTCTCTTGAAGTTAAACTTGATTCGGCGAAAGAGATAATTCGATTGTTGGAAGAGAGTTCATCGTGGTCTTCTGATAAGTCGAGACATGATTGGGATTGATCGAAAAAATTTCTGAGCTCCAGAAAAAACTCCATAATGCCAAAGCTCAGCATGATAAGTGTAGGACTGATTATAAGAAGAAAACGTGTAGGCTTGAAAGTGAGCTCAAATTGACGAACGAAGAGGTGGCTCATCTTCAGAGGCAATTACACGATAATCAGCAGGCTGGTGCTGACAAAGAGTTAGAGCAGGTTATTTTTCTGAGGGAATTCTTTCGCGGTCTTTCATTTGCATATGAGAAGGATAAGGCCAAACTTCAATAGTTAAAGATCCAAATGGTATACGAGCATCAAGCTATGAAGGATGCGGAGGCTGAGTCAGTAATTCTGAGGAGGCGGTTAAGAGAATCTGAAGATAATTATCAATGAGCCGATAGGATGTATGTGGAGAGTCTGCTAAGGAAGAAAGAACTTGAGAAAGAGATAGTTAGTTTAAAGAAATCTTTGGTGATGGCCAGCAACCCAAAGTCTGAGAAATCAAATCCTTCTTAAAAGTTTTGGCCTTTTCTTCCTCGCTTTTGTAACCGATCTTATAGACCTTTATTTCGTAACAATTCTAACTTTAATGAAAAAAAATATTTTCTTTAATTGTTTTTCTATTTCATTTCTTCGCTTTTCTCCTTCATTTTATCTTTTGTTGGAATAATCATCGAAAAGTAGCTTTTCTCCTATCCTTTCATGATTGGAGATCTTTATTTGTATCAGAATGATGTTTGGATGATGTTGTCTTTTTGTTTTCAGCTTAGTTGGTTTTTCTTGGTCCTTTTGTCAAGACGAAGTCTTTACTTATTCTTGATGAGGTTGGTTTTTGTTTTTTCCATGATGAGATTTTCCTCCTATCTCAGGCAATCAGAGATCTTTGATTTGCTCATATTAGGATGAGGTTCTCATTCTATTAATAGGACAACAGTGGTACGATCGGGCCATTGATAGGTCTTCTTCTCTCCTCCTATTTTTAATAACTGAAGGTCTTTGGTTTGCTCATGCTAGGGCGAGGTCCTCCTCCTGTCCCTAACATGGTAGTAGGGGCACAAATGGACCATTGAATGGGCCTCTTTTCTCATCCCATCTTAAACTAATGAGGCCTTCGACTTTGCTCAAGTTAGGATGAGGTTCTCCTCCTGTTCCTAATAAGGCTGTAAGGGCATAAATGGTTCATTGAATGGGCCTCTCCCCTCATCCCGTCTTAAATTAACAAGGCCTTTGACTTTCCTAAAATTAGGATGAGGTTCTCCTTCTGTTCCTAACAAGACTGTAAGAACACAAATGGATCGTTGAATGGGCCTCTCCTCTCATTTCGTCTTAAATTAACGAGGCCTTCAACTTTGCTCAAGTTAGGACGAGATTCTCCTTCTATTCCTAACAAGGCTGTAGGGGCACAAATGGGCCGTTGAATGGGCTCCTCCTCCATCCTGTCTTAAATTAATGAGGCCTTCAACTTGCTCATGTTAGGGCGAGGTTCTCCCTCCTATCTCTATCATGACAATAGGGGCACAAATGGGCCGTTGAATGGGCCTCTTCCCTCCTCCTATCTTAAATAATCGAAGATTTTCGACTTGCTCATGTTAGGATGAGGTTCTCCTCCTATTCCTATCATAGCAATAGAGACATAAATGGGCCATTGAATGGGCCTCTCCCCTCCTCCTATCTTAAATAATTAGAGATCTTCGACTTGCTCATGTTAGGACAAGGTTCTCCTCCTGTCCCTATCATTGCAATAGGGGCACAAATGGGCCATTGAATGGGCCTCTTCCCTCCTATTTTAAATAATCAGAGGTCTTCAACTTGATCATGTTAGGGCGAGGTTCTCCTCCTGTCCCTATCATGGCAATAGGGACACAAATGGGCCTCTCTCCTTCTCCTATCTTAAATAATCGCTGGTCTTCGACTTGCTCATGTTAGGATAAGGTTCTCCTCCTGTTCCTAACATGACCACTTTTGATTGCTTCTTTTCTGTTATCACATAGTTTTTGCACCAAGAAACAATAATATTGAAATGAAGAAGTTTTATTAAAGAAAAATTACTGGTAGTACATTCTCAAATTTTCTAAATTTCAAGATCGTGGGAGTGTTGCTCCTCCGAGCTCCTTCAGGCGATAAGTTTCGGATCGAACGACCTCCTCTACTTCATATGGGCTTTTCTAATTTGGAGCAAGCTTTTCTTAATTTTGAGGTTGTAAAATAGCTGCTCATTGAAGTACCAAGTCCCCCATTTTGAATATTCGGCCTTTAACTTTGGAGTTGTGGTAGTGAGCTACTTTTTGCTTGTAGGCTACCATCCGAACTTGAGCTTTTTCTCATTTTTCTTCCACCAAGTTAAGATTAGCCCTTAGGTTCTATGAGTTGCGCTGCTCATTGAATGCCATGACTCATGCTGATGGGAGTTTAAGTTCTATCAAGATGACAGCTTCAATTTCAAAGGCCAAAATAAATGAAGTTTCTCCTATTGGCAATCTTTGGATAGTTCGGTAAGCCCAGAGCACATGATAGAGTTCATCTATCCAAGTCTCTTTTTTCCTCTCAAGTCTTGCTTTGATATCTTGCAGTAGGGTTCTATTAGTTACTTCGGTCTCTCTATTTGCCTGTGGGTGAGCCACTGATGTAAAATGATGGGAGATATTCAAATCTTCACAGAATTTGATAAATCTCACTTCAGCAAATTATCATCCATCATCTATTATGAGGGTCCAAGATATGCCGAATCTACAAACAATCAACTTTCAAATGAAGTCCTACACTTTTACTTCAATTATTTTTGCTAGAGGTTCCGCTTCAACCCACTTTATGAAATAGTCTATTGCCACCTAGATAAACTTTCATTATTCGAACGCCATTAAAAAAGGTCTGAGTATATCCATTCTCCATTGTGCAAATGGCCATGGGATGCTTAGGGGTGTAATATCGGAGGCTGGCTGTCTTTGGATGTTTGCATTTTTTTTAGCAGTGGTCACATTTTTTAACATATTTCATTGAATCATGGTACAAGGTCAGCCAATAGTAACCTTACCAAAGTAGTCTTTGTGATAAAGATCTGGTCCCTATATGACTCCGTAGATTTCCTCGTATACTTTTCATAATGCAAAATCAACTTCTGAAGATCAGAGACATCTCAAGAGCGGTAAAGAATATGATCTTTTATACAGCTTGCCTTCATACAGAACATATCGAAAGGCTTAGTTTCTAAGTTTTCGAGCTTCTTTCGGATTATAAGGAAGAACTCCATCTTTAAGATAGACGATCAGTGGATCAATCCAATATGACTCATGGTCGATCTGCATTACAGATTACGGTTCCTCTGAACTTGGGCATTTCAGAACTTCAAAGAATACTTTCTTAGGTAGTTCGACCGAGGTTAAAGTGGCTAGTTTAGAGAGAAGGTCAACTCTGATATTTTCTATCTTTAGAATCTATTGCATGTTAAAACTGTTGAAGGCCAAAATTGAGTTCTTCACTTTCTTAAGATATTTCATCATGCTTTTCTCCCATGCTTCATAACTATCACTAATTTGTCCAACCACCAGTTGGGAATCACTATAGACTTGAAGCCGATCTACTTCTAACTCTTTAGCTATCTTTAATCCAGTGATCAATGCTTCATATTCGGTCCCATTATTAGTTACAGAGAATTCAAAGCACAGTGCATATTCGACGATGATCCCCTCCGGGTTAACCAAGATCAACCCTGCTCCTGCACCAAAAGCGTTGGATGAGCCATCCACATATAGGGCCCAAAAATTTTTGGAGAGATTGACTCTTTCTTCAAAGGAGCTTGGTTGCAACCATGAAATGCTAGTTTCATTCTGTTCAAGCTTGGCTTTATCTAGAATGGTGCATTCCACTATAAAATCTGCTAATATTTGGGCTTTGACTGACGGTCGAGGTTGGTAGTTAATGTCGAATTCGGTGAGCTCAATTATCCATTTTGCTATTCTCCTAGAGGCATTTGTTCGATGGAGAACTGCCTTAATTGGTTGATCAGTAAGGAGGGTTATGCTGTGCCCCTAGAAATAAGGTCGGAGTCTCTGGGCTGCAATTAATAAAGCATAAGTTAGTTTTTCTAACTTAGTATACCTAGTCTCGGCATCTCTCAGGACCTGACTTATGTAGTAGATGGGCCACTGTACTTTTGCTTCCTCTTTAACTAAGACTGCTGCCAGAGCTATTGGGGAGACTGTCAGGTATAGAAATAGTTCTTCTCCAGGTTTGGACCTGGCTAATAAGGGAGGTGAGCAAAGGTAGTCCTTGAGCTCTTTAAATGCTTGCTGGCATTCGATGGTCTAGCAAAAGTTCTTTGGTTGCTTGAGAACTTGAAAAAAGGGCATGCATCGCTCGATCAACCTTAAAACGATGCGGTTTAGGGTTGTCACCTTTTCAGTCAGGTGCTGAACTTCTTTGATGGATTTAGGAATCGTCATCTCTTGAATGGCTCGAATCTTCTCCAGATTTGCTTCAATCCCATGCCTTGACACCATAAACCCCAAGAATTTCTCTGAAGTCACATCGAAGGCACATTTGGTTGGGTTCAACTTCATCTTATATTTTCGAAGGGCATCAAAGGTTTCCTCAAGGTCAACAATGAGATTTATTGAAGTTTGATTCTTAACAAGCATGTCATCTACATACACTTTCATGTTGCGGCCGATTTGCTCCTTGAAGATCTTATTGATCAGGCGCTGGTATGTTGCTCCTGCATTTTTGACTCCAAAAGGCAAAATCCTGTAATAGTAAAGACCATGGTCAGTAATAAAAATAGTTTTCTCCTCATCCTCTGGCACCATCTGAATTTGATTATAGCCAGAGAAGGCATTCATGAAACTAAGGAGCTCATGGTCTGAAGTTGCATCCACCAGCTGATCAATTCTGGATAGAGGGTAGCTATATTTTGGGTAGGCTTTATTCAGTTTTTTGAAATCTACGCACATTCTTCATTTGTCATTTGCCTTTTTAACGAGTACGATGTTGGAGACCCAGTTTGGATAGTTGACTTCTCGGATGAATCCAGCCTTAAAGAGCTTGTCAACTTCTTCTGCAATTGCCTTCTATCCCTCTGGGGCATGGCTCTGCATCTTTTCTTTCATTGGCTGATGTTTTGGATCAATAGTCAAATGATGCTCCATGACTTCCGCATTGATTCCCGACATGTCCGTGGAGACCCAGGAAAAAACATCTGCATTTCTTCGAAGGAATTCGATGAGCTGCTCTTGTATCCCATCAGTTAAATTGGAACCAATCTATATCGTGTGCTCCACATTTCCATCATTCAGAGAGACTGAGATAAGATCTTCCATCGGTCCTCCCCTTTCTTCTACGAGGTTGTCCCGGACATGTAACCCATCGACATGATAAGGGTCGGACTGTTCTTCCTTTTATAGGGCAATTAAGTAGCAGTGCCTTGCCAGAGCTTGATCTTTCCTGACCTCTCCGATCTCGTAACTTGTCGAAAACTTTATCTTCAAATAATAAGTTGATGCCACCGTCTGAAGTGCATTTAGACTAGGTTGGCCAAGAATTGCATTGTAAGCTGAGGGAGCCTTTACTACCAAAAAATTCATCTGTGCTCTGGATTATCTTGGATATTGCCCTACATCCACAGCTAGAGTTATTACACCTTCAACTGGTACTGCAGCACCAGCGAAGCCTACTAGTGGAGAGTTTATTGGTCCAAGCTGACTATTAGATATTGATATTTTGGAGAAAGCATTATAAAACAAAACATCAACCAAACTTCCATTATCAACTAGGACACGACGTATATCATAGTTTACTATATTTAAAGTGATTACAACCGCATCATTGTGTGGAAACTGTACTCCCCATGCATCTACCTCAATGAAGGTTATGGGTTCTTCAGTCCTCCATCTCTTCATTGATCCCTCAGATCCGCTGGCTTTTTCTCGCCGAAGTCCCCCAGAGATAGTGTTGATGATGCCGAGAGGTAGTCGATCTTCTCGTTGTTCCTTCCTCCTTGGTGGTTCTAGTTGTGGCAGTGCCCTCGACCAATCTTCTTTTGCTTCAGACCGGCATCTGAGGAACCGACCCAATCGGTCTCTACTGATGAGCTCCTCGATCTCATCTTGGAGCTGAATGCATTCTTCAATATCATAGCCGTGGTCACGATGGTAGAGGTAGTACTTGTTAGAATTGCGCTTGCTAGGATGAGTGTGCATCCTTTCAAGCCTCGGTAGTTGCTCCTTAATCTCCATCAATACTTACATTTTTGGAGCATTAAGGGGGGCGTAGTTGTAAAATCTTCTAGGAGGAGAACTTCTTCGTACCCTTTTATCGGAGCTTCTTTGACGATGAGCTCGAGGAGGAGTTCGGACTTGCTTGCGCTCGGGGAGAGTCCGTGAGCGCGATTGAACTTCATTCGGTTCTCCATCAGCTATGGGATTATTAGACTCGCCTGTTTGCCGCTATCCTATGGCTTCCTTATCCTTTAACTTGAATGCTTCTTCCGCTCGGGCATATCCTTCAGTCCAAGCTAGCATATCAACAAAGTCCCTGAGGTACTTCTTCTCCAAGGAGAATAGCAAATCATTTTTCTAAAGGCTATCCTTCAGTGCGGTCATTGCAACAGATTGGTCCAGATTTTAGACTTTCAATGTGATAGCATTGAAGTGATTGACATAAGCCCAGATAGACTCCTCTTCCTTCTACTTGATGTTGATGAGGGAGTCCGAACCTCTTCGGGGATGCTGACTACTAACAAAATGAGCCACAAACTAATGGCTCATCTAGTCAAAGGAGAAGATCATACCTAGCTTCAACATTGAGTACCAATTTCTTGCTGCTCCCTTCAAGGTAGATGGGAAGGCTCAGCATAAGATCGCGTCTGGGGCATCATGAAGCAACATCATGGTTCGGAAGGCCTTCAGGTGATCAACTAGATCAGAGATTTCATCATAGCTTTCAAATTAGAAAAGCTTGAAGTTCGGCGAAATGGACTCTTACATAATTTGAGAAGAGAAAGGGGGATCAGTGCAGACATCATCATGGTGAGTCGGAGTGACGTGGTGGAGTTTCTCAATCCATCAGTCCATCTCTTGCCGTTTCTGATCGAGGATGTCATCTTAATCACAAATCTTGGAAGGCTTCTGGCTGTAGATGGAGAAGATCTCTTCCAGAGAAGAATCATGATCTGAACAAGAATTCTCTACTCTCTATTTTTTCTTCCCAGGGGTGATGGGTATGCTAGCCCAAGTGTGCTTCCTTGGGATCGATTCCTGACATTTGGATGGTGGACTTTCTCGTAGAACTGTCGCTGGAGGTTGCTGCATGGCCTGCACCATTTTGGTGAGGCCCTAAACCAGCTGCATCAGTAGGTTAAACTACTCCGATTCTACCATGGCCACCAGTGGAGGAGGTTGAAACATCGACGATGGAGCGAAAATGAATAGATCTGGCTCAGATCTAGTGGTAGAAGCGATAGATCTCCGGATAGTCACCTTCTTTGGAGGCATTTCTTGGGATTGAGAAAGAAAATGAAGATGAACCTCAAAGAAGAAGATCCACAAGGTCGACTAAGTACTCCTTTAAGAATAAGAGTTTACAAATGGCCCTTCCTCTAGTGCCAATCCTATTGGTGCAGAATCTGGTTGACACTGGATCGAGCTAGAGTTGAGGAAGAAGAGATCACCGTCGGTGACCTATAAAATAAAGTCCCATCTAGAGTCGGTGGTGGTGGCTCTGGTAGGACCCTCCGACGATCAAGTCAGCTCTTTTGGCCAATGAAATGGAGTACTCAGGAAAGAATTCAGTAGAGTTTTGGAAAGAAGAAGAGTGCTTAGAGAAAATATACCTGAAGGGTCCCTTTTATAGATGGAGCCTGTAACAAACTTGAAAGTAACAGTCGTAACTGTCGGATAGTGGGCCGTTCAGGGCCACATGGAGTTTGTTATGGAGAGTAGTGTTCATTGTCATGACGTGCTCATTCGTTGGAATTTAATAGTCAAAGTTTGGAGGAAGCAGGCATTGGTTGGTGAAGAGCTTTGACATATATCAATTCCAGAAGAGTTCAGACTCCTCTAGAGGGAATACAACTAGAGGGGATCATCCGAAAGGAATATTAGTTGAAATCTAAAAGTAATCTACTGGAGGAATCTGAATGGAGTTCCACTGATGGAGAAGTTTGAAAGGAGTCCGACTGATGGAGAAGTCCAACTGAAGGAGAAGTTCAGAAGGAGTTCGACTGAAGGAGAAGTCTGAAAGGAGTCTGCTTGATGGAGATATTCGGCTGAAGAAGAAGTTCGAGAGGAGTTTGACTAATGGAGAAGTTCGGAAGGAGTCCGACTGATGTAGAAGTTTGACTGAAGGAGAAGTCTAGGAGGAGTTCGACTGATGGAGAAGTCCGACTACAAGAGAAGTCCGGGAGGAGTTCGACTGATGAAAAAGTTCTGCTATAAGAGAAGTCTGGAAGGAGTTCGACTGATGGAGAAGTTCGACTATAGGAGAAGTCCAGAAGGAGTTCGACTGATGAAGAAGTTTGGAAGGAGTTTGACTAATGGAGGAGTTCGAAAAGAGTTCAATTGGTGGAGAAGTGGTGATTGAAGCTCTTCTGCGATAACAAATTATACTTGGCTGAGCATTAGACCAAACTTTGGCGGGAGCGGGGTTTACCCCTAACATAGACTTTTCTTGATTCTTCATGATAAAATTGAGGGTGTTTAACATAATAGAATTGGATAAAATACGATTCAATAAATTCAAGATAAAATGCATTTAGAGAGGATCACATATCCAAAGTTCACCTAGAATTTTAGAAAATCTATCTTCATTTAGAGGTTTTGTGAAAATATTAGCAAGTTTATTTTCATTTGAAATAAATTCAAGCATAATGTTATTATTTTAAACATGATCTCTTATGAAGTGATGTCTAATTTCAATATGCTTAATTCTTGAATGTTGAATAGGATTTTTAGTCAAATTTATGGTACTAGTGTTATCACACCTAATGGATATATTATTTTGCTTAATTCCAAAATCATCAAGCTGTTGCTTGATCCATAGTATTTGAATGTAGCAACATATTCAACCTCGACCGTTGATAATGCTATAGAGTTTTGCTTCTTACTATACCATGAAATCAAGTTCAATCCTAGAAATTGGCAGGTGCCACTAGTACTTTTTCTATCTATTCTACATCCTTCATAATTAGCATCAGTGTATCCTATCAATTCAATGGAGGATTATTTTGAATACTATTGGTGTGAAATCTGGTTGTCGTCGGAATCAATGCTGGAGATGGAGAAGATGAGGTTGCCGTCAATGATCTGCAAAATAAGTCTCATCCAAAGTTGGGGGTGGTCGCTCTGGCAAGACCCTCCAATAATCAAGTCAGCTCTTTCGGCCAACAGAAATGGAGTGCTCAAGAAAAAAGTGGCAGAGTATCGAGAGGAAGAAGAGTGCCTAGGAAAAACATATCTAGAGGATCCCTTTTATAGACGGAGCCTGTAACAAATAGATGGTGACAGTCATAACTGCTAAGTAGTGGGCCATTCGAGGCCACGTGAAGTTTGTTACAGAGGGTGGTGTCTATTGTTATAACATGCCAGTCCGTTAAAATTTAATAGTTAATGTTCAGAGAAGATAGGCACTGACAGTGAAGAGCTTCAAGTTTCATCAATTCTAGAGGAGTTTGGACTCCTTCGAAGTTGTCTGTGTGTAAGTGGATTCATACTGTGTAGATTGCTAGATCCGCATAGGCATGGAGGCCCTCCCAGGTGACTGCATGGAGTTCGGTCGGAAGAGGTTCGGAAGTCCACTAGAGAAATTCTAAAGAAAGTCTACTAGAGGAACCCAAAAGGAGGTCTGCTGGAAGGATTTGAAAGAAGTTCGATTGAGGGTGAAGTCCAGAAGGAGTTTGACTGATAGAGAATCTAGTTGAAGGAGAAGTTTAGAAGACCTGCAATTGGAGAAGGTCGACTGAAAGGAGCCTTCCTGTGATGGAGAAGTCTGGTTGAAGGAGAAGTTTGAAAGACTTGCGATCAGGAAAGGTTGGCTGAAAGGAGCCTGCCTGTGATAGAGAAGTCCGACTGAAGGAGAAGTTTGGAAGACTTACGATCGAGAAGAGCTGACTGCCTAGGATGGAGGAACTCGGCCATGCCCATCATTCAAGCTCATCTAGGCGAGGTCCGAAGGGATCTTACGAATTCAATCAAGAATCAATCTTGGTCGTCGCTACCGGACAAGATCATTCAGTAATTAGATATCCGATCGAACTTTGGCAGGAGTGGGTTCGCTCCCAATAATAGCCGCCCCACTCTCAAGTTCGAAATTTAAAGGAAGGAAGTGCAGATGCGACTACCGATGTTCTTTTTGGCTTCCTGCACTTATCACGATGAGATGTTTTGACATTTACCATGCTGGTATCGAAGCATTTTAAATTTGAAATGAGTTTTAGAAGATGGCCCTTTGTATTTTTCATCGAAACTCTATCCCAAGTGTGGCACCATAAAGACTCCATCTATCGCCACTTCTTTGTCATGATGAGTGGGACACACGGTGCATGCTGATCGACCGAAGTCAATCCACAATCATAACTACCTCGGATTGTCTCTAACCATTTAAGGCTTTCTCCTCTCATCCAGAAGTCATTCTGGCCCGAGTCTTCTTCTTCCTCCAGTCCCCGTTCTTCTTCCACCCAAGGATTTTAGCTTTCTCCCTCATCTTCTTGGGTTTCAGATGCCCTTTTGACTAATTCTCATCGCACCCACCATCTTTTTATCCTCCCCAAATAGCTTAGATCAGTTTTTCAACCCTTCTCTTTGGGTATTCATGCTTTTCTAGCTTCTTGCTCTTTCGATTTCTCTATAGCCATATTTGCTCTATATTTTTTCTTATTTTTTGGGGGTCTTTCTTGAGTCTTATTTCGATCTGAATGTCTTCCAAAACCTCCCACTCTATTGGTTTTTGGGGCTCGCCTGAACCGACCTTCCTAGACCCTACACCCCTGATTGAGGTCAAATCTAGGAACATGTCTCATTCATCCTTTGTTCCAGACACCATCCCATCCATTCTTACTCTAGATGATCTTTTTCTGATCCGAATTCAATATAGAATCCCCCTAGAATACAATCTCGAACTTCCTAGTTTAGATGACCAAGTCAATTCTCCTCCAATGATCGATTTTGTTTGTACTTAAAGACCTTGCATGTCGGGCTTCGGCTTCCATTGCCCTCCTTTGTAGTTATCCTCTTTCAATTTTTGAACATCTCCTTCGCATCCGTCATACCAAACTCCTTTCGGTTCGTTATAGGCTTTCTTTCCCTCTGCCATCTGGCTAAAGTTTGGCCGACTGTCTCATTATTTCAAAACTTCTACACCTTCAAATGCCACCCTTCCGCAAAGAACTAGTGATATTTCTCCCCCCAGTTTGACAAGAAGGGGTTGCTGAAAGGCGCTCCTTCTTCCATTCATAACTAAAAGAAGAAGTACTTCTTCGTCCAATGTCCCATCTTATTGCTTGACTTTCCTCCTTGGGGCTTTCTTAGGAAATCTATCCGTCGAGCTCCTATTTTAGATGGGCCTGACCTTGAATCTTCTAATCGGCTCAAGGCATACTGAGCTCCTCCTTTCTCAGACCTTTTGAGGGAGCAAACTTTGTTCGACTTTGGTTTGAGTCCTCTTGACCCTGCCGATATTAGTCGTACATATGTACATGCATATGAATTCTTATGAAGTTTCATATGTAACTTGGTTAACTATACATTTTTCTTTGTCGCAGAAATGGATGCCGATGTCATGGAGAGACTCGCCAAGGGCCTGCATGCCTAAAAAAAGAGGAAGGGGAAGGCTCCATATGAAGGCTTGAAGTGGGTGAAGGTCTGCGCCTCCGACCCTACGGCTCCTATTGTCGCTAATGTTGCTCCCGAGGTCTACCCCAAAAAAGAGGTCATCTCGACCACATATGCCGATGTCGTAGAAGGGAAATCTCTTCCTCCCGAGCCTACGAATCTTTCCACCAGGGATTGCATGCCCGATCGCTCCACTAACGAAGGGAAAGAGAGGAGGAAGGAGAAAGCAGCCATTACGAAGAAGGCCCACAAGGTGCATCAGGATGAGCCCAGCTAGAGCAGCGGCGATGACCAGGGGACAGACCTCTTCACTAACCTGGATATCGTCCAAAACTTGACAGACAAGTTTGCCCTGCCAGAGGAAGTGGACTGCCTGGGAGTCTCTCGGGATTGTCCTTAGGATAATCATCTTGCCATACTTTTTTTTTGTTTTCTCATCCTTTCTTCTTTCACCATACACCGATCTGTTCATGGTAGTCGGGCCACCACATGCTTGTCCACCTGAAGAGGGCAAATCACCTGAAGGTGGAGATGCTGAATGTCTGAGAAGGTCTTCAGACGAAGATCAATCACCTTCAGGTGATGGCTGCTGAGGCTGAGTGCCTCGCAGGAGAGATGAGGTGGAAAATGAGAGCCTGTACAGCTCACTTCGAAAGGAGGAGTTCATCTCGACCGGACTCAAGGTAGTGCTAGCTCTGGAGGAGAAGAGGAGGCAAGAAGTCGAGGGGAGGACCGCTAGTCTGGAGGCCCAAATGTCGAAGTTGATCTCGGAGGCAATGGCCCGAGCCAAGGAGTTCAGGGTCTCCCTCAAAATGAAGGACCTGAACATCGCCTTCGAATTTTTTTCTACTTTGTACTCAAAATTTTTTATTAAATGAAAGTGAATTTTTTTTTGTCTATACCTTTAAGCATTTTTCATACTTCGAATGCAGTCTTCTGTCAACGTTGATCCACTACCTTAGGGGGTTTTCCTAAAATATTTAATAAAAACCCTGAGGAAGAAAGTCCATCATCTAAAGAAGAAGTTGAAGAAGATGGAGGATGACCTTCAAGCTTCATGGAAGAATGTTTTGGAGGCGACCAAAGAGGTCACTTGCCTTCGAAACTAGCACATGAAAGACTTTGTGAGTTTTAACATTCGAAAGGGGAGCTTTGAGAGGGAGCTGGCTGAACTCCGGAAGAATGCAAGTGACAAATCCTGTGTACTGATGGTGAAAATCAGCTCCCTCGATACTCAACTCAAGATGGCAAAGGAGAAGATTCAACTTATGGAGGGGAGCTCGCCATGGTCCTCCGATAAGGAACGATTCAAGTGGGACTGGTCGACGAGGTTCTCCATACTTCAAAAGTAGCTGTATGATGCTGAGCTCACATATGAGACTTACAAATTAGGCTAGAGTAACAGGATGTCCAAGCTAGAACAAAAGCTTCGTGCCTCCAACAATGAAGTAGCATAGCTCCAATGGCAACTTGATGATGGCTTCCAGGCTGGTACAAGCAGGGAGGCCAAGGAGGTCGCCTTCTTGAAGAGGACCATTGGTGAACTCTAGGAGTCGGTTGTGTGGAAAAGGCTGAGGTGCAGCGGCTGAAGATCGAACTGACTTATGAGCGTCAGGCTACCAAAGATACTGAGGCCGAGTCTGAGGTCCTAAGTAGGAGGCTATGAGAGTCAGAGGAAAACTACTGCTGAGCTAACAGGATGTTCCGCGATAACATGATGCGGTGGAGGGAGCTCGAGGAGGAGGTCGATTGTCTAAAGGAATCTTTGGTAATGGCCACCAGCCCAAAGTCTGAGGGGTCCGACCCTTCTTAGGATTTTGGCAGTCTTTCTCTTTCTCCCTTTTTTTTGTGTAATTGGTCTTGTCGACCTATGTTTTGCGTGTAATAAACTTATTTTTGTAATGAAATGGTATCATTTTGTTATTTTTGCTTCACACAAATTCGAAGCTTGCTTGTTACTTTACTTTCTTCACTTTGTTTTTCTGTGTTGTCTTCTAATGAGATGCTTGTTGTGGATGCCGAGCTGAGATTTCTTCTATAAACCAAGATAGGGTTCCACTTTTTGTATTTGATGTAATCCAGTTGTCGTAGAAAGAACACGTGTAAGGGTTGTCGGTAGGGCTTCTCCTTTCCTCTCATCTTTGGTCAACGATATCCTGGCTTTTGCTTATGTTAAGATGAGATTTTTCTTCTGTTTCTAACGTGGCTTGTGGGGGCACATTAGGGCCGTTAAAGGGGCCTCTCCCCACATTCCGACTTAAGTAATCGAGGTCTTCACTTTAGCTCAATGTTAGGATGAGGTTCTCCTCCTATTCCTAACAGGACTATAGGAGCACAAAAGAGCCGTTGAAGGAGCCTCTCCTTGCATCCCGACTTAAGTAAACAAGGTCTTCGCTTTAGCTCAATGTTAGGATGAGATTCTTCTCCTGTTCCTATCAGGACTATAGGAGCATAAAAGGACTGTTGAAGGAGCCTCTTTCCGCATCCTGACTTAAGTAATCGAGGTCTTCGCTTTAGCTTAATGTTAGGACGAGGTTCTCCTGCTGTTCCTAACAAGACTATAGGGGTACAAAAGAACCGTTGAAGGGGCCTCTCCCTGCATCCTGACTTAAGTAACTGAGATCTTTGCTTTAGCTCAATGTTAGGATGAGGTTCTCCTCCTATTCCTAATGGGACTATAGGAGTACAAAAGGGTCATTGAAGGGGTCTCTTCCTGCATCCCAACTTAAGTAATCGAGATCTTCGCTTTAGCTTAATGTTAGGATAAGGTTCTCCTACTATTCCTAGTAGGACTATAGGAGCACAAAAGGGCTATTGAAAGGGCCTCTCCCCATATCCCGACATAAGTAATCAAGGTCTTCGCTTTAGCTTAATATTAGGATGAGGTTCTCCTCCTATTTCTGATAGGGCTATAGGGGCACAAAAGGGCCATTAAAGGAGCCTCTCCCCGCATCCCGACTTAAGTAACCGAAATCTTTGCTTTAGCTCAATGTTAGGATGAGGTTCTCCTATTGTTCTTAATCGAGCTATAAGGGCACAAAAGGGCCATTGAAAGGGCCTCCCCCACATTCCAGTTTAAGTAATCAAGATCTTTGCTTTAGCTCAATGTTAGGATGAGGTTCTCCTCCTGTTCCTAACAGGGCTATAGGGGCACAAAAGGATCATTGAAGGAGCCTCTCCCTACATCCCGACTTAAGTAACCGAGACCATCACTTTAGCTCAATGTTAGGACAAGGTTCTCCTCCTGTTCCTAATAGGATTAACTTCATCCAACGATAAAGTTCAAGAGGCTATTTCCTAATGTTATAGTTTTGCACCAAGATCGAAGATATTAAAGTAAGGAGATTTTATTGAAATAAGATTATTGATAGTACATGTGTAAGTTCTCTGAGCTCCATGGGCATGGGAGTTTGGTGCCTTCAAGTTTGTTCAAGTAGTAAGTTTCAGGCTGGATAATCTCTTTGACTTCGCAAGGATCTTTCCAATTTGGGGTGAGCTTTCCTTGATTTTAAGGTTGTGAAACGGTTGCTCGTCGAAGTACCAAATTTCGCACTTTGAATATTTTGCCCTTGACTTTAGAGTTGTAGTAATGAGCAATTTTTTGCTTATAGATTGCCATCCAAATTTGATTGTAGCCGGAGAAGGATCCATGAAGGTGAGAAGCTCATGGTCCGAAGTTGCATCCATCAGGTAATCAATTCTAGGCAGGGGGTAATAGTCTTTTGGATAGGCCTTATTCAGCTTTTTGAAGTCTATGCATATTCTTCATTTGCCATTAGCTTTCTTGACTAGGACCACATTGGAGATCCAACTTGGATAGTTGACTTTCCAAATGAACCCAGCTTTAAGGTGTTTGTCCACTTCATCTGCTATCGCTTTCTATCTTTCTAGTGCATAGCTTCAAACTTTTTCTTTCACTGGTCTGCATTTGGGATCAACAGCCAGTCGATGCTTCATGACCTCGACGTCAATTCCTGGCATATCTACGGGGACCCAGGCAATGACGTCGGCATTCTTCCATAAGAAGGTGATGAGCTCCTTCCGAACTTCTCCATCCAAGCTAAAGCCGATCTACACCATGTGTTTAGTGTTTCCGTCATCTAGAGAGACAACTATCAAGTCCTCCATGGGTTCGTCCTACTCCTTAGTAAGGTCGTCGCGAACATCCAACCCGATGACTGGGCAAAGGTTGAGTTGGCCACTTTTTTGTAAGGCGATGGAGTAGCAATGCCTTGCCAGAGCTTGATCTCCTCTGACCTCCCCAATTCCATGACCTATTGAAAACTTCATCTTTAGGTAATGAGTGGATATTACTGTCCGAAGTGCATTCAGACCAAGTCAGCCGAGGATTCCATTGTAAGTAGATGGTGCTTTTACTATTAGAAAATCCACTCATGTCCTAGACTATCTTGGATATTGTCCTGTAGCCACAATCAAAGTTATTATACCTTCAACTGGTACTATATCGCCAGTGAAGCCTATCAATGGAAAGTTCATTGGTCCAAGCTGACTGTTAGGTATAGACATTTTGGAGAAAACATCATGAAATAAAATATTGACCTAACATTCATTATCAACAAGAATGTGGCGTACATCATAGTCTACAATATTTAAAGCAATTACAACCATATCATTATGCAGGAACTGAACTCCCTGTGCATCTGCTTCAGTAGGCTATGGGTTCTTCAATCCTCTATCTCTTCACTGATCCTTTAGATCCGCTGGCCTTCTCTCATCGAAGTCTCCTAAAGATAGTGTTGATGATGTCGAGGGGTGTTCGATCTTCTTGCTGCTCTTCTCTTCTTGATGGTTCGGGCTGAGACAACGCCCTTGGCCGATCTTTCCTTACTTCAGGTCGATGTCATAGGAATCGACCAAGTCGGCTTTGCCTAATGAGCTTCTCATTCTCATCTTGGAGATGGATGCATTTCTCAGTATTGTGACTGATAGGAACACGATGTTGTCATTAAGATACTATGTTTATCAATTTAATCCAACTTCTTAAAATAATTAAAAATGCATAAATAACAGTGAGCCAGGTCGAATCCACCAAGAAGATAGTATTTTTAGATTTGAAATCTTTGATTTTTTTAAAAGAAAAAAAAAATTTGAAAATATAATTTAAAGTCAAAAATTAAAAATTAAAATTATAAAGTAAAAATTAAATTATGCAAAAAAAGTGAACTTGGTACTAAGATCTACTAGTTAGATCTTAGCATCTACTTGTAAGAAAATAAAAAATAATAATTAAAATATAGAAATTAAATTATAATAAAAATAAAGAGCATAAAATTAAAGAACATAAAAATAAATATTATATTAATTAAAATTTTATAATTTTAATACATAAAAAAAAGAAAAAAAAATTAAAATAGGCTGATCTCTGATCTTGGATCAGCATTGGTAGAAAGATGGTGTAGAAGCCCAGCTCTCCTTCTTGGCACCCATTGCTTTGAAGTAGCCATTAACCCATAGTCTGGCTTCACTCTATACCAAAGCTTCACCTTGATCGAAGACGTTGATTTCTAAAGATCTGGGGTCCTTTTTATAGAGCTAGGAGGGCTGGAGAGTTTTCTTCTGGACAATGTGGGACTAAGGAGCTCTTTGATCATCAAAATATGGAGAAATCTGAGTAAAAATTAGATTAAAAGGAGTCCTAGATGAATTCTATTATTTCGGATGAAATCTAGCCATTAATAAGAATCCAATGGACCAAAAATCATCAAAATCGGATGTGTATCAGCCTAGATCAGGTCGGATTAAATTCTGGCCGTGTGATCGCACGTTGATGGAGAAAATCTGGTCGTTGATCGTGCATCTGGAGTCTTGATCATTGTCGGGAGCATTTTGGACAGTCGGATCATCCCCTGGATCGAGCACTACCATTGGATGGTGATCCGCATGAAGTCTAAAGCTGAAAAATTCCTCTACCATCTGATCTTGATCGTAAGCTACCAGAGCCATCCGATCATGCCTTTACTATTCCCATGGACCGCATGGACCGGCTTCACCGTATACCACAACGAAGCAGCGCCTCTATTGTCGACTGAAAAATCCAAAATATCCTCTGAGCCGTGATAGATTTCTGTGGACCCTTTAAGGGTCTAGGTCCGCCACGTGTCATGCTGTGATTCGTCGGTTTCTACTGAGCTAGTGGTCCATGCCTGGATCATGGACCGACTGGTGGCTTCTACGGTTGAGTCGGCTTTGATAGCTTGGCTTGGCTTGGTGGCTTGGCTTGCAGAGCCGGCTGAGCCATTTTTCTTTTTTTATTCAATTTTTATTTTTTTTATCTTTAAAAATTTATATCTTCTTCGTTTTAGCTTTGTTTTATTTTAAACTTATTTTATTGTGATCAAAAAAATGAGCTCTTTGTATTAATTATAAAATTTTATTATTTTTTAATTATTTTTTTAATTAATAAAAATATAAATTTCTTAAAAATATATATAAATTGATCATTAATTCTTAAAAATTAATATAAATTAATTGATAAATTAATACTTTTATTGATAAATTTATGGTACTTATCACACCCCTCAAATAAAGAAAGAATTTAGTTTTGAATACCTTTTAACTTTAGAATTTTAAATTTTATCTAAGTAGTTTTCAAAATGGCCATTGATATTCAGTAGAGCTTAAGTGAGATATATCATTAGAATATTAATACTTATCAATAAAAAAATTAAGTAAAAAATATTAAATTTTTCTAAACTTTTTCTAAATTATCCTATCTTTATCTTTGAATTATCTAAACTTTCATATAGGTAAGTGTATTACTACTTCCATCCTTCATTTATTAGTTTTTATTTTCATATTGCCCACTTTTTGATGCAAATATCATTGCTTACTTAGGCAACAGGACCCGATTACTCGATGAGAAACTAATATTTTTTTTTTTTTAATGTTGTACCACTATTGAGTGTCTTATCCCATTAAGCTTTCTATTTGATCCATGTAGCGAGTCTTAGACCAATGATTCCCAAACCAGTTGGCTTTAGGGCACTAGATATAGAATACCCCTTGGGCTTACTAGCTTGAATCAAATAGGCTATGAGTTAAGACTAGCTTTACAATGAGCTTCTTTGCCCTTCCCACCTTTTGACGTGAAACTCAATGCTTGCTTAGGCAAAGAGGCCCGATCACTTAGTGAGAAGTACTTGAAAACTATTTTATTTAATTTTATATGAAAATTATTTTATTTAATTTTTTTATATGAAGAAACGTATGGTTATCCTACACAAGCCTATAAAAAGTAGACTTTTCTTTGATGCTAGTAGAAAAAATTAGAAATGCTTTAAGAAAAATTTTTATGTTCTAAACTTAATTTTTTATTGAATTTTCTTAATACTTGATTCCTCAATATCTCATAGATTCTCTGATCTATGAATCAATTTTTTTTAAAAAATGCTTAGTTTAATTTGATTCTTAAGCATAATCAGATGTCTAAATACTAAATACTAACTTTTTTGAGAAATTAAAATTTTAAATTTTTTATTTTTCTTTCTTTCAACTTAATCGACATTATCCTCAATGGCGAAGAAAAAAAAAGATGTAATAAAGAACATGAAAGAATACACCTGACTATATTTTTGGTCCAGCACATGTCTTTGAAAATTTAAGCTCTCCCTCCAGCTTATTTAAATTATCCTAAAAAAAATCAACTAAAAAGATAAATTAAACTAAAAAAAACTAAATATTGGGTTGCCTCTCAATAAGTGCTAAGTTTATCGTCTTCAACCAGACACAATGCAGTTTACTACCCTGTATCGAATACTAGATTGACAAATTCTAATAGTTTTGGATTGCCAATCTTAGAAAGTTGATTTATAATCCCATTATTGATATATTCATTGTTAATTAGGGGAACATAATTTGTGACCCCATTCTCAGGCCCATGTTTATTAAGAATTTCTCCTAGTTGTTCTTCTAAAATACTCATGAATTAAGTTTTTGTATTAGGAGTTAAGTTTGATTCAATGGATGCTAGAAGGGTGACTAAAGGCGATTTTAATTCTAGAGGTAAATTAATGTGATCTTGCTTAAATAACTCCGTTGGCTCTTGATTTTTGTAAGAAGAACCGGCTTCTAGGGTTGAAGAAAATAGGCTTTTAGGTTTATAATTTTTGGATAAATCATCTATTCTCTTTTTTTCTTTTTCTATCTCATTTAAACTAGAACTAGCATCAGTACTAATTCCTAGCTTGGATTTTTTTATGTGGTTAGCTTCAGTACTAATCAGTTCTTCTAAATTTTTATTTTGGCTAGCATCAGTACTAGCCTCTCTCACCTGATCTTGGTATGGGTCCATAAGAATCCTATAACTTTTAAGTTCAAAAATTATTTTTGTATTCTCAAATTGGAGATTCTTAAGTGAGATATTAAATTGATAACTTGGTCCAGGTAGTTGGTGGACATTAGGTGGATTGTTTGAAATTAGTAGGCTCGATAGTTGATCTAGTTCTCTCCTTATGTTAGATTCAGCTAGTTATCCAATTTGAGCTTCTAGCCTGGTGATAGATTGCTGTTGAGTCAGAATCAATTACTGAAGTTGGTTAAATCTATCGTCAGCTAGATCAGTCTATTGAGGAGGTGGGTATGAGGGCCGATTATAATATGGTGACTGAAAAAACTGACTAGGCTGATCTTTATTATAAGCATAGTTCTAGTATTGAGGTCTATTTTAATAATTTTGCATTGATAGAGTTTGGGTCTGAGCCTAAGTCTGTTGTGATTTTCAAGAAAAATTAGGATAGTTTCTCCAGCCAGAGTTATATGAATTTAAAAATAGATCATTAACTGGCTTGGAGTAGTCTTTAGTAGCTTGGACTTGTTCTTGGATAAAAGGTGGAAACTGTGCAGTCATAGGACATTCACTCACATGATGGGTTGAGCTAGCACAGATTGAATAAATCTTCTGATAATTAGAAGATGATGTAAATTGTGCAGGAGATTATTGACCTAGGATTAGGACTTGGTCTAATTTCTGAGGAAGAAAGTCTACTTTATTTATCAAATTTGAAGTAGTCTTAGGATTAGATTCTAGATGTTTAAATTCATGGATCCCTGCCCAAGTTTGGTAGAAAGATAATGAAGCATGGTTGATCGAGTTTTCACTCAGAATTTCAAATAAGCCATAGGCTTCATCCTCACTTTTGTTCATGAATGCACCTCCACAGGACGTATCTACCATCTATCTGTATTGGTCTCCTAAACCCTCATAGAAAGTTTGAACTATTTGCCACTTAGACAGACCATGGTGTGGGCATTTTCTAAGAAGCTTCTTAAGTCTCTCCCATAACTTGTGAATCTGTTCTCCTAAAAGTTGAGCAAATTTAGTGATAGCTCGCCTCATAGTATTGGTTCGGCCTATGGAGTAATTTTTTTTAAGAAATTCACTTTGCAAGTCAGCCCAAGTTTTAATTGGTCTCCCTATTGTGCCAAGCCAGTACTTGGCTTTGTCTTTTAATGATAAGAAAAATAAAATTAGTCTGAGGGCATCATTAGTTAAATTTTGAATTCTCATCGTAGAGCAGAATTCTAAGAATTCATCCAGATGTTTATAAGAATCTTCAATGGTGTTTCCATAGAAAGATGGAAGCATCTAAATTGTAGTCAGCTTGATCTCATAGTGGGTAGCATGAATTTTAGGTAATTGAATACTGGTCGATGGGTTATAGGTGGAAGGAATAAAGTATTCTTTCATCTGCTTAGGTGGTTTTCTAAAATTTTCAGCCATTTGGTTATTAGATTTAATACAATTCAGTCTTTTAATTTTATGGTTGGATTCAACTAGATCAGATAAAGCAATTTCCTACTGTGCATGCACTAGTGCAACCCTAACGTATGGTTCAAAATTTTTTTGAAATATTTTTTATATCTTTTTATTATTTTATTATATTAAAAATTAATTTTTTAAATTATTTTATTTATTAATTTAAATTTAATTTAATTTAATTATTATTTTTAATATTTTTTAGTTAGTTTAATTTAATTTTTATTTTATTTTATTTTATTTTTAGAGGAGAAAGGAGAAGAAAGAAAGAAAAGTTCTAAAGAAGAGGTCCTAAGAAGTCCTAGAACTAAGAAGAAAGAGAAGAATTAGGTTTAATTAGGTTTGATGTTGGTTAGCAATCAAGTTGATCAATCAATCCTAACATGATTATCCTAGATCTAGATAGCTCCTAATTGCCAAGATCACCTTCAAGCCCTCCAAGTGTAAGATCAGCTAATCAACTGACCAGGTAAGTATAAGATCGGTGGGAGTCCCCCTGTTGCTTGTCTTAGACACCAATTATGCTTGGTCAGGTAAGCGAACGAAATCAATTAGAAACCACCTTCCTTCGGGCCTAGTCATCCCTGAACCACTTTTCCTAGACACCAGTCAAATTGACTAACCCTAATCTGGTTCAACTCTTAGGGTTCCTTGTCCTATTGAGCTCGAGTTCCTAGGCTTGATGTCTAATTGATTTTAAAATTAAAGGTTTAGGTCAATGCAGGATGCTAGTTGGTTGTTTGTGGGCCAAGAAAGGGTGATCAAATCCCCATCTTATCTTATTTAATTGGATTGTACCCTTAATTTGGTTTAATATGAATATACACAAAAAATTTTCAATCAAAGGGTTCTATGCAATTTAAATTAGATGCATGCAACTAATTGAATTCTGAAAGGCTTACCTTGCCTCCAGCAATCACCAAAAAAAATAAAAATAAAAATAAAACTAATATGATGCATGCTCTAAGTAGTTAGGGTTTCTAATCTTATCATGAGACTTTTAATTAGGTTTAAATAAATATTTTTTAAATTAATTTAAAAATAAAATAATAAATAAATAAATAAAAAGAAAAAAGGACTAGAGTTAGGATTGATCTCACCAAGATTAGATGCTTTCTTCCTTTTTCCCTTTTTCTTTTTTTTTCTTTTTTTCTATAAAATAAATAAATAAAAAGTTAGTAAGCAATATTTTAAAAAAATATTTATAATTAATTTATAAAAAAAATTAAAGAAATCAAAGAAAAAATGGCATCTATTCCTTCCTCGGCAACGATACCAAAAATTTGATAGGAATGTGATATTATTGTTAAGACACCGTGTTTATCAATTTAATCCGACTTCTTAAAATAATTAAAAATGCGTAGATAGTAGTGAGTCGGATTGAATCCACAGAGAAGATAGTATTTTTAGATTTAAAATTTTTAATTTTAAAAAAAAAAATTAAAAATAGAATTTAAAGTCAAAAATTTAAAATTAAAATTATGAAGTGAAAATTAAATTATGCAGAAAAGTAAACTTGGTACTAAGATCTACTAGTCAGATCTTAGCATCTACTTATAGAAAAATAAAAAGTAATAATTAAAATATAGAAATTAAATTATAATAAAAATAAAGAGCATAAAATTAAAGAACATAAAAATAAATATTGCATTAATTAAAATTTTATAATTTAAATACATAAAAAAAAAAGAAAAAAATTAAAATAGGCTTATCTCTGATCTTGGATCGGCATTGGCAGAAAGATGGTGTAGAAGCCCAGCTCTCCTTCTCGGCATCCATTGCTTTGAAGTAGCTATTAATCTATAGTCTAGCTTCACTCTATACCAAAGCTTTACCTTGATCGAAGATGTTGATTTCTAGAGGCCTGGGATCCTTTTTATAGAGCTAGGAGGGCTGAGAGTTTTCCTTTGGGCAATGTGGGACTAAGGAGCTCTTTGATGGTCAAAATATGAAGAAATCTGAGTGAAAATTAGATTAAAAGGAGTCCTAGATGAATTCTATTGCTCTGGATGAAATCTGACCGTTAATAGGAATCTAATGGACCAAAAATCATCAAAATCGGATGTGTATCAGCCCAGATCAGGTCGGATTAAATTCTGGCCATGTGATCGCATGTTGATGGAGAAAATCTGGCTGTTGATCGTGCGTCTAGAGTTCTAATCACTATTGGGAGCGTTCTGGACCGTCGGATCATCCTCTAGATCGAGAGCTGCCATTGGATGGCGATCCACATGAAGTCTGAAGCTGAAAAATTTGTCCATCGTCTGATCTTGACCGCAAGCTACCAGAGCCATCCGATCGTGCCTTTACTATTCCCATGGACCGCATGGACCAGCTTCACCATACACCGCAATCAATCAGTGCCTCTGTTGCCAAGTGAAAAGTCCAAAATACCCTGTGAGCCGCGATACATTTCTATGGACCCTTTAAGGGTCTAGGTCTGCCACGTGTCGCGTGTGATTCACCGATTTCTATTGAGCTGGCGGTCCATGCCTAGATCGTAGACCAACTAGCAACTTCTGTGGCTGAGTCAGCTTTGACAACTTGGCTTGGCTTGGTGGCTTGGCTTGCAAAGCCGGCTGAGTCATTTTTCTTTTTTTATTTAATTTTTATTTTTTTATCTTTAGAAATTCATATCTTCTCCGTTTTAGCTTCGTTTTGCTTCAAATTTATTTTGTTATGATCAAAAAAATGAGCTCTTTCTATTAATTATAAAATTTTATTTTTAAATTTTTATTATTTTTTAATTAATTTTTTAATTAATAAAAATATAAATTTTTTAAAAATATATAAATTGATCATTAATTCTTAAAAATTAATATAAATTAATTGATAAATTAATACTTTTATTGATGAATTTATGGTACTTATCAGTGACCATGGTCACGATAGTAGAGGCAATACTTATTAGGATTTTGCTTGTCGAGATGAGACCGCATCTTCTCCGACCTCGGCAGCTGCTCCTTGATCTCCATTAGGACTTGAGTCTTTAGAGCATTGAGGGGAACATAGGTGTGGAACCTTCTGAGGGAAAGAGTTCCACCTTACCCTTTGATCAAGGCTTCTCTGATGATAAGCTCGAGGAGGAGTTCGGACTCGTCTACGCTCGAGAGAAGTTCTAGAGTGCAGCCAAGCTTCTCTCGACTTTTTTTCAACTGCGGGCTTGCTTGAATCACCCATTTGCTGCTCTGTCATG
Organism: Cocos nucifera; assembly: GCA_006176705.1. Classification (NCBI taxonomy): domain Eukaryota; kingdom Viridiplantae; phylum Streptophyta; class Magnoliopsida; order Arecales; family Arecaceae; genus Cocos; species Cocos nucifera. Next base: position 539,699 of record QRFJ01002560.1, on the reverse strand, counting down.
GCTTCTTCATCCTTTGCCTTGAAGGCCTCTTCCGTCCGGGCGTAACCATCAATCCAGGCTAGCATATCAGTAAAATCTTTGAGATACTTCTTCATGGAGAATAGTAGATTGTTCTTTTGAAGGCTACCCTTTAGTGCGGTCATTATAATGGACTGGTCCAAGTTCCGAACCTTCAGAGTAGCAGCATTGAAGTGGTTGACGTAGGCCCGAATGGACTTTCCCTTCTTCTACTTGATATGGATAAGAGAATCCGAGCCTCGTCGGGGATGTCGGCTGCTGACAAAGTGAGCCATGAATTGATGGCTCATCAGATCAAAATAGAAGATCATACCCGACTTTAGTGCCAAGTACCAATTTCTTGCTACTTCCTTCAGAGTAGATGGGAAAGATTGACATAAAATGACATCTGGTGCGCCATGGAGTAGTATCATAGTCTAGAAGGCCTTCAGATGGTCGATCGGATCAGTGCTCCCATCATAGCTCTCGAACTATAGAAGCTTAAAGTTTGATGGGATCGGTTCCTGCATGATTTGATGAGAGAAAGGAGGGTCGGTACAGATATCATTATCATGAGAGAAGGAAGCATGGCAGAGTTTCTCAATCCATTAGTTCATTTCTTGTAGCTTTCGGTCCAAGAGATCTTCACGGTTGTGGATCTCCGAAGTTTTTTGACTGAATGAGGGTAGAGTCCCTCCAAGGATAGAGTCATGGTCAGAGCAGGGGCTCCCTGCCCTCTATTTTTCTTTCTCAGAGGTGACCGACCGACCCACCCAAGTTGATCATCCCTAGACTGGGTCTTGGGGTTCCAGAGAAGCTTGCTCTGGCCATCACCGGAGGTTGCTGCTGCTACATGGCCTACACTGCTTCAGTGAGACCCCTAACCTACTGAACCAGTAGGTTAATTGCTCTGCATCCACCATCACCATCGATGAAACTTGAGATGCCAGGGATGAGATGGGGGTGGACAAATCTAGATGAGATCTAGCCATGAAGGCGGTAGACCGTGGGGTGGAAGCCTTTCTGGGAGGCATCCTCATGAGATCGACTGGGGAAGAAGAACTCCAAGGGGGAAGGAGAGAGATCTCTGCTGAGCACTCTTTTAAGAATAAGAGAACCTCAAGAGAAAGAGGACCCTTCCTCTAGCCTTTCGAACAACGGAGCAGAATATGAAGCTCTGATAGTGGGGTTGAAGATAGCAAAAGAACTAGAAGCACATCGGCTCCGACCTTACAGTGATTCGCAGTTAATAGTGGGATAGGTCAACGACGATTACAAGGTTCGGAAGGAAAATATGAGAAGGTACCTTGAGAAAGTGAAGAGCTTGACCCGGGCGTTCAACAATTTCAATATCCAGTGGATCCTAAGGGCGAAAAATGTCAGAGTCGATCTTCTATCCAAATTGGTCACACTTGCCCCCAATGAACTTCTGAAGGAAGTATACTTTGAAATACTGAAATGCTCAAGTTTAGAAGAGTGATAGTCTGTGATGCAAGTTGACCATGAGCCATGTTGGATTAATCCGCTGATTGCTTATCTCAGGGATAGAGTTCTTCCTTATGATCCAAAAGAAGCTCGAAAACTCAAAAATCAAGCCTCTCGGTATGTTCTATATGAAGGCAAGCTGTATAAAAGGTCATATTCCCTACCACTCTTGAGATGTCTCAGGCCTTCAAAAGTCGACTTTGCCTTATGGAAAGTACATGAAGAAATCTACGAAACTCACATGGGGGCCAGATCCTTATCGCACAGACTACTTCCGTAGGATTACTATTGATCGATCTTATACCATGATTCTATAGGATATATCAAGAAATGTGACCGCTGTCAAAGAAATGTAAACGTTCAAAGACTGTCGGCTTTCGAACTTACACCCCTAAGCATTTCGTGGCCGTTTGCTCAGTGGGGGATGGACATACTCGGATCTTTTTTCATGGCATCTGGATAGCATAAGTCCTTGTTGGTGGCAATAGACTATTTCACAAAGTGGATTAAGGCTGAACCTCTAGCGAAAATCACTGAAGCAAAAGTATAAGACTTCATTTAGAAGTCGATCACTTGCAGATTTGGCTTGCCTCAAACCGTCATAATAGATAATGGGTGGCAGTTTGCCAAAGCAAGATTTGCCAAATTCTATGAAGATTTGAACATCCCCCACCATTTATATTGGTTGTTCATCCACAAGCAAACGGCAAAGTTGAAGTAACAAACAAAATCCTGTTGTAAGGTATCAAAGCAAGACTTGAAAGAGCAAAGAAAACCTGGGTGGATGAACTCTATCACATGCTCTGGGTATACTGAACTATCCAAAGATTGCCAACTGGAGAGACCCCATTTGCCTTAGTTTTTGGAATAGAAGCGGTCATCCCAATAGAACTCAAACTTCTGTCAGCACGAGTCAAGGCATTCAATGAGTAGCACAACTCACAGGACCTCAGGACTAACCTCGATTTGTTGGAGATAAAATGAGAAAAAGCTCAAGTTTGGATGGTAGCCTATGAGCAAAAGGTAGCTCATTACTACAACTCTAAAGTCAAGGGCAAAACATTCAAAGTGGAAGACTTGGTACTTCGACGGACAACCATTTCACAATCTCAAAATCAAGGAAAGCTCGTCCTAAACTGGGAAGATCCTTACGAAGTCAAAGAGGTCGTCCAGCCTAGAACTTACTACTTGAAGAAACTCAAAGGCACCGATCTCCCACGCCCATGAAGCTCAGAGAACTTATGCATGTACTATCAATAATCCCATTTCAAAAAAATCTCCTTATTTTAATATCTTTGATCTTGGTGCAAAACTATGATGACAGAAAATAGCCTCTCGAACTTTGTCATTAGATGAAGTTAGGAGAATCTTATCCTAACATTGAGCTAAAGTGACGGCCTCGGTTACTTAAGCCGGGATGCAGGGAGAGATCCCTTCAATGGCCCTTTTGTGTCCCTATAGCCCTATTAGAAATAAGAGGAGAAACTCATCCTAACATTGAACTAAAGTGAAGACCTCGATTATTTAAGCTGGGATACGGGGAGAGGCCCCTTCAACAGCCCTTTTGTGCCCCTATAGTCCTATTAGGAACAGCAAAAGAATATCGTCCTAACATTGAGCTAAAGCAAAGACCTCGACTACTTAAGTCGGGATGCGGGGAGAGGCTTCTTCAACAGCCCTTTTGTGCTCCTATAGCCTTGTTAGGAATAGGAGGAGAACCTCATCCTAACATTGAGCTAAAGCGAAGACCTCAGTTACTTAAGTCGGGATGCGAGGAGAGGCTCCTTCTATGGCCCTTTCGTGCTCCTATAGTCTTGTTAAGAATAGGAGGAGAACCTCATCCTAACATTGAGCTAAAGCGAAGACCTCGGTTACTTGAGCCGGGATGCGGAGAGAGGCTCATTCAACGGCCCTTTTATGCTCCTATAGCCTTATTAGGAATAGGAGGAGAATCTCATCCTAACATTGAGCTAAAGCAAAGACCTCAGTTACTTAAGTCGAGATGCGGGGAGAGGCCCTTTCAATTGCCCTAATGTGCCCCTACAAGCCACGTTAGGAATAGAAAGAAAATCTCATCCTAATGTAAGCAAAAGCTAGGACCTCGTTGACCAAAGATGAGAGGAAAGAAGAAGCCCTACCGACAATCTTTATACATGTTCTTTCTAAGACAACTTGACTACGTCAAATATGAAAAGTAAAACCCTATCTTGATTCTAGAAGAAACCCCACCTCGGCATCCTCAACAAGCATCTCATTAGAAGACAATGCAAAAAAAAAATAAAGTAAAGAAAGTAAAGCCACGAGCAAGCTTTGAATTCGTGCGAAACAAAAATAATAAAAAAGGTATCATTTCATTACAAAAATAAGTTCATTATATGCAAAACATAGGTCGACAAGATCGATTATACCAAAAAAAAAGAGAGAAAGAGAAAGGCCGCCAAAATCCTAAGAAGGGCCGGACTCCTCAGACTTCAGACTAATGGCCCTTACCAAAGATTCCTTTAGACGATCGACCTCCTCCTCGAGCTCCCTCCACCTCATCATGTTATCGTGGAACATCCTGTCGGCTTAATGGTAGTTCTCCTCTGACTCCTGCAACCTTCTCCTCAAGATCTCAGACTCGGCCTCTGCATCCTTAGTAGCCTGATGCTCAGAAGTCAGCTTGAGCTTCAGCCACTGCACCTCAGTCTTTTCTACACCGATCGACTCTCAAAGTTCACCAATGATCCTCTTCAAGAAGGCGACCTCCTCGGCCTCCCTACTTGTACCAACCCGAAAGCCATCATCAAATTGCTGCTGGAGTCGGGCTACTTCGTTGTTGGAGGCACGAAGCTTTTGTTCTAGCTTGGACATCCTATTACTCCAGCCCAATCGGTAAGTCTCATATGTGAGCTCAGTATCATGCAGCTATTTTTAAAGTATGGAGAACCTCATCGACTAGTCCCATTCAAATCACGCCTTATCAAAGGACCACGGCGAGCTCCCCTCCAGAAGCTAAATCTTCTCCTTCATTGTCTTGAGTTGAGTGTTGAGGGAGCCGATCTTCACAGTCAGCACCCAAGATTTATCGCTTGCATTCTTCCAGAGTTCGGCCAGCTCTCTCTCGAAGCTCTCCTTTCGAATGCTAAAACTTGCGAAGTCTTTCATGTGCAAGTTTCGGAGGCGAGTGACCTCTTTGGTCGCCTCCAAAGCATTCTTCCATAAAGCTTGAAGGAGAACCTCCTAAGACAATGGATCAGTGTTAATGGAAGACTACATTCAAAGTATAAAAAATGCTCAAAGGTATAGACAAAAAGAAAATTCACTTTCATTTAATCAAAAATTTTGAGTATAAGGTAGAAAAAAAAAGAATGTACAACTACTTGAGCATTTTAACCTCGGAGGGATGGTGGTAGACGAAGCCGGAGCATTCTTGGCTGCCTCGAGTTCCTGAACTGGCTTAGGCACCTCCATGGTAGGTTTAGATGGATCAGAAGTAGGCTTGATGGAGGAAGAATCGACTGCAGCATCAGATGGTCCCGCTTCTACATCATCCTCCTCTTCCAGATATCTAAGGTCGAGCTCGGGGAACCTCCAAGCCACCCTACCTTCGTAGAGCTCGAAGCCCTTGATGAACACCTATTGGCCGATGGTGACGTTCAGGTCCTTCATTTCGGAAGAGACCCTGAACTCCACGGCCCAGGTCGCTACCTCTGAGATGGATTTCGACATTTGGACCTCTAGACCAGCGACCCTCCCCTCAACTTCTTGCCTCCTCTTCTCCTCCAGAGCCAGCACCACCTTGAGTCTGGTCGAGATGAACTCCTCCTTTCAAAGTGCGCTACGTAGGCTCTCATTTTCCACCATCTTCTCTCCTATGAGGCACTCAACCTCGATAGCCATCGCCTAAAGGTAATTGATCTCCGTCTGAAGACCTTCTCGGACATTTAGCATCTTCGCCTCCAGGCGATTTGCCCTTTTCAGGTGGGCAAGCATGTGGTGGCCCAACTGCCATTAACAGATCATTGTAAGGTGAAAGAAGAAAAAATGAGAAAATTAAAAAAAAGGATGGCTAGATGATTGTCCTAAGGATAGTCCCAAAAGACTCCCGACAAATAGCCTCTAGTCAAGGTCGGCCAGGTAGTCCACTTTCTCTAGCAGGGAAAACTTGTCTATCAGGTTTTGGATGATATCTGAATTATCAAAGGGGTCCATCCCTTGGTCATCGCCGTTGCTCCGGCTAGGCTCGTCCTGATGCACCTTGCAGGCCTTTTTCGCAATGGCTACTTTCCCCTTCCTCCTCTCTTTCCCTTCGTCAGTGGAGGGATCGGGCAAGCAATCCCCAGTGGAAAGATTCGTAGGCTTGGGAGGAAGAGATTCCCCTTTTACAACGTTGGAATATGTGGTCGGGACGACCTCTTTTCTGGGGTGGACCTCGGGAGAGACATTAGCAGTAGTAGGAGCCATAGGGTTGGAGGCGCTGACCTTCACCCACTTCGAGCCTTCACCTGAAGCCTTCCCCTTCCTCTTCTTCTGGGCATGTAGGCCCTTGGTGAATCTCTCCGTGATATCAGCATCCATTTTTGTGATAAAAAAAATGTATAGTTAACTGAGGCACATACAAAACTTCATAAGAATTCATATGCATGTACATATACACGACTAATACCGGCAGGGTCAAGAGGACTCAAACCAAAGTCGAACAAAGTTTGCTCCTTCAAAAGGTCTAGAAGAGGAGGAGCTCGGTATGCCTTAAGCCAATTAGAAGATTCAAGGTCGGGCCTATCTAAACTAGGGGCTCGGTGGACAGATTTTCTAAGAAAGCCCTAAGGAGGAAGGTCAAGCAACAAGGTGAGACATCGGACGAAGAAGTACTTCTCCTTCTAGTTATGAATGAAAAAAGGAGTATCTTTCAGCAACCCCTTCTTGCCAAATTAGGGGGAGAAGTACCACCATCCTTTGTGGAAAGATAGAGTTTGAAGGTGTAGAAGTTTTGGAATAATGAGACAGTCGGCCAAACTTCGGTCAGATGGTAGAGAAAAAGGAAGCCTTTGATGAACCAAAAGGAGTTCGGTACGACGGATGCAAAGGAGATGTTCAAAAATTGGAAGAGGGCAACTACAAAAGGGGGTAGGGGTAGTCAAAACTCGGCATGCAAGGCCTCTAAGTATAAACAAAATTGACCATCCAAAGGAGAATTGACTCGGTCATCTGAACTAGAGAGTTCGAGGTCGTATTCCGAAAGGATTCCGTGTTGAATTCGAATCAGAGAAAAATCATCCAGAGTAAGAATGGATGGAATGGTGTCTGGAATGAAGGACGAGTAAGACATGTTCCTAGGTTCGACCTCAATCAGGGGTGCAGGATCTAGGAAGGTTGGTCCAGGCGAGCCCCAGGAACCGATGGAGTGGAAAGTTTCGGAAGACATTCAAATCGAAATAAGACCCTAGGAAAACCCTCAAAAAATAAGAAAAAATATAGGATAAATACGGCTATAGAGAAATCGAAAGAGCAAGAAGCTAAAACAGCATGAATACCCAAAGAGAGGTGTTGGAAAACTGACCTAAGCTATTTGGGGAGGACAAAAAGATGGTGGGTATGATGAGAATCAGTCGAAAGGGCATTCAAAATCCAAGAAGATGAGGAAGGAAGCTAAAATCCTTAGGTGGAAGAAGAACGGAGATCGGAGGAAGTAGAAGACTCAGGCAAGAATGACTTTCGGATGAGAGGAGAAGGCCTTAAATAGTCAGAGGCAATCCGAGGCAGTTATGATTGCAAATCGACTTCGGCTGATCAGCATGCATCGCATGTCCCACTCATCATGATAGAGAAGTGGTGATAGATGGAGTCTTTATGGTGCTGTACCTAGGGTAGAGTTTTGATGGAAAATATGAAGGGCCATCCTCTCAAACTCATTTCAAATTTAAAAAGCTTCGATGCCAGCACGGTAAATGCTAAAATGTCTCATCCTGACGGGCGCGGAAAGCCAAAAAGAACTTCGATAGTCGAATCTGCACTCTCTTCCTTCAAATTTTGAACTCGGGAGTGGGGGGACTATTATTGGGGGTGAACTCACTCCTATCAAAGTTTGGCCGGATATCTAATTATTGAATGATCCCATCCAATAGTGACGACCAAGATTGACCCTCGACCAAATTTGCAAGATCCCTCCGAACCTCACCTAGATGAGCTTGAATGGCGGGGATGGCCGAGCTCCTCCACCCTAGGCAATCAGCTCTCTCCGATCGTAAGTCTTCCAAACTTCTTCTTCAGCCAGACTTCTCCATCACAGGCAGGCTCCTTTCAACCAACTTTCCTCGATCGTAAGTCTTCCAAACTTTTCTTTCAGTTAGACTTCTCCATCATAGGCAGGCTCCTTTCAGCTGATCTTTCTTGATTGCAAGTCTTCCGAACTTCTCCTTCAGCCGGACTTCTCCATCATAGGCACGCTCCTTTCAGCCGACCTTCCTCAATTGCAAGTCTTCTAAACTTCTCCTTCAGCCAAACTCCTCCATCAGTCAGACTTCTTTCAGACTTCATCCTCAATCGGACTTCTCCATCGGTCGAACTCCTTTCGAATTCTTCTAGCAGACCTCCTTTCGGGTTCCTCCAGTGGACTTCCTTTAGGATTTCTCCAGTGGACTTTCGAATCTCTTTCAGTCAAACTCCATGCAGTCATCTGAGAGGGCCTCCACGCCTATGCGGATCTAGCAATCTGTACAGCATGAACCCACTTACACATAGACGACCCTGAAGGAGTCTAAACTCCTCCGGAATTGATGAAACTTGAAGCTCTTCACCGCCAATGCCTACCTCCTCCAAACTTCAACTATTAAATCCCAACAGACTAGCACGCCACGATAATAAACACCACCCTCCATAATAAACTCCACGTGACCTCGAATGATCCACTACTCGATAGTTACGGCTGTCACCATCAGTTTATTATAAGCTCCGTCTATAAAAGGAATCCTCCAGATACATTTTTTCTGAGCACTCTTCTTCCTCTCGATACTCTATCACTTTTTTTCCTGAGCACTCTATTTCTATTGGCCGAAAGAGCTGACTTCATCATCAGAGGGTCTTGTCGGAGCCACCACCCTCGACTCCGGATGAGACTTATTTTGCAGGTCACCGACGGTGACCTCATCTTCTCCGACTCCGATCTTGATTTCGACGATAACCAAATTTTGTACCAATAAATATCATAGTTCTAAATTATGTGTGTAGATTAAATATCTAAAAGTTCTTTTAACAGCTAATAAATAAGATTCTTTAGGATTAGATTGAAATCTAGCATACATGCAAACACTAAACAGTATATTAGACCTACTTGTAGTTAAATAGAGTAGGGATCCTATCATACCTCTATAGAACTTTTCATTCACATTCTTACTATTTTTATCTTTATTGAGTTTGCATGAGGGGCTCATTGGTGTGCCGATCTTCTTTCCATTTTTCATGCCAAACTTTCTCAGCATTTTCTTGATAGACTTTGTTTGGCTAATGAAAATAACTTTCTTTGATTGTTTGATTTGAAGCCTAAGGAAGAAGTTCAGCTCCCCCATCATGCTCATTTCAAATTCATCCTGCATTAACTTTGTAAACTCTTGATAAAAAATTTCATTAGTAGCTCCGAATATGATATCATCTATATTAATTTGAACTACAAGTAGGTCATTATTTTTTCTTTTTCAAAAATAGTGTAGTATCCATACTTCCTCTAATAAATTCATTTTGTAAGGAAAATTTACTTAATCTCTCATACCAGGCTCTAGGTGCTTGTTTAAGTCCATATAGCGCTTTATTTAATTTGTAGACATGGTTAGAAAGTGAGTGATTTTTAAAACTAGATGGTTGTTCTATAAATACTTCTTCAGTGATATAAGCATTTAGAAAGGTACTTTTTACATTCATCTAAAATAATTTAAAATTCATGTAGCAAGCAAAAGCAAGTAATAATCTTATAGCCTCTAATCTTACTACAGGAGCATATGTTCATCAAAGTCAATTCCTTCTTCTTGATTATATCTCTTAGCAACTAGTCTAGCTTTATTTTTTATTATATTTTCATGTTCATCTAATTTATTCCTAAATACCTATTTTGTGCCAATTATAGGATGATCAAGGGATCTGTTTACAAGAGTCTCTATATTATTTCTTTCAAATTAGTTTAGTTCTTCTTGCATGGCTAACATCCAATTTGAGTTTTTTTTAATTTTTTTTATATTTTTAGGTTCTATTTGTAAAACAAAAGCAAGATAATCAAATATATCTTTAAATGAAGATCTAGTTCTTACCCCTTATGAAGGATCACTAAAATCAATTCTCTTGGATGATTGTGTGCATACCTCCACTCCTTGGGTAGATCTTCATGTTCTTTAGTTATTTCAATTACAATATTCTTCTCTTGTTCATTGATTATTATAGATTTACCTCTGTCATGAATGGTGTTGTCCTTTAAATTTAGCTCTTTCATTCTATCTTCAAGAATTCCTGCATCATCATCAAAATATCTTTCTTTCTCAAAGATTGATTGTTAGCTTCATCCAAAATAATATGGATGGATTCTTCAACAATCAAAGAATATTTATTGAAGACTCTATATGCTTTACTAGTGTAGAGTATCCAAGAAAGATACCCTCATCTGCCTTAGCATCAAATTTACCTAGGTTGTCTTTATCATTATAATGAATGAAGCATTTGTAACCAAAGATATGAAAATAATTAATATTAGATCTTTTTCTTTTTCAAAGCTCATAAAAAATTTTCTTTAAAATTGAGCGAATAGAAACTCTATTTAGGATGTAATATGCTGTGTTAATGGCTTCAATCCAAAAATATTTGGGTGGATTCTCTTCACACAAAATGGTATGAACCATATCAACCAAGGTTCTATTCTTTCTTTCAACTACTCCATTTTGTTGGAAAGTTTTAGGTGTAGAAAAATTATACTCTATATCATGTCCATTACAAAATTTCTCAAAAAATTTATTTTCAAATTCTGTGCTATGATCACTATGGATACAAACTATAGTTGAGTTCTTTTTATTTATTATCTTTTTGTAAAACTTTAAAAATATTGAAAAAGCTTCATCTTTGTTTGTCAAAAATAAAATCCATGTGAAACGAGAATAATCATCAACAATGACAAGGCCATACTTCTTTCCTCCTAGGCTTGTAGTCCTAATAGGTCCAAACAAATCCATATATATCAATTCAAGAGGCCTAGAAGTTGAAATCATATTTTTAGAATTAAAACTCCTCTTAGTTTGTTTTCCAAACTGGCAAGCATCACAAAAATGATCAAACTTGAAATTTAGTTTTGATAACCCCGTAACTAAGTCTTTGTTTAGTAATTTAGATATAGTATGCATGTTTGCATGACCTAATCTATAGAGCCAAAGCCAACTAGTTTATTTGATGTTAGCATTCATTGCAACTAGTCATTGACCACTCTTCATGATAATTTCATCAAGATTTACTATGTAGATGTTGCCATGCGTAAATTCAATGAATTTTAAACTATCATCTACGAAACTAGATACCTTGCACAAAGATGATTCAAATGAAACTTTAAAATCTTTATCACATAGCTGACTAATACTAAGCAAGTTATATTTTAAGTTATCAACTAATAAAATATTATATATGAAGGTAGATAGAGTAATCTAAATTTTACCACAGCAAATTATTTTATCTTTGCTGTTGTCACCAAAGGTGACTACTCCCCCTTCCTTTCTTTCTAGGATGAAGAATTGCTCCTTATCACCTGATATATATCTTGAATAGCCACTATCCAAATACCATTTACGTTTAAATCCTTGGGCTGCAAAGCATTCCTGCACAGACAATCAAGTGATAATTTTAGGTATCCAAGTCTTCTTGGATCCTTTTGGATTAGTGGTCATGGTTCTTTTGAAATCCAAATTCTTTTAATTTATTGAATTTTCTTGTGTTGAACTCAAATACCTTGTGTCCTACTTTTCTACAGCTAAAGTATGTGATGTGTGAGGTACTAATAAATGTAGGTGCAGTGAAAAAAATTTTTAGAAACTTTGTCTTATCTTTAGGTTTATATATAAGTCCCACTTTATCATAAACTCCTCTTTGATTATTTAATATCATTTATAATTTTTCAAAACTATAAGTAAATTTGTCAACTAATGGTTTTAACTTATCTAATTCATCCTTTAGGATTTTATTTTCCTCTTTTAACTTGTTGTGTTCATGAATAGCTTCTTTCTTTTCTTTCATAAATATTTGATTCATTTCTTAAAGATATTTATTTTTTATATTAATCTTCTTAAAGTCTTTTATTAAATCATAAAAAGCATCTTGAAGCTCATCAAAAGTAAATTCTAAATCAAGTGTAGAGGATACCTCATCATCTTGTGCCATGAAGCATAATTTTGTTTCGTTTTGATTTTCTTCCTCCAAGCTTGACTCGTCGCTGTCGTTCTAAGTCGCAATCATTACCTTCTTCTTGATTTTTTTAGGCGCTTTCTTCAATTGAGGACACTTAGCCCTAAAATGTCTAGGCTTCTTGCATTCGTAGTAAGTGGGTTGATCCTTCTTTTTCTTTTCTTTCTTCCTACTAGCTTCTCCTCTAATGAAGCTTCTTTTCTTGAATCCTTATCTTCTTTTTCTCATAAATTTCTTAAAGTTTTTGATCACCAGGGCCATATCTTCATCGTTCTCATCACTGGTGGATAGATCATCTTCTTCTTCAGTCGTCATGGATTTCAAGGCAATAGTTTTCTTCTTGTTGTTGTCCTCTTCATTGTGCCGACCCATTATAAGCCCACGTATCATCAAGGATCCAATGAGCTTCTCAAGTAGTCATGTATTCAGATCCTTTTCCTCTTGGATGGTTGTTACCTTGGCTTCTCATGACCTAGGCAAAGATCTGAGAATATTCCTCACCAATTCACTATTAGAATAAACTTTTTCTAAACTTTTCAAACCATTTATATTATCAGTAAATTTTGTGTATATGCTAGTGATAGATTCAATTGGATCCATTTTAAAAAATTCATATTGATGAACTAGCATGTTTATCTTTGTTTCTTTGACTTAGTTTATCCCTTCATGTGTGACCTCAAGTCCATCCCAAATTTTCTTTGCAGAGTTGCAAGTAAAAATTTGGTTAAACTCATTTGCATCAAGTGCGCAATAGATAATATTCATTGTCTTAGCATTTAATTGGATAAGTTTCTTATCCGTTTCATCCCAATCCTTCTCCAGCTTAGGAAAGGATGTGCCATTGACAATGACTGTTGGTGTGTGCGATCCATTGACAATGACACTCCATATATCATAGTCGAGGGCTTATATAAAAATGTGCATGCGAGCTTTCGAATAGGTGTAGTTGGACCCATTGAAAAGTGGTGGCCTATTGGTGGATTGCCCCTCGATAAGAGAACCTCTTAGTTGGATTGACATGATCTTTATCTCTAGTCAAAAAAATCAATAATTAGTAGAGAACCAAAGCTCTGATACTAATTATTGCCCAGCTAGACAACCCAAGAGGGGGGTGAATTTGGTCTTTAAAAATTAAAGCAAGTATGTGCAATAAAAACTATTTGAATGCTATGTGAGTAAGATGTAAGAACTATGAAAAGCAAGAGATAAGAGCACACACACAAACAAAAGATTTTTATAATGGTTCGGTGCACTCTCCACACCTACGTCCACTCTCCAAGCAAGACTCTTGAAAATTTTACTATAATTCCTCAAGATTACAGTCGGATAGTTTTTTCAGACTCACTATCCCAAAATTTAGTTGGTTTTCTCCTAGATTCATCAAGTTTTAGCCTTACAAATATCAGATGAGGCAATACAAACCAAGAAAAAAAAAAGTAAAATCCCAAATCCCAAGTTTTAGCCTCTGCTAAAACTAGTACTTGGAAAGAGAAAAAAAATTTGTACAACTAAGATGGCTCCTTTAAATGAATTGAGAAGTTGTCGTTGCAGTTCACTGAATGCCTTCTTGAATGCTTGGAGTTATTGCACTTGAGGGCTCTTCAATGCTTGAGAGAACTTAGAATGAAAGAGGTTGCTCATTGAAAATAGGGCATTCAATTTTTTTCTCTTGTTTTCCTGATTTTCAAAAAATATTTCCTCTTCTCTTTTATATCTGGTACATTCCCACTACATTTGATTTGATTGGAGGGTAGAAACAGGCTGAATATGACCGTTGGAGCAAAAAAAAGTAGGTCTAAAACTATCCGTTGAAGTGCTGTCACCATGTCTTAAGATTTCTTGATTTGTCTCAAGATGTCTCGTCCAATTTTGAGACCTCTCAATTGATCAGGAGATATCTCATTCTCAGTCGCTCAAAAATTTGCTTACTAGAAAAAATTTATCGCCTAAGATCGAGACTTCTTGATTTTGAAGGAGACATCTTGCCGAAACCTCGAGACCTCTCAAGAATTCTTCGAGACGTCTCGTTCTCAAAGTGTAGAAATTATATTTCTATCTTCTAAAAAGGAGACATCTCGAGTTCTACTCGAGACTTCTTGCAACTATGCCAGAACTCTGTATCAACATGCCATATGCCATGAGACGTCTCAAAATTTTTAGGAGACGTGTCGAAAATGCTCCTAGGCTATTTTTGAGGAAATACTTACTATCAAATAAGAAAATTTGATCTTGATTTGAATTATACCTTGTATCATCCTTATTTTGGTCAAAGAGCTCTCTTTCTTTTGAATATTTAAATCACTTAAAATAAAATTTATCAATAATCATTTGCTTTAATGTTTGATCATCATCAAAATCATTTAGGAGGTCAACAATGATGAACCTCATAGATTAGGGCTATGGTCTTAGGGTTATGATGAGATCATACCAGTAAGATCTAAAATCTTAATCTAAAATATTTTTGGTCAATGAAACTTGAGTTAGGGATCGATGTTTTCGGAAAGACTAACACATCCTATGCATGCTCGATGGAGAGGATGATTGATCTCACTATCACTTGTGTATGACACTAATACAAAGATGTGGATGCTTATTAGAGAATAAATTTATTGAATTGATCTAACTTGAGAACATCCAATGAAGTCTTATCTACATGTCAATAGATGGTTTTCATAGTAAAAGTTGTGCATAAAGGAACCAGATCTAGGATTTCAGGACTAAATCTTAAAATTTTTTCAAGATCAGATAGCAAAAGACTAAAATTAATTAAAATTAATTTTAAATTTTAAAAAATATCCTAGATCTAAGATCTATTATATGATCATGGCATGTTATTAAATCAAAAATTAAAATCTAAAAAAGAAACTAAAATATGTTGATCACATCAATATGTATATACACTACATCTAATGCAGGTATGAAAACTATAGATTAGACTATTACCTATGCAAGTTAGATGTTCTAACTTGTTGATTCAGACTTGAGGATGATGTTGCAAGCCGCACACATATTCGACCTCTAGGAGTCATCCACACGAGCCCACAAACCACGATCAGAAGTTCAATGCAGAAAATCAACATAGTATGCTAGCACTGTGCTGATCCTTCTTTGATGGTTGATCTGGAATCACCTTCTTCAAATCTTGGACTCTCCAATTTTCAAAAGGAAGGAAAAGAGATTTTGAACCTGAGACACCTCTCAAAAATCTCTAAAGAAAAAGGAAGAGATCAAAGAAAAACTCCTAGAAGAAGAACCCTTCTTCTTCTTCTTCTTTGTTCTCTCACCTAGATACCTAGATTCGTGTCTATGAAATCCACACGCTCCAACATTCTTTCTCCCTGATTTTCACACAACTCAAAGGCCTCTTAATGATATAGAATATACCTAAAAATTAGTTCAGAATTCATCCTATATAGAGAGATATAGAGGAGTCCTTGTCTAGGTCAAATATCTAGACAAGGAATGTCCAAATTGGGCAAGACAAGGTGCGCCCAACTCTTGGGCGCCCCCTCCTTTTCTACCGTGGACCATTAGGTTTTGTCATACAAAAACCCTTATAAAATCCATGAAAATCTCAAAAAAAAAACTAAAATAAATTGGTGCACTATAGGAAGAGTTTTGGTTTCCTAAAATTCTATCTCATAGAATTTGAAATCAAAACCAATTCCTACTTTGACTTGGTCCACACTTATTTTACCATATAAGAAAGAAAGAGGAGAACTTTAGGATGTGGTGGGCTTCTCTTGGGCATGGAGAATTCATGCAAAATCAAAGGAGGCATGAAGGATGGGTGTTGGGACTAAGGTGGCGCAAGGAGACAAGTTCCTAGTCTTATTAGGATTCTTATTTTGACTTGGTTCAACATGGTTTCTCAAATCAAATCAAACTAGAATTAATTCAACCCAATTAAATTAGATCCTAAACTAATTAAAAACTTAATTAAATTAGATTAAATTAGACTTAATTTTAATTTAATTTTTTAATCAAATTAGAAAATTGGGTTGATCCAAGTCTTAGTTGAACTAGGACTAGTTCTTCCTTACACTTGGCTTATCCAATAAACCAATTGAACTTGATCCAATCAAGCCCAAACAAAATTTAATTAAATTATATTTAATTAAACTTAATCTTAGCTTTATGGCTTAATCAAATTAAACCAATTAACAATCTAATTGCTTATCGATATCCTCTTGCAATACTTGCACTAGGTTAAACATTAATTGTATTGATCGTTTAATCCTAGAACGATTCTTAATCATTGATCAACCATCCGATCGGATCATGAACTCTAATGTGTATGACCTCATAGGTCCAAACCTAAGTCGGTAGTACAAGAATAAATTTTTATACTAATCGAAGTGACCATCTAGCAATGGTACCTGATGGCCCGATAGGTCGAATGTATAAAACAATATCTTTAGAATCCATGCAGATATAGTTTTCATATAATTCATCTTAATGACCAAAATGCTCGTAGGATACCTTAAAGTTCAATTGTCAACTTAGATAAGGTTGTCCACATTGTATTTCAAAATATCAAATCCATCTGATGGATATCCTGGCCAAGGTTTTGCTATATTAAAATACAGTGATATATTTTTTTCCAACTTTTAGAGTGGTCAATTCCATCTTAATCACACTTTGACTTTGCAAGTAATTGATTGTGCCTAGAAGCTTTCATTACTAAATTAGAAATTCAATTAGTTCGGTACCAAAGCATAGTGAGTTGCTTGCAAGTCACTAAGGTGATCTCAGATCTAAGGGATACTTATATCTATATCCCATCAGAGACATTCTCGACAGTAGAAAGCTCTAGAGTTGGTCATGTTCAATGATGATATATCCCTATATCTCACCTGTATGCCATACCAGTATCTTCATACTTCTTGATTAAAAGAACAACCAACCTATATGGCATATAGCGATCTATGCTCGATAGATGTTGTCGTCCTTATTAATAGCCTATCATTTGGTCGTGAATAGTTTTAAGGACTAATCGATAAATCCTCTCTTTATCAAAGCTAAATAGTCCTAAGGACTTCATCACAATAATGGAGTTCGTTAGAAGATGAGTACTTTATGATGAAAAATATCAAAAATATATTTTATTTATTAATGAATCAATTACAGATATAATGTAACTTAACCATCAATAGGCTGACGATTGGCTTTGGAACATATTTTTCAATAACTCTCACTTGTCCTAAAGCCACTTGGCAAGTATCTAATACCCATGTTCGACTTATGGTTATCAAACTCCTTTATTACTAGGGCTTTAGTGAAGGGATCGGTTAGGTTCTCCTTTTCGTTAATCTTCTGAAGGTCGATGCCACCTCGATCCATAATCTCCCAAACTAGATGGAAGCAGTGCAAGATGTGTTTCATCCATTGGTGTGCCTTTGGTTCCTTCGCCTAAGCTATGGCACCAGTGTTGTCCAGTAAAACAAGACCGAACCATTTAGGGAGAGTGCTACTTTGAGCTCGACGATAAACTTTCTCAACCACATAGCTTTCTTTGTGGCATCTGATGCTGTGATGTACTCTACTTCGCAAACAGAGTCTACCACGGTATGCTGCTTGGAACTCTTCCAATAGATAGCTCTACCATTTAGAGTAAAGATATATTCCAACACGCTTCTACTGTCATCATGATTAGATTGAAAGCTGAAGTCTGTAAACCCTACAAGTTTCAAATCTGACTCGCCATAAATCAACTATTGGTCCTTAGTATTTTTCAAATACTTAAGGATGATTTTAACCACTTTTCAATGATTTTCTCCAAGGTCAGACTGATATCTACTCACTACTCCTAATGAGTATGCTATGTCTAATCTCGTACATGTCATGGCATACATGATAGATCCCACTGTCGAAGCATATGGGACTCTACCATATTCTCTCTTCAGTAGTTGTCGGACAATCCTTCTTAAAGAGAGAAATTTCATGGCCTATAGGGAGAGCTTTTTTTGAAATTCTTCATGCTAAACCTCTTTAGCATAGTATCTATGTACATGAATTGGGATAACCCAAGCATCCTTTTAGATCTATCCCTATAGATCTTCATCCCTAGGATATAGGATGCTTCATCCAAGTCCTTCATGGAGTGCTGTGATGACAATCGGATTTTTATTTTCTATGATGCGGGGATGTCATTTTCAATTAAGAGAATGTTATCCACGTATAAGACAAGAAAACCACTGCTGGACCATTTGCCCATTTATAAATGCAGGGCTCTTCTCCATTCTTAACGAAGCCATATGTTTTGATCATCTTATCAAAATGCATGTTCCAACTCTGAGATGCCTGCTTCAATTCATAAATGGATCTCTGAAGCTTGCACACCTTAGACTCATCTATGGATGTGAACCCCTTAGGTTGTATTATATACACCTCTTCGGTCAGCTCAACATTTAGAAAAGTTGTCTTCATATCCATCTGTCAGATCTCATAATCCATATGGGCAATTATCGTAAGCATTATCCAAATGGATTTGAGCATTGTCATAGGGGAGAATGTCTCATTATAGTCAATACCATAACATTGACGATATCTCTTGACAACCAGATAGACTTTATAGGTCTCCATCTTTCCATCTATGCCCTTTTTTCTTTTGAAGATCCATTTACACCCAATGGGTTTAATCCATTCGGATGAATCAACCAATGTCCACACATCATTGATCTTCATGGACTACATTTTGAATTTCATGGCCTCAAACTATTTCTCAGAATCGGATCTCTGCATAGCATCCATATAAGTAATCAGATCCTCATCATTCGATGAGATCACTATCATGGACCAAGAAGCCATAGTATCTATCTAGATGATGCGGTACACTATCGAATCGCCTTAATGGTATAGGTACACTAGGCTCTGGATCTGATCTAATCAAATCTGACTCAGGTTCAATTATAGGTGTTAATTTTTCTACCTACTGAATTTCATCAAGTTCAACTTTAGAGGCAACAGCTCCTTCACCAAGTGACTCCTTTTTCAAAAAGATTATCTTAAGACTGACGAACACCTTTTGTTCATTAGCATGGTAGAAATAGTATCATTTGGTCTCTTTTGGGTATCCTATAAATGTACACTTGTTAGACTTAGGTCCAAGTTTATCTGTAACTAATCATTTGACATAAGCCAGGAACCCCCAAACCCTAAGGTGTGAAAGTGCCGGCTTATGTCCTGTCCATATCTCATATGGAGTTTTAACTATAGCCTTACTTCGAACCCTATTTAATAGATAACAAGCTGATTTGAGTGCATATCCCAAAAAGGATATCGACAAGCTAACAAAGCCCATCATGGATCAGACCATATCTAACAGAGTTCGATTCCTTCTATCAGACACACCATTATGCTGTGGTATTCCTGGAGGAGTCCATTGGGAAAGAATCCCATTCTCTCCTAGATATGTGAGAAATTCATCGAAAAGATATTTTTCTCCTTGGTCGGATTGAAGAGTTTTGATACTCTTCCCAGTTTATTTTTCTACTTCACTTTGGAATCATTTGAACATTTCAAATAAATCCAACTTGTGTTTCATCAGATAGACATATCCATATCTAAATAGATCATCTATGAAAGTAATGAAGTTGAAATATCCATCTCTGACACTTATGCTCATTGGTCCACATGCATCAGTATGTACTAGACTTAAGAGCTCAATGGCTCTTTCATCTTTTTCAGTATTAGGTGACTTAGTTATTTTACCAAGAAGATAGGACTCACAAGTTGGAAATGATTCACTATCACTAATTTTAAGGATTTCCTCTTGAGTCAACCTGTTTATCCTACTCTTATTTATATAACCTAGTCTATAGTATCATAAATAGATATCTGACACACTATCTAATCTAGGATGCTTACCAGTTGAATAGACTACGTTAACAAGTTATGATAGCATATACACACCATTATTCAAATATCCACAGAAAATAGTAACATCATTCATAATGATATTATCAATTTATTTCTTTATTGATATTTCATAATCATTTTTGGTCAGACAGAAATAACATTCAAAAAAAAACTAGAATAGAAATGATAATCACTAAAAACAATGGTATGAGACTCAAATACAAGTTTTAGAATTTCTAAAGCTAAAACTAGAACTGGTCTTCCATCTCCAACATTCAGGAACCTTATACCTTGCTCAAATCCCCTACTGACATGTAATCCCTGCAATGAAGTGCAAATATGATAAGGGCTACCGATATCCAATATCTAGTCAATAATATCATAAATAGAAAAATTGCAAGGAGTTATCATATAAATACCCTACCCAGCAACCACTTGTTTCTTTCTCTATCTATTTGGACCTAGAGAGATAATGTACTAAGGATAATTCCTCTTCTAGTACCCTCGCTTCTTGCAAAAGAAGCATTCAGCTAGACTCTTATCGAACTTGAGCTTCCTGGTCTAGCCCTGCACAGATGTCCCAGTCTGAACTTGCACCTTCTTAGCTTCTTCTTCTTATTCTTCTTTTCTTTCCTAAAGGGTAGAGAACCAGAAAATGAACCTTCCACTATGTTTACCAACTCCTTGTGGAATTGGTGATCCTTCTCAAAGTTCTAAAGCAATCCCAGTAACCCATGGTAGTCTACTTCAAGCTTTGTCATTCTAAAATGAGCAAGAAATGGGAGAAAAGACTTCGACAATGAGTTCAGTATTGCATCCTTCCCAAGCTGCTTATGCAAAGAAAAGCCGAGCTTGCTCAATCGCTCTATTAGCTCGATCATGTATAATACATGATCAGTGATAGAGGCACCATCATGCATCCTGGTGTTGAAGATGGCACAACTAGTCTTGTGCCTCTCCACATCATCGGGTGTGCCAAAAGAATCCTGCAATACTTGAAGCATGTCCTTTGGCTGAGCCATCTCAAATCTATGACTGAACTCATCGCTCATAGCAGCCAGCATAATGCAGTGCACCATGGTCCGATCATTAAGCCACTTTTGGTAAATATCTTTGACTATTCCACGTGCATTGTGTTATTCCATGATATCACTCGAACGCCAATCATTCTTGGCATCATAAGCCCCGATACCACGTTGTGAAAGCCCCTGATCTTTAGCACGGAACTAAAGGAACCTATGACGTTCTCTATAGATAGCAAACCACCAATCCTCCACCTGGATTTATGATGGGGTGCCTCCCTCCTTGAGCTTGAGGGAGACGCCCCCCTCTCTTGGGCTTCTTCAAGAATCCTGGGGTGAAAACACTAGAGAGAAGAGAAGAAGAGAGAGTTGCCATCCTAGGGTTCTTGAAGAAGCCCTGAGAGGAGGGCGTCTCCCTCAAGCCCAAGGAGGGAGGCATCCCATCATAAATTTAGATGGAGGATCGATGGTTTGCTGCCCATAGAGAATGTCACAGGTTCCTTCAGGTCTGTGCTAAAGATCAGGGGCTTCCGCAACATGGTATCAGGGCTTGTGATACCAAGGATGATTGGTATTCAAGTGATATCATGAAACAACATTTGGTATCAGAGCGAGGTGATGCCAGTTGGTGGGTCTACACATTGGCAGTTGGCTTCTCAAGTGTAGGATCCGTTAATATATATAGGATCTATTCATGCTCTAGGATAATTTTTAACTTTCGATACTAGCTATCGAAGTTGAATCCCACCAACTTATCATTATCCAACAATGATCGGAGCATTAGGAAAGTGGCCATATCTACATAAAGAAAAACTATAATCTAATTAGTAATTAATTCAATAAATCTAAAGATTTGGATTTTAATCAAAAGATTCTTCCACTATTTTATTCAAATTGGTAGCCTCTACCTCCAATTTGAAAAATTATCCTAATTTCTTAATGGATACTAGAATCCACATAAACTGCACATAAGCTCAACTTTGGTTGGCCAACCCATGTACATCTAAGGATAGGTTCATAATCAATTATTTCTTCAAATAATTTTTAGTAATTAAATTTTGCCCCAGTCCCTAATCAATAGGCTTTGGCCTCCACTGAAAAGATCTAGTTAGGTCCAACCATTAACATGACCATACTTGGCCCATCAAACCAATGAATGATTAAGCCCAACTTTGGTTAGCCAATCTAACTACCATTTAGAAAGATACAGCCAAAAAATTATATAATGAATGATAATTTTATTAGCCAATAAACACCAGGCCTTTGGGCCTCCAATGATTATCCAACTAATGAACCCATTATCACCCACTTTAATAGGAGGCTATAATCTAGTTATCATAATAACTATCTCATTTTAGGAACCTAATAATTTTAAAGGATTTAATTTGAAGATGAGGAAAAGTCAGGTGAACCATCTTGTCATGATTCTTCTACTGACTTTACTAAGTCAGCTTAAAGGAGATCATTAATAGGCTAGTCTAAGAGCACCTAAATTAATCAAACTGATTTACCTAGCTGACATTAGTCAACTTGAATAGTCAAATGATCCAATCAAAACATAATTTCACCAAGAGGTCAGATAAGTTCAATCAGTGGGAGGGTCTGCCAAAGCTTACCTTAGACACTATCAAAAATGGCCAGGTAAGCAAGTTGCCAATTAAAGACCATCGGTCTGGTTTACCTTAGACACCAATTATTTAATTAATTTTAATTAGATCAACCTAACAGTTCGTGCTAGACCACGTAGCTAAGAATCAAGTCCATCTTGGATCTTGTTAAAGATATGGACTTGACCAACTACAACTATTGTAATTGATCTAGAGAATCTTTAACCTAATCTAAGACAACCATTGATTAGATTTAGTCAATTCTTTAATTAAGTCCATTCTTTAATCTAACCCTAGGTCTAATCCAATTAATGGACCTAATCTCCACTAATTCAGTTAACCCAATGCATTATGATTTGTATCTTAGGATCTTTAATTCATAATCCTAGATCCTAATCAAATAATTTCTTAATTCTTAATTAAGTTTTGGACTGAGAATTGGAGTTCGGCTTTTCAAAAATAATTTTTATGTTTGTAAAATATTTTTATAATATGATTCTATCAATCAAGTTGCATATTTGATTCATAATCAATATGCAAGTAAAATAAGTATGAAACTACTTTAGATCTAATCTAAATAGGTTCATGTAATTAAAATAATTTCAACTATAATCAATCATAAATTATCTTAGATCAAATCTGATATATTTATGATGATTAAAATTAGATTAAAATATTTTTAATTAGATCATAAAATTTTTTAGATCTAATCTAAAATTTTATGATCAATATTTTAGATCAGCATGTACTAGGACAATCTTTCCATTGTAAGAGATAAATCTTACGGCAGAACAACCTTATAAGAGTTCGTACGATCTAAAAATTTTATTTTCAAATCTAAAACTATTTTAAATCTATTAAATTATAAATAAAATTAAATTAAATCTAATAAATTTATGATTAGAAGTAGATCAATATGAACCAGGATAATCTTTCCACTGTAAGGGATAAACCTTATAGTATGATAATCTTATAGCAGTTCGTGTGATCAAAAATTTTAATTTTAAATTTAATAATTAGATTATAAATTAGATCTAATCTAAAAAATAATCTAAAGATACTCAAATAATTATATAATAAAAAAATCTAGGCTCTGATACCAATTGAAGAAATCAGATCTAAGGTTTCAGGGCTAGATCTTAAAATTTTTTCAAGATCAGATAGCGAAAGACTAAAATTAATTAAAATTAATTTTAAATTTTAGAATATATTCTAGATCTAAGATCTATTATATGATCATAGCATGTTATTAAATCAGAAATTAAAATCTAAAGAAGAAACTAAAATATGTTGATCACATCAACATGTATATACACTACATCTAATGCAGGTATGAAAATAATAGATCAGATCTATTACCTGTATAAGTTAGATGTTCTAACTTGCTAATCAAAGCTTAAGGATGATGTTGTGAGCCGTATATGCATCCAACCTCTAGGAGTCATCCACACGAGCCCACGAACCACGATCAAAAGTCCGATGCAGGAAATCAGCATAGTAAGCTAGTACTATGCTGATCCTTTTTTGACGATCGATCTGGAATTACCTTCTCCAAATCTTGGACTCTTAAACTTTTAAAAGGAAGGAGAAGAGATTTTTAACCTGAGATACCTCTCAAAAATCTCTAAAGAAGGAGGAAGAGATCAAAGAAAAAATCCTAGAAGAAGAACCCTTCTTCTTCTTCTTTGTTTTTCATCTGGACACCTAGATTGGTGTCTATGAAATCTCCATGCCCCATTACTCTTTCTCCCTGATTTTCATACATCCCAAAGGTCTCTCAATAGTTTGGAATATATCCAAAATTTAGCCCAAAATTCATCCTATATAAAGAGATATAGAGGAGTCCTTGTCTAAGTCAAATACCTAGACAAGGAATGTCTAAATTGGGCAAGATAAGGGGTGCCCAACTCTTGGGTGCCCCATCCTTCTTTTCTACTATGGACCATCAAGTTTTTTCATACATAAAATCCTCTAAAAGCCATGAAAATTCTAAAAAAGATTTGGATGGAATCGGTGCACTATAGGAAGAGTTTTGGTTTCCTAAAATTCTATCTCATAGAATTTGAAATCAAAACCAATTCCTACTTTGACTTAGTCCACACTTAATTTACCATGTAAAAAAGAAAGAGGAGGACTTTGGGATGTGATGGGATTCTCTTAGGCATAGACAATTCATGCAAAATCAAAGAGGGCATGAAGGGTGGGTGTTGGGACTAAAGTGGTGCAAGGAGGGAAGTTCCTAGTCTTACTAGGATTCTCATTTTGACTTGATCCAATATGGTTTCTCAAATCAAATCAAATTGAAATTAATTCAATATAATTAAATTATATTATAAACTAATTAAAAACTTAATTAAATTTAATTTAATTTTGATTTAATTTTTTAATCAAATTAAACATTTGGGTTGACCCAAGTCCTTGTTGAACTAGGACTAGTTCTTCCTTGCACTTAGCTTATCAAATAAACCAATTAGACTTGATCCAATCAAGTCTAAATCAAATTTAATTAAATTATATTTAATTAGACTTACTCTTAATCCTCTGGCTTAATTAAATTAAGTCAATTAGTAATCTAATTGCTAATCAATTCTCCTGCAATACTTGTACTAGGTTAAACATCAATCGTATTGATCGTTTAACTCTAGAACGATTCTTAATCATTGATCAACCATCCGATCGGATCGTGAATTCTAATGTGTGTGATCTCATAGGTCCGAACCTAAGCTGATAGCATAAGAATAATTTTTTTTACTAATCAAAGTGACCATCTAGCAATGGTATCTGATGGTCGGATAGGTCGAATGTGTAGAACAACATTCTTAGAACCCATACGGATATAGTATCCATATAATTCATCCCCTTGATCAAAATGCTCGTAGGACACCTTAGAGTTCAACTATCAACTTTGATAAGGTTGTCCACATTGTATTTCAAAATATCAAATCCATCTGATGGATTATCCTAGCCAAGATTTTGCTATATTGAAATATAGTGATACATTTTTCTCAAACTCTTGGAGTGGTCAATTCCATCTTGATCACACTCTGACTTTTCAAGTACTTAACTATATGCAAAAGCCTTCTATTATTGAATTAAAAATTTAGTTAGTCCAGTACCAAAGCACAGTGAGTTGCTTGCAAGTCATTGAGGTGATCTCAGGTCTAAGGGATACTTATACCTATATCCCATCAGAGACATTCTCGATAGTAGAATGCTCTGGAGTTGGTCATGTTCAATGATGATGTACCCCTACATCTTACATATATGTCATACCAGTCTCTCCATACTCTTTGATTAAGAGGACAACCAACCTATATGGCATACAGCGATCTATGCTCGATAGATGCTGTCGTTCTTATTAACAGCCTATCATTTGGTCATGAACAGTTTTAAGGACTAATCGATAAATTCTTTCTTTATCAAAGCTAAATAGTTCTAAGAACTTCATCACAATAATGAAGTTTGTTAGAAGATAAATATTTTATGATAAAAAATATCAAAAATATATTTTATTTATTAATGAATCAATTATAGATACAATGTAGCTTAACCGTCAATAGGCTGACGATTGGCTTTGGGATACATTTTTCAATAGTGCATGTAATCATTTGACCTAAAACTATCATAGAACCTTTTATATATGAATTCATATTTTAGTTCATACTCATTTATGACTTAATCATGTATGGGATGTTCTGAATATAGTGGATTGCATATGGAGATTGTAAGTAGGTCAACATGGAAACGATCATTCCTAGTAAGAGGAGATCGCATCCTACTTACTTTAATCAAATGATGATTCAAGAAGACTTTGATCAAAGTATGATAAAAATTTAAAATAATTTTTAATATTTTATTAATCAAATCATCATTATAAGATTAAGAAAAATATAAATATGATATTGGGTTTGACATGTTTCCATATCCAAAGTCATATTCGAGATGTAGGATGTCGTAGGATCAAGTTGCATGGTAACTTTCTACTAAAAGATATTTTTAGTATTTCCATCAAAATTTCATATCTTTCGAGTAGACATGATACATTGCTAGATGTTAATCTTATCTTATGGGTTCGATTGGATTAAAGAGTTTAATTTGATCATCAATTAGAAAGTGTTCTAATTAATCAAATTAGGTCAACTCAATTTGATGTAAAATCAATTTGGTTGAGTTCTAATCAAATTAGCTCAAATCGCATCCGGACCCATAGCCGGCTAGATATGGAATCCATTGAGTCATACAGAAAAGGAATTGATCAAGGGTCTAATTGGATTATATCATGTTTGCAAGTAGAACATGCTAGCACATGTTGCAAATCCTAGCACCTAGATTCGAATTGGATTTGAATCAGCTTCCAATTTGGGCTAATTAAGATTTAATTTAAGCCAAATTAAATTTGATCTTAAATTGGGTTTAGCCTAGGTTTATTGGGCTTTATTTTTGGCACCACATACCTGAGTCCCACGTGCTAGAGAGTCTCTTTCTTAGCATGTGGGAGTTGATCATGCACAAGGAACTCTTTGGCGCATAAATTAGCTGGTGCCATTTTTCTTCCACATTATCCATAATATTAGTTCACATAATTTTTTATGTGGGGCATGGACTTCATAGAGGAGGCCTAGAAGAGTCCTTCTACTGATTAAACTACTAGGCACAGTAGACTCTTCCTTATCTACTCATGCCGCCATCTTCTAGATTGATTTTTGGCATCAAAATTAGATGGAACCTGAGGATTTTCATGGAGATCAAGTTCTAAAGTCCCAATTATCGAAAAAATGAGGATTTTGGTTAAAGAGGGATTCTAACTTGGCGTTATGCTTTTGTATAAGAACCCTTGCTCCAAGGCTCTTCATGTAGAAATATTTTTCATACAAAAAGGCTACTATTCCAGATATCTCACACTCCCTCTATCCTCTCTCTCCCTCTCTTCTACATGCCTAAAAAGTTAGACATAAATCTGAGAAGAAGATTCAATCAAATTTGTGAAGAGTTCAGCATTTACGCGATGGTGTTCGTGAGACGGACATGCTGCCTTCAGAAATTTTTTGAAGGAGTTCCAAATCAGATTTAGATCTGATCTTTGGTAAAAAAATTTATAAGAAGAAGACATCTAGATCCTTCCTGAGTGGATATCAGTAGAGGTCAGGTGCGTGCGTGGCTCCTTTCAGAATCTTATGAAACATCAAGATCATCGCATGGTAATCAGATTACCCAAACAAGGTATGAAATTAAATCTGATTTAATTTTTATTTTAATTTTTAATATTAGATCACTATAATCAAATTTGAGAACTCTTAGATCTGATTAGATTATTTATAAATTTTTAAAAAAAATTATCTTAGATCTGATCAGATCTGCACGATCCTACAATGGAAAATAGGATTTTTTCTTCAACTGGTATCAGAACCAGGTTAGTAGTTCTTCAGATCTAACTTAGATCTGATTTTATTTTTAATTATGATCTAATATTAAAAAGTTTAATATGTCACATTAGATGTGATTAGATCTAAAATTAAAAAATTAAAAATTAAATAATTTAGATCTAATATGTATGAGATGCATGATTAGACTAGATATAGAATAGTTCTATGTGTAGTCTAATATGATCATATATTTATTTTAATTAAATATAATTTTAGATATATTTAATTTTTATTTTTTTAATATTATAATTATTATAAATAATATCTAAAAATAAAAAATAATTTTTAAAATTTTTGATTTATTCATATAAGATATGAAAGATGCATGCTTAGACTAGTCATAGAATAGTTCTATAAGATGTCCAAAATAGTTTTATATTTGATATGATTAAATTTAAAATTTTATTTTTTAGATTTAATATATGATATTTTAGATTTAAAAGTATGCATATTGATAATACATGAGATGTATGCAAGACATGTATTAGTTAGATCTTTTTATATGTGATATATGATCTAACTAGTTTTGTAGTAAAAAAAATTATATTTTTGATTAAAGAGTTCCCCATGGCCATCCGGTCATAAGAACAAAGTAGGATTTAAAGACCCTCTCCTTCCATTCGATGGAGTATTCTTATGGCATGTAGGGGTGCTGCACGTTCATCCTTAATAAGAAATCATAACTTATTTTTTTGTAAAATCCTAGATCCTGAAATCCTAGGATTTTTATTATATATTTTGTTCATGAACCCAAAATTTAATTAAGAATTAAGATTATGAAATTAATTAAATCTACAAATTATGAATTTTGAGATCTAAGATATATTCATAAAATTGGGTTTGGGCTTGGGTAGCTCAATTAGGTCTAGCGATTGACCAAACCGAATCAAGAGTTGGTTAGGTAGGATTAAAGAAAGCTTAGATTTGACCAGCCTAATAGGATTAAGTCTGGGTCAAGATCGAATCACATTAAAATGTGACTCAATCAAGTCAAGACCTAATTTGGTTTCACGATTCGAGCCTAGATTGTAGGCTAACATAATTGATTCTGATTCAATAATTTAGTATCTAAGGTAAGTTTTGGTAGATATGACCGACTGATTTTTAATTAGGAGGTACTCGATCTGAATGCATTCTTGTCGAGTTAATAGCATATCTCTTCCACTGATCTCACTTACTTGGCCATTTATGTCGACCCAATTTTGATTTGAGGTGGCTAACAATTCGAGCAAATCCATGCCACTGATTAGTCATAATTATTATGACTAAGTCAAATCAAGTTTAAAGAGACCTAAATTAAATCTTTCTAAGAAAATATTAAGTCTAAGATCTTCCACCATTATAGATATGCAGGCCCTTCCTGGGGTTGATTGTTCTCGGTTGGATCCAGTGATTCAGTTGCATCATGGAGATACAACTATGTCTATTAGGCATTGGATGCTACAGGTTGGAGGATAGGTTGGGCTCAATATTTTGGATATGATGAGAGATCCAATCAAAAATCCAATCTATGCAAATGGAGGGTCTGACTTAACTAAGGAGTGGATCAATATTTTGAATACAGTGAGATTCATGAATTAGAGATCAGGTTAGGGTGCACCATGATTAGAAAATCATTGGATAAGAGTTATCCACTCATCAGTTGATCCATCATCAATAACTATTAGGTGAGGTTGTGAGTCTGTTGGTGGGACCGCACCATCCACTAGAAATCAATAATCATGGAGATTTTTGCATCTCTACCAAGAAAGTATAGGAATCTGAGTAAATAGTGGGAGCCTAATTTATTTAAAAATAAAATTTTTAAATAAATTAGTTAAGTCTAATTATAAAATCTAACCAAAAACTTTGACTCTCTACAAAAAAATATCTACATCCAATCCACTAGCCCATATCCTGGACACCCATAGACTGATCAGATCCAACTACAAAGATTGGCTCCAAAACTTCAAAATTATTTTGGATTCCGAGAAGTTGACTCGTGTTGGAACAGGATCCTTCCATCTTATCAGCCCATCCATTCACTGATCAGAGAGCGTCTCTCGATAAGTGGATGGATGAAGATAATAAAGTTAGGTATTATATGTTGGGCTCGATGTCTGATGAGTTTCAGTGCCAACATGAAGATATTAAGACTAGCCGCCTAATGTTGGCTCACCTGCAAGAGTCGTTTGGTGAACAGAATCGTATAGCCAAATATCAAGTCACTAAAAGACTGCTTAAGACTCAAATACATGATGGACAGTCGATCCAAGATCATTGTCTGATGATGATTAAGAAATTAGAAGAGCTTAAGAAGCTCGGTATCAAGTTAGATCAGAATCTGCAGACTGACATAATTCTGCAATCCTTGATTGATGCATATGGATAGTTCATCATAAACTACCATATGCATAAACTTCAGAATACCTTGGTGGAGCTCATGAATATGCTGGTTATTGCTGAGCTTTCTATGAAAGGCTCTAAAGGCTCAGTACTTATTGTGGAGCGAACTTCTTCCAAGAGAAAGTCTTTTGGAAAGAAGAAAAAGTCCGTGAAGAAGTAGAAGGTGAATGGTGGGAAGAAGAAGAAGGCATAGTCAAAGAAGGTCGCTGATAAAGAAAAATATTTCTATTGCAATACTAACAAAATCTAATCTTACGGCTTCTTCTGCATCCAGTTGGATTCTTAACTCTGGTTCTAGAGCTCACTTGTGTATTTCTATGTAGCATCTTGAGGATAGTAGGAGGATGAGGGATGATGAGATGATCCTACGCGTCGAAAATGGTGTAAGAGTTGCTACTGTGGCCGTAGAAACCTACCCTCTACGATTACCATCAAAATTAGACTTAGTACTTAAAGACTATTTTTATGTGCCTGCAGCAAGTAGAAATTTCATTTTTGTTTCATGTTTAGCATAGGGTGGCTATGTAATTAATTTTCTTAAGGACCATTGTAATATTTTTTATGAGAGAAATAAAATTGCAAGTTATTTCCTTATAAATGGTCTCTATCAGTTATATATTGATGTTTCTATTTTTAATATCAAGCAAAACATAAATGCTAAAGGATCAAAGCGACCTAGAGATAGTCTAAATGATAGGTATCTTTGGCACCTTAGGCTAGGTCATATAACTGAAGATGGGATTAACAAATTGAAGAAATCCGAACTATTGAGTCCATTGACTTTCGAGTCATATCTGATTTGTGAATCATGCCTTCATGGAAAAATGACCAAGCTCCCTTTTATGGGACATGGGGAAGGGCTACAACCTGCTTGCCCTAGTACATACTGATGTATGCGGTCCATTTGATGTGCCAGCCAGGGATAATTACATCTACTTCATCATCTTTATCGATGATTTGTCTCAGTATGGGTATATGTATTTGAAGCGACACAAGTCTGAAGCTTTTGAAAAGTTCAAGGAATTTAGACTCAAAGTAGAAAAATAAATAGGAAAACCAATTAAGGTTCTTCGATCAAATTGAGGAGGCGAATACCTTAGTTGGGAATTCCTAGACTATCTTAAGGATTATGGCATAGTCTCTCAATGACTCCACCTAGAATGTCTCAACTCAACGAGATTTCATAATGAAGAAACTGGACCTTATTAGATATGGTTCGATCCATAATGAGCTTCACAGATCTTCCTAAGTTTTTTTGGAGACATAGTCTATTGACCGCTATATATCTACTGAATAGGGTTTCATCTAAAATCGTTCCTACCACATCGTATGAGATATGGCATGGTAAGAAATCAAGTCTGAGTCATCTCAAAATTTGGGATTGTCCGACCCATGTCAAGAGACAACAAGTAGATAAATTAGAGTCTAGGTCTTTAGAGCTCGATTTATAGAATATCCTAAAGAGTCGTTAGGATATTATTTCTATCTTTTGGAAGATTACAATGTGATTGTGAGTCGACACATCATCTTTCTTGAAAAATAGTTTATTCAAGATGGTGGCATCGAAAGATAGATTAGGCTCGAGGAGAAAGTCTTCCAAGGGCCATGAGCTAAGGAACCTATGGAACCCAATCAAATTGAGCCAGTCCAATCACTACCTCGTCCACCTCATAGATCAAAAAGATTTTCTCATCCTTCTGAAAGATACTTAGGTACTATTTTAGAGAACGTAGAAAAAATGTTCCTCATAGGAAAAGAGGTTCATGGTGATGATCTCAAAATCTATGACAAGATGATATTAGATATCGACTCCAAGAAATGGTTTAGAAGCAATAAAGCCAGAGATTGACTCAATATGCTCAAACCAAGTCTGAACCTTGGTAGATCCACCTGAAGGTATAGTACCTATTGGGTGTAAATGGATCTTCAAGAGAAAGATAGGTGCCGATGAAAATATAGAGACATTCAAAGCAAGGCTCGTAGTGAAAGGGTATAGTCAGCGCGAAGGCATTGACTATCAGGATACTTTTTCGTCAGTAGCCATTCTCAAATCCATCTGCACATTGCTTGCTGTTACCGTCTATTTTGATTATGAAATTTGACAGATGGATGTGAAAACGGCATTCTTAAATGGATATCTTGAGGAAGATATCTATATGGAATAGCTACTGGGTTTCACATCCAGTGATACTGATCATAAGATCTGCATGCTGCAAAGGTCCATATATGGACTTAAGCAAGCATCTCGGAGCTGGAATGCTCGTTTCAATGATGTGATCAAATCGTTTGGATTCATCAAGAATGAGGAGGAGCTCTATATTTTCAAAAAGGTCAGTGGGAGTGCTATTGTCTTTCTCGTACTGTACGTTGATGACATCCTTCTAATTGAAAATGATATTCCTATGTTGACTACGGTCAAAATATGGTTGTCTAAAGAATTCTCCATGAAAGCCCTAGGAGAGGCATCCTTTATTCTAAAAATTAAGATCTGTAGAGATAAACCAAATAGGATGCTGGGTCTCTCATAGAAGATGTACATAGAGGAGGTGCTAAAGAGGTTTAGCATGAAAAACTCCAAGAGAAGATTGGTGGCCTTCAGACATGGCGTTCATCTCTCCAAGAAGATGTGTCCCAACACACCTGAGAAGATTGAACACATGTGCAAGATCTCTTATGCTTCAGCAATAGAGAGCCTCATGTATGCCATGCTATGTACACGATCTGATATTGCCCATGCTGTGAGTGTCACGAGCAGGTATCAGTCGAATTCAGGCGAAGAGCACTAGACTTCTGTAAAATATATCCTTAAGTACTTGAGAAGGACTTAGGATGTATTTCTAGTCTTTGGTAATGGAGAACTCCAGGTCCATAAGTATACAGACTTGGATTTTATATTCGATATAGATGATCAAAAGTCAACATCTAGAAGTCTATTTATTTGTAATGGTGGTGTTGTCAGCTGAAAAAGTTTCAAGCAAACGGTGATAGCAGATTCCACCATGAAAATAGAGTACATAGTTGCATCGAAAGTTGTAAAGGAGATATTCTGGTATGAGAAGTTTGCCATAGAGCTTGAAGTGATGCCATCAAATGCTGTCCCTCTGTACTATGATAACAATGGTGCCATAGCCCTAGCTAAGGAGCCGAGATCTCACCAAATATTCAAGCACATCGAGCGACTATACCATCTTATCCACGATTACCTCGAGAAGAGATACATCGAGGTTAAGAGAGTCGACACTGTAGATAATGCGATCGATCTACTGACAAAGCCATTGAGCCAACAGAATATCAAAGCCCACCATGAGAAGATGGAACTTAGATTTGTAGCCAATTGGCTTTAGGTCAAGTGGGAGTTTGTTAGATGTGTGTCCTAGAAGCCAGATTGGCTGTCACTTGTAATACACTTCTAAGGATAATTTTATAATTTTGACTATAAATTAATAAATAAATTATTTTTCTATCATAGTGTGTATTTAAAAGTGTCTATGATACATTCTTTGAGTTAATGGTAATGACAATTCATATTTTCAAGATTTGAAAATTTAAGACATGAATTTTCATAATTAACTTATAAAATGCTCCCGACCGTAAGATCATCATGAGGATGGTAATCAACCTAGAAGGTTGGTGTACGATCACTTTCTTAGGATAGACATATCTTGAGTCTACGGTATGGAGATACTGGAGCAAGAGTACAAGTACTCGTTAGAGAATGAGGGCACTGAGCATGACCACCTTGAGTAATCATAAGGAAGTCTACCTTCTCATCGATGACTAACTCGATGCTGCAGTGGTGTATATGGTTCTTTGACCTATGGTGCATCGATAGTTTATCTTGAGGATGTTATAGTTTGACTACATCATAACTCGATCTCCTAGTCATTCGAAATCCTGAGGTGTATGCTGGCTATAGCATGTTCATTATAGGAATTGGATTGCACCAATAAGAAAATCTATCTACCTCGGTAGATGAGAAGTAGCCCAATAATAATCATGAGATTGAGTTCTTAAGTCCATTGCTATGGTAAAGTGAAGATGATAGAAAGAGTTTCTATTAGGGTTTCACATTGGACTCAAATCAAATAATTAATTCATATGATGGACATTGGGTTTGGCGAGTTTACCTTAACCTTAATCCTATCGGAGCTCAAGATAGAAGAACCTAATTATATAGGTAACTGCATCAAGAGGTTTATTTTCAGTTCTGATGGGTTACCACCATATACTGCTAGATGTCACTGATGGATTTTGGAAGCAATTAGAATGATTTTGATGATCAATCATTCTAATTGTATGAATCAAAAAAGTTCTGGTCCATCCAAAAGTGTTTCGATGATGAAGATCGTGACATATTCCATTACCATATAGAATTGAACCTAACTAGATCACACAAATAAGGGTTTGGATTTGGATGTTATTAATTGAGCTAACTCAGTTCGATTGATTTGGATTAGATCCAATCAGGTTTAAGATAATCGTGCTAGCACACGATTGAGCCTGACTTTCTCCTTTTAAAATCTTTTCGATTCATCGCAACCAAGTCAAATTTAATTGGACTCATCTTGTATTTTGAATATGTTTATTTTTATCTGACTAAAACAAGTCTAGATTAGATTACTTGTAGAAATTAAATCCATTCATAGTCAAATTGAACTAGGGTCAAAAGTTGACCTATTTGAGAGAATTGAGGGTCACCTAATTAGATACTTATAAAAAATTTTTTAGAAATTATTTTGATCTAATTTTTGTATATATGATAGAGTATGAATTATACATTGAGTATACCAAATTTCATGATTTTTGGAAGTATCTAGACTAAGTTATAATAGAGTTTGAATTGGATCAAACTCTTGAAGAAAGAGACCTAGGCATAGTGGACTCTTCCTTATCTACTCATGCTACCATCTTCTAGATTGATTTTTGGCATCAAAATTAGATGAGATCTGGGGATTCTCATGGAGATCAAGTTTTGGAGTTCCAATGGTCGAAAAAATAAGGATTTTGGTCAAAGAGGGACTCTAACTTGGTGCTATGCTTTTGTATAAGAACCCTTGCACCAAGGCTCTTCACGTAGAAATATTTTTCATATAAAAAGGCTACCATTCTAGATATTCCACACCATCTCTATCCTCTCTCTCCCTCTCTTCTACATGTCTAAAATATTAGGCATAAATCTAAGAAGAAGATCTAATCAAATTTGTGAAGAGTTCAGCATCTACGCAACGGTATTCGTGAGATGGACATGCTGCCTTCAGAAATTTTTTGAAGAACTTTCAGATCTGATCTTTGGAAGAAAGATTTGTGAGGAGAAGACATTCAGATCTTTTTTAAATAGATACCAATAGAGGCTAGGCACATGTGTGGCTCCTTTCAGAACCTCCGAAAATATCAGGATCATCTCAAGATAATCAGATTATCCAAACAAGGTATGAAATTAAATCTAATTTAATTTTTATTTTCATTTTTCAATATCAAATTACTATGATCAGATCTAAGAACTCTTAGATCTGATTAGATCATTTAAAAATTTTTAAAAAAATCTATCTCAGATCTGCATGATCCTGTGGTGGAAAATAGGATTTTTTCTTCACATCATTCTATAAGGTTGCCCTGACATAGTGGTGAATGTCCACTATGTGAAACATGCTAATATGTTTTTATGAATGGAGATATATGTGATCAATTTATGTATATAATGTTATTTGATTAGAATGTACATAGAGATAAGTTAAAGCTCTCTATAAAATTATACTAAGTTGTAGTGTAATTAACCAAAAGCAGAACCAGTCTGGATGTATAATTGATCGATCGGTATCTAGGAAAATGGTTCATGATCGATAAAGAGAACATGGTTT
The DNA here is from genome assembly GCA_006176705.1 of Cocos nucifera. Classification (NCBI taxonomy): domain Eukaryota; kingdom Viridiplantae; phylum Streptophyta; class Magnoliopsida; order Arecales; family Arecaceae; genus Cocos; species Cocos nucifera. Next base: position 503,658 of record QRFJ01002560.1, on the reverse strand, counting down.
ATAATTAATTTCATTATATGACCTGGCCAACTTATTGGTGTCTAAGAAAAGCAACGAGGGGACCTCCACCTCTCTTCCAGTTATCTGGTTGATTAGATTAATTTAATTCTTGATTGGTGTGTTTAGAGTTATATTCACTATATTAAGACCTTCCTTCATGCTAAGTCATTATTATATCACGAACCATGTTAGGTTTATTGTACAACCACAAGACCTATTATAGAGACTGACATAATATTATTCTGGTGTGTTAAGATGCTTATGGCATTTTGGATATACTGCTTTATTGTGTAAACACAAGGGCAATTATATACTATTTTGACTATATAGAAATGAAGGATCCTACTTAACTAAAATATTATAGTTTATTGTGCAACCACAAGGCTATTAATGTTTTAGAGGTCAGGATTATATTGAGAATTACATGAGATGTAATTGAAAAGAGTTTTCTACCTTCAAATTTATAAAAGATTTATTGTGCAACCATAAGATCTTTTATAAGAAATTAGGATCTCAATCCCATTAAGAAAAATATTTATATTTTCTCGATCATCATAGTAGAGGATTATGATGTTCAATAAAATAATGGAAGACACCATTAAATTAATGCCCTAATTTAATTATGTATGCCATCATGAGTTATTTGCTTATGTAATGTTCTTTATTATGTGTTGAAAAATATTTTCTAAAGCCAATTATCTAAGTAGTAGATGATTGAAATTAGTATATGAATTATCTAATAATAATAGTTATTTGGCTAGTTCATCATAGAAGTTCTATCTTTCTTAAATAAACTTCTAAATTATGATGAAGTTCTTAGAACCATAATCAATCGATAAAGAAGAATTTAATCAGATGGTTCTTAAATTATTCATGATCAAATAATAAGTTATTAATAAAAATAATAACTTATCGAATATAGATCACTGTATACCATATACGTTGGTTATCCTCATAACCAAGTAATGTGGAGACACTGGTATGGCATCCAGATGAGATGTAAGAGTACATCTGTACTGAACGTGATTAATGTAGCACTCTACTATCAAGAGTAGCTAGCTAAGGCTAATGGATATAAGTGTCCCTCTGATCTGAAATCACCATGATGACTTGCAAGCAACTCACTATACTTTGGTACCAGACTGTTTGTATTTTTAATATAGATTTAGGAGGTTTAGAAACATAAGACAACCAATAAGAAATGTCACGAAATCTCCCGCTCTTAGAGGACATCCTCAGCATCGAGGAACATGCACTAGGGTGTATGTGTGACTTGTTCAGATCATGAGTTCGAACAAATGAGATAATTTTTTAGTTTGAGTATAGTCAAGTACTTATGAAGTTGGCGTATGAGTCAAGATGGGATTGACCACTCCTAATTAGCTTCAGGAAGAGAATATCTCGTTGTGTTTCAATTTAGCAAAACCTAGGCCTGGATAATCCTCGCAAGGAGTTACGAGATTTGCAAAATTTTAAGACATAATAGAGATTACTTGTATGAGTGTTTGACAGCATACTCAAAATCATCTTGAGCATTAATAGTCAAAGAGATGAATTATATGATAACCATGGGCTAGGATTCTAAGAATGCATTCAACATATTCGGACATCGGGAACTATTATTAGATGGTTAGTTCGACTGGTATAGAAATTGGTTTCTATGCTACCAGCTTCGGTATGAACCTATAGAGTCACACACATAAGAGGTTGTAACTTAATTAAATGGTTAATCGATGATTGAAAATCATTCTAAGGTCAAACATTCAATGCGATAGATGTTTAACCTAATACAAGTGTTACAGGAGGATCGATTAGTAATTGAATTGCTAATTGGCTCAATTTGATTGAGCAATTGGGCTAAGATCAAGTTTAATTAAATTATATTCAATTAGAATTAGTTTAGACTTAATTAGATTAAGTTTAATTGGTTCATTGGATAAGCTAATTGCAAGAAAAAAATAATTCCTAGTTGGACAAGGATTTCAGTACACCTAATTGTTAATTAAGTTAGGATTTTAATCAGATTTAAATATGATTTAAACATAACTTAATTAGATTCCTAGTTAAACTAGGATCATCCATAATTAGGTGTGCATTAATCTTATTTTAATTAGATTAAAAATTAGTTTGACCTAGTCAATACATGAGAATCCTAGTCACAATACATGAGAATCCTAGTTAGACTAGGATTCCTTGTTTCCTTCTTTGTGCAAGTTATCTTCAATGCCCACCTATTTTTATTTCCAAATTTTTTCTATGATTTCCATGCCTAAGATTGATTTCCCATGCCCCATATTTGATTTAATTTGAATCAAATCTGATTTGACCCTTTTTCGAAAGTAGTTTAGGTTTGTTTCCTTTTGAAAGAGTCCCTCTTGACCAAAACTTCTCTTTCCCTCTTGCACCATTTTTTTCCATACCATATTTATTTTTTTGTTGCCACTTTTTTCTCTCCTTTCGTGCATGGTTTCCTGGTCTCCATGCAAGAAAAATAGAGGAAGGAGCATCCAAGAGTTGGACACCCCATTGCTTCCTTGTTTGACTAGGTCATTTTGACCTAGTCTTCCTTATTTTGTGGCGCCTCTTATTAGATAGGAGGAGGGCATCAAAAATTCTAGTGTTCCACAAAAAAGAAAGAGGAAAAAGAGGAGAATGGCATGAGGGATGATGGTGCCCAACTTCTTAGAAAAAATCCTTCAGTTATGACATCAAAGGTTGATGTCTTAAAAAGATAAGGTAAGAGAGAAGATTGTCTTCTCTTATGATTTTGTTTAAAATTTTTTATCCTTTATTTTTGATCTATTTTTATATGATAAAAATATGAGAGAGAGAAAGAGAGAGGATGAGGGCATGGGTATCTATGCTCCAAGATGTTGGGACATGAAGATCAATTTTGGACATGATCTGATCATGTCTTGATGAGAGAAAGAAAAGAAAAGATGGTCTTTTCTTGGGATTTCTTTAAGAACTCTTCATCTCTATATTTTTATATGATTTTTCTATAAAAGAAATTAGAGTATGTGAGATCTGAAAATATGAAAAAAGCCTAGGAGAGAAGGTCTTCCTTTTGTCCTAGCATAAGAATATTTTCAAGACATCAGTCGTTGATGTCCTGAAAGAAAAGATTTATCTTCTCTTAGGATCCTTTTCTAATGTATTTAATTTCTGATTTATGGAAGATCCAAAAATTGAATTTCTCTCCTAATCCTCCTTTTATTCTTCATCTCTTAGAATACCAAGAAATTCAAACAATAAATTTTATATTAACCATTCGGAGGAATCTGCAAGAAGCTAGCACTTCAAGCAGATCTTCGTTCGATGAACCTCTGATTTTGTTGCAGTCTCATGTGGATCATTTATAAAGGCCGAATGCATGTGCAGCTTTAAAGGTAATAATAAAAATCAACCACGGAGTTCTCAACCCATACAAGATAAGAGATATGATTTCTCCTCTCACCTAGATGTGATCTAGGTTTTAGATCTAGAATCATTCTAGATCTAGGATATTAATTTGATCAATACCAAATACTTTTATTTTTAGATTTAAAATATAATATGACATATTATAGATCCTAGTTGTAGGATTTAGTAATTTGATTACATGCGTTTATAAATTAAATAGTTTAATTTACAACTTCCACTGTGTTATATTTCAAAAATATTTTGAAATTCATGCATGAAATCCTGCGTATTTTCCATTAGTGGTATCAGAGCATCTAGATTCTTTTATAACATGTTCATATGTGCTTAAGGATAAATCTAAAAATTAAAATTAATTAAAGATCGCACATACTGCCATAAGGTTGTCCTGTTGTAAGATTAATCCCTTATAATGAAAAGGTTATCCTAGTATGTGCGGATCTGAATGTGAATCATGAACTATTCAGATTAGATCTAAAAAATTTATGATTTAATTTTTTAATTTTAAATCTAAAATAAATAGAAGTTAGATCTATTTTAGATTATTTAGATTAGATCTAAATAATATCGGATTATACATACTGCTATAAGATTGTCCTGCTGTAAGGTTTATGCCTTACAGTGGAGAGGTTATCCTAGTACGTGCTGATCCGAATAACCTAAATTATAAATATGTTAAATGAGATCTAAAATAATTTATGATTAATTTTTAAATTTTAAATCTAATTTTAAATAATTTATGATCTAATCCATATGATGTGTTTTATGTTTAGATCTAGATCCTCTTATTGCATATGTTGATATGTATTTTTTTTGTTTTGAATCTAGAATACGTATGACATGTTTCATAGAATTTAAATTATGAAACCTTAGAACATGATTGAAATATTAAAACAAATCAGATCTAAAACTATATATTGAATATGATTCAATGTAAACTATTTACAATTTGAAAATATTTCAAATGATCAAATCAAAAATTAGTTCTGAGGTTTCATAAATCCAAAACTCATAAGCTTGAACTTAATTGAGAATTAAGTGATTGTTTAGGATCTAGATTTATGATCTAAAAATTCTAAGATAATATCATAAAACATGGGTTAATGGGTAATGGGTTAGCTTTGATCAGATCCTTAACTGGGTTAGACCTAGGGTTAGATTAAATGTGAACTTAGTTAAAAAATTGATCAAACCTAATTAATAGTTAATTAGGATTAGGTCATTTTTTTAGATCAATTCAATAGTTATAGTTGTTCAAAATTCATATATCTAATAAATGGATACTAATCGTGGCTCAGTGGTCGAGCCCGAGTCTTTAGGTAAATCAAATCAAAACTGATAAGTCGATTGGTATCTAAGATAAGTTTGACATCCCAGACTATTGGTTTTTAATTGGCAGCCCACTTATCTGACCATTTCTGATGGTGTCTAAGGCAAGTCTTAGTAGACCCTTCCACCGATCTTACTTACCTGCCTAATGCGGTTAATCAGATTTTGATTAGGTTGCTTATTGATTCGTGCTAACCCATATCACATAGAAAATCAGTGAGACTGATTTTATTCAGTGAGACTGATCTAGGTGCCCATTGACTGAAATTGATTCTAGTCCTTATCGATGACTTGAGAAGTCAGTGAGAGGACTTGACTTGGTGAAGTCAATGGGAGCAAATTGATCCATGTTCTTTCTATCCTTAAATTACTAATAATTTAAATTTTTTAAAATTATTAGATCCTTAAAATGATAAAGTTATGGAGATAACTGAGTCATAGTCTTCCATTAAGTTGGATGATAATGGATTTATTAACTCAATAATCATTGAAAGCCCAAAAGCTTTGTGCGTATTGACTAATGGAATTATCATTCATGATATGATAATTTGAAAGTGTCTCTCTAATGGTGGTTTGGTTGGCCAACCAAAGTTGGACCTAATCATTTATTGGTTAGATGCACCAAGTATAGTCATGTTAATGGTGGACCTAACTGGATCCTTATAGTGGAGGCCAAAGCCTATTGATTATGTTTTTGGGGCAAAATTAAATTACTAAAAATTATTTAAAGAAATAATTGGTTAATGAACCTACTCGTAGATGCACATGGGTTGGCTAACCAAAGTTGGACTTGTATGCAATCTATGTGGATTCTAGAACCTACTAGAAAATTAAAGTAATTTTCCAAATTGGAGGTAGAAGCTATTAATTTAAATAAAATAGTGGAAGAATCTGTAGACTAAAGTCCAAGTCTCTAAACTTAATATAATTTATATACTTTGGTGTATGTTCTCTTTTCTCATAGAATAAGGCTAAATCTTAACTGCTCCAATTATTGTTAGACAATGATAACTTATGGGACCCAACTTCAATAATTAAGTATCAAAAGTTGAATTTGATTCAACAATACGAATGGGTTCATATTAGGGCTTCTAAGCCTAGTTAAAATAATTAGTCCAAAATTGATCCAAATCGGGCATATTGCTTCTACTGTTAGAAGCTGGATCATAGGAAGAAGAATGATCTTGCTTTCCTTGATCATAACAGGCTGAACAAAAGAAAGGAGTAAGAGTTGCTCATTAAGAATGTTATATGATAACACCTTAAAATTTCTCTATATGTAATTCTACTACCTAGGTATTAGATATCGGTGGTCTTATGTAATTTGTTGCAAGGACGATTGGAAAGTAGAATATTTGAAAATGATGAAAGATACCTGAACATTAGGAATGGAAGGCTTGTTTCAATCCTAGCTTTAGGAATTGTCAAGCTTATTTTTAAAAGATGTCATTTTGAGTGATTGTCACCATTATCCATTGTTTATGATAAATATGATCTCTGTTGATCTTTCGATCAGAGATGGTTAATATTTATCAATAAAGAAGATTGTTGTGATATTATTATAAATAATATTATAATAATATATGGATAATAAAAATAATATTTAATATCTATATAGCCTGTTAAGCATAATGTACACATTTAATAAATATCCAAGTTAGATTATGTCATAGATGTCTATATTTGGCATTATAGACTTAGTCATCTTGATAAGAACAAGATAAATAGGTTAACTTGAAAGGAAAATCTTGACATCAATGATTGTGAATCATTGATAACCTGTGAGTCTTATCTTCTTGGAAAGATGACAAAATCACCTTTTATTGAAAAAGGTGAAGGAGTTGTTAAAGTTCTAAGTCTCATACATAGTGAAGTATATGGACCTATGAACTTAAGTGCCAAAGGAAGATATTAATATTTCCTTATAGACGACTTATCATGGCATGGGAGCATCTGGATTGAATCATTTGAAATGTTCAAACGATTCAATAATGAAATGGGAGAACAAACTAAAAATGGTATTGGAACTCTTCGATCAGATCGAAGAGGCGAATACTTATCCAGTAAGTTTGTGGCATATCTAAGAGAGAATAGGATTCTCTCTCAATAGATTTCTTTTTGAAATATAGTATATCTAAAAGGAGAAGTTGAACTTTGTTAGACATAGTTCAATCCATAATAGGGTTTACTTGTCTGCCTATTTCAGGATTGTGCTCTTGTGACTACTAGTTTTACTCTGAATATATACCGAGTAAATCTATTATAAATCTTCATATGGATATGGATTGGACGTAAACCTAGACTCTTTGACCTTCAAGTTTAAGATTGATCGGCCTATGTCATAAGTTTGCATATAGATAAACTTGGATCTTGGTCCAATAGATGTTTGAGGGTTATTAAATCTACCATACTGAAGAACATCAAATGTTCATCAACAGTAGGGCATTCCTTTTGGAGAAAAGTTTCTTAGAGAAGGAACTGATGCCTGTTAAGTTAAACTTGAAAAAGTTTGACTGGTAGAAATGAATCAGCATAATCTAGTAAACCTACAGAACCGGATTAAATCAGATCAAACCTGGAGCCCATTCAAGTGGCATCCTTAAGGTAATTCGGTAAAGTACCACATTGGCAGGACAGATTTTTCAATATCTAGGTCCGAGATGGCAATCCTGTTGAGCTGGATGAGAACAACAAAGATCCGATAACCTATAGGGATGTAATGTAGTGGTTTGACTGTGAGAAGTGGCTTGGAGCCACATAATCCAAATTGAATTCCATGGAAATTAAATAGTGTATGGACATTAGATGACTCATCTGAAGGGATAAAACCCATTGGATATGAATGGATTTTCAAAAGGATCAGAATAGTGTAGATGGAAAGGTAAAGACCTGTAAAGCCTGTTTGGCTATTATCTTAGTTTTGGAACATACGTTTTGAACGTATGTTTTTGTTATGAACAAAGATAAATCCTGCATATGTAAGTGGGCAAAATATTTTGTGTTATTTGTGGATGAAGTTCTCTTAATCAAAAATGGCATTCCAGCATTGCAAGGAATAAAGATTTGGTTGTCATCTAATTTCTTTATGTTTAAAATTAGATATGGTATACTCACTAATGGTAGTGAGTAGATACTAGTCTGACCTAAATAAGGATCACTGGAAGATTGTATAGATAATCCTCATATATTTGAGAAATACCAAGATCTAGTGACTCAAATATGAAAATACTGACTTAAAACATGTGGATGTTTTAATTTTAGAATAAGATGACAATAAGAAAATGTTGGGTCATACCCAATTATAGGAGTAATCTACTGAAAAGGTTCCAAACATGATATTATAGCCTATTCAGTTAGTAATGTAGAGTGCATCATGGCATATGATGCTGCCATGTAAGCTGTGTAGTTGCTGAGATTTATTAGCAAGTTGGGAGTGGCATCCTCCATCAATGGTCCAGTCCTATTGTAGCACTGGAGCCATAGCTTAAGCTAAAGAACCAAAAAATTAGCATATTCTGCATCACTATCATCTTTGATTTTAGATGAGAGTAACATTAATCTTTAGAAGATTAATGAAAAAGGAGAATTTGACTAACCCATTTGCTAAAACCTCAGAACTAAGGAGTTCTACGAACTCAAGTGGAAGATAGGATATTTGATATCATTCGGATTGGCTTTAGTCCAAGTGGGAGTTGTTGAAAAATGTATCCTAAAGCCAATTATCTAAGTAGTAGATGATTGGAATTAGTATATGAATTATCTAATAATAATAGTTTTTTGGCTGGTTCATCATAGAAGTTCTATCTTTCTTAAATGAACTCCTAAATTATGATAAAGTCCTTAGAACTACAATCAATCGATAAAGAAGAATTAATCGGATGGTTCTTAAATTATTCACGATCAAATGATAAGTTATTAATAAGGATGATAACGTATCGAGTATAGGTCGCTGTATGCCATATACGTTGATTGTCCTTATAACCAAGTGGTATGAGATACTGGTATGGCATTCAGATGAGATGTAGGAGTACATCTGCACTGAATGTAACCAATGTAGCACTCTATAATCAAGAGTAGCTAGCTAAGGTCAATGGGTATAAGTATCCCTCCGACCTGAGATCACCATGGTGACTTACAAGCAACTCACTGTACTTTGGTGTCGGACTGTCTGTATTTTTAATATAGGTTTGAAAGATTTTTGGGTATAGTCAAGTACTTGTGAAGTTAGTGTGTGAGTCAAGATGGGATTAACCACTCTTGATTAGCTTCAAGAAGAGAATGTCTCATTGTATTTTAATTTAGCAAAACCTAAGCATGGATAATCCTCGTGAGGAGTCATGGGATTTGCAAAATTTTGAGACATAGTAGAGATGACTTGTATGAGTATTTAACAACGTACTCAAAGTTGTTTTGAGCATTAATGGTCAAAGAGATGAATTATACGGTAACCATGGGCCACGATTCTAAGAATATTGCTTTGCATACATTCAACCTATCCGAACATCAGGAATCATTGCTAGATGGTTACTTCGACTGATATAGAAATTGGCTCCTATGCTATCGATAGAGGTTCGAACCTATAGGATCACATACATAAAAGGTTGTAACTTAATCAAAAGATTAATCGATGATTGAAAATCATTCTAAGATCAAACATTCAATGTGATTGATATTTGACCTAATGCAAGTATTATAAGAGGATCAATTAGCAATTGGATTGCTAATTGACTTAATTTGATTGAGCAATTAGGTTGAGATCAAGTTTAATTGAATTAGATTCAATCAGAATTAGTTTGGACTTAATTAGATTAAGTTTAATTGGTTTATTGAATAAGCCAATTGCAAGAAAAAAATAATTTCTAGTTGGATTAGGATTTAAGTACACCTAATTCATAATTGAGTTAGGATTTAAATTAGATTTAAATATGGTTTAAACCTAACTTAATTAGGTTTCTAGTTGAACTATGATCATCCATAATTAGGCTTGCATTAATCTTATTTTAATTAGATTAAAAATTGATTTGATCTAGTCAATACATGAGAATCCTAGTTAGACTAGAATTCCTTATTTTCTTCCTTGCGCAAATTATCTCCAATGCCCACCAAATTTTATTTCTAGATTTTTTCTATGATTTTCATGCCTAAGATTGATTTCTCATGCCCCATATCTAGTTTAATTTGAATCAAATCTGATTTGACCCTTTTTGGATAGTGGTTTGTGTTTGTTTCCTTTTGAAAGAGTCCCTCTTGACCAAAATTCCTCTTCCCCTCTTACACTATTTTTCTCCATGCCATATTTATTTTTTTATCGCCACTTGTTTCTCTCCTTTTGTGCGTGGTTTCCTAGTCTTCATGCAGGAAAAATAGGAAAAGGGGCATCCAAGAGTTGGACGCCCCATTACTTTCTTGTTCCCATATTTATTTAAGGAACCAGATCTAGGATTTCATGGGTAGATCTTTGAAACTTTTTCAAGATCAGACAGCAAAAAACTTAAATAAATTAAATATTTATTGAAATAAGCAGGAAAAAATTCTAGATCTAAGATTTATTACATGATCATGTTGGGAATATGCGCTCTTTCCACATGGATCGGCGTGGCCGTCGGTAATTAGCAAAGCAACAAAAAAGTACTTCTTAGAGATCTCTGCGGAAGCACGATCAAATAAATCAAAGAATAGAGAAAAAGAGATTTTTGAGAGAAAAGAGTTTTTATTCAGTATATTTCAGCACACTTACAACCTTAACCTATTTTCAATATATATACTTTACAAAGGATCAAGTCCAAGCTCATAGAAAAACTTCGGAAACCCAAATCACCCACGTACACAAAATAATAATCCACGAAAACTAAGCCGGCCTAGTTTCCAACTGAGCCGGCTAACCTACGACTGGGTCAGCTTAGTAATAGTCTGAAAATACTACTTTCTACCTGAATTTTTCTCTGAGACCTAGCCGATCCAGTCCTGGACTGAGTCGACCCAGTTTCCAACTGAGCCAACTCAATCTTAGAGTGAGCTAGCCCAATTTTTGAACTTTACTATTGAGACTAATTCTTCTTCTAGCTCGCTCTCATCTTCCTATGACCTATCTTCTCATATTTTCAAGACTTAGGAGTGCCACTTCTGAGCTCACATTCTCTACCTTGGTGCTTTTAAGTCCTTGTGAGCTCATCTCTTCTCAATAGACCCATCCATGCCATACATCTCTGAAAGCTATCTCTGGGGAGTACCTTCTTGAGTGCATCAGACTGATTCTCCTTGATATGGATCTTCATCAGTTCCACTTCACCTTCCTCCACCAACTCTCTGATCCTATGGTACCTCACGTCTATATGCTTTGTGCGTGCATGATAGACTGGGTTCTGTGCCAACAATAAAGCACTCTGACTATCACTGAATAGTGTAATCTTGCTCTGCTCCACCCCTAACTCATCAATCAGCCTCCTAAACCAAAAGGCTTTCTTTGCAACCTCCGTTATCCCAATGTACTTGACCTCTATGGTAGACAAGGCCATGATTGGCTAAAGGATTGATCTCCAAGACACCGGTCCATTATATACGCAAAAGAGATATCCAGTAGTAGACCTCCTTGTATCAAGATCACCAGCATAATTTGCATCAACAAACCCTTCCAGAGGATCTGAACCTTCACACATCTTCATAGATTGTTCTCCAAATCCTCCTGGCTGCCCACCAAACACCAAATCATAATCCCTTGTTCCATGCAGATATCTCAATATCCATTTCAATGCTTTCCAGTATTCCTTCTCAGGGTTAGCCATGTATCTACTAACCATGCTCACAGCATGTGCTATATTTAGTCTACAGCACACCATAGTGTACATCACGCTGTCTATAGTATTTGCATAAGGGACTCATTTCATGTACTCTCTCTCCTCTTTTGATCGGAGGCACTATAACTTGGAGAGAGACATATAGCTCGATAATGGCGTCTCTACAGGTTTGGCCTTCTCCATCCCAAACCTCTCCAGAACCTTCTGGACATACTTTTGTTGTGATAAATGGTGCACTCCTTTGCACCTATCTCTACAAATCTCCATTCCAAGGATTTTCTCAGCTAGATCCAAATCTTTTATCTCAAATTCAGATGATAATGCCCTTTTCAATCTTTTCACAGCATCCATGCTTCTACTGGCTATGAGCTTATCATCTACATACAATAATAGGTATAGGGCATCCTCCTCATCTACATCCTTGATGTAGACACAACAATCATCTTCACATCTATTGAAACCAGGCTCACGACAAAACTATCAAACCTTCGATACCACTGATGAGATGATTGTTTCAAGCCATACAAAGACTTCCTGAGTAAATACACCTTTTCTTCCTATCCCATCTCCATGAAACCATCTGACTACTTCATGTAGATTCTTTCCTCCTAAGTTCCATGAAGGAAGGCCATCTTCACATCCATCTGTTCCAATTTCATGTTATGCTATACAACCAGTGATAGCAAAACTCGAATAGATGTATGATATACCACAGAAAAGAAAATTTCTATATAGTCAATCCCTTCCTTTTGTGAGTATCCCTTTGCTACCAGCCTTGCTTTGAATCTGACTCTACCTTATTCTGAAGGTGTTTCTTTCTTTATGAACACCCACTTTGAGCCAATAGGTCGAGCACCCTTTGGAAGATCCACCAGCTGTCATGTCTGATTCTTCTCAAGTGATTCCATCTCCTCCATCATGGTCTGCATCCGTGAATCATGATCCTCACTCTCCATGGCCTCTGCATAATTCTCTAGATCTCCATTAATAGTGATGAGTGCATAGGAGATAACCTCATCAATGCCATATCTGATCGATCTCCTAATAGTACGCTGGGACTTGTGCAAAGCCACTCCCACTAGCACATCTCTGCCTGATGTCTGTGGCTGCTCCTGCACATCTGTCAAAACTATCGATCCTTCATACTGATTTTTAATCTGAGATAATATTTTTCTGCCAAGCTCCATCTCAACAGAAATACTTCTATAAGTGGATGTAACCTGCATACCATTATTCTCTGACTGACCATCATTGTTCATCTTTGTTTTCCCAGTTCCATCTATCTCAGACCTCCTCAAGATGTTCTTCTCATCAAAGATAACATCCCTACTAATCACTGACTTCTATGCTTGAGAGTCCCATAGCAAGTACCCCTTGACTCCTTGTGGATACCCTATGAATGTCATCTTTTGAGATTTCGGATCCAATTTGCTCCTCTCAATTGCCTCCACATGTGCATAGGCTGTGCAACCGAAGACTTTCAGGTGGCCAAGCTCCACATTCTTTTCACTCTAGATCTCTTCTAGAATGCCTCTATTGAGCTTATAATGAGGGGACCTATTCATAAGAAAATAGAAAAAGTTAGAGCATCACCCCAAATGGACTTTAGGAGTGATGTCTGCAGCCTCAAACTCCATGCCTTCTCGGTCAGTGTTTGGTTCATCCTCTCTGCAACACCATTTTGCTAGAGAGTCATCCTCATCGTGTAATGGCATTTGATGTCATTTTCCTTATAGTACCTCCTAAACTCCAAGCTAGTATACTCACCTCCATTGTCTGACCTCAGACACTTTATCTGTCTCCCTAACTCCTCTACTTCAACTCTCCAAACCTTGAACTGGGGAAACACCTCTAATTTTTCTCTGATCAGATAAACCCACACCTTCCTTGAGAAATCATCAATGAAAGTAACAAAGTATTTTACCCCACCTCTAGCTGATATAGGAGCTGGTCTCCACACATCCGAGTGCACTAAATCCAGCACTCCCTCGCTATGCTTTGTACTTCTGGCAAACTTTACCCTATGTTGTTTGCCAAAAATACATGGCTCATAAAGATCTGTGCCCTCCTTCTTCAGGGCTAGGATCATACCTCTTCTGCTTAGTTCTATGAGCCCACAGTCACTCATATGACCCATCCGATAGTGCCACAACTGATATAAAGTTTGCTCCTCCTGTGCCACTGCTAGCACCTCTGCACTATCACTATCATTTATCACTAAACCTTCCATTCTGTAAAGATTGTTGCTCAGTCTTCTACCTTTCATCACCACCAAAGCTTTTTTGAAAATTTTCAGACATCCACTCCCAGCCTGGCTACTAAAAGTATAACCCTGCTCCTCTAAGTAGCCCAAAGAAATCAAATTCTTTTTTAACTCCGGTACATGCCTGACATTTGATAATGTACAAATAATTCCATCATACATCCTCATCTTGATAAAGCCAATTCCAACTACTTTGCATGGATGATCATCTCCAAGACTGACACTTCCACCATCGGCCTTCTAGTAGGTAGCAAACCACTTCCAATGAGAAGTATAGTGGTGTGAGCATACTGAATCTAATATCCACATAGTATCATACTCTGTGGATCCATCTGATACAACTAGCAGATCTTCTCCACTGCTCACAGAAGATGTATCATCTTTCTTGTTGGTCTTTCCTTTTTCTGATCTCAAAAGGAGACAATCTCTCCTCAGGTGTCCAGGCTGATGACATTTATAACATTTATATGTCATCTTCTTCTGATCATGAGACTTTGACCTATCCTTGGATTTTCCTCTTGTCTTCTTCTTTGATCTTCCCTATCTTTCATTCACAACCAAGATCTTAGACTTAGGATCTTCCTTGCAAATCTTCTCCCTTCGTTCATTTGCTCTGAGCACACCAACAATCTCTTCATAGTTTAGGGTCTCCTTCCCATAAACTAAAGTTGTTATGAGACAATCATAAGAATCTGGGAGAGAACATAATAGCAGCAATGCCCAATCTGCCTCGTTGATCTTCACATCCAAACTCATCATCTCAGAACATACCTGATTGAACCTTGGATATGTGCAACAAGATCTTCACCTTCGGGCATCCTCAGACTATACAACTGTTTCTTCAACTATAGCTTGTTCATCATGTTCTTCTCCATGTATGTGTTCTCTAGTCTCTCCCTAAGCCCCTTTGTCGTAGTCTCTATGCAAACCTCAAGCAAAACCTGATCGACCAAGCACATCCAGATTATGCTAAAAGCAATTTTCTCCAACTCTTCCCAATTCTCAACACTAATCTTTTTCGGCCTTTCTTTTGTCAAGACCTAGTAGATCCTCTACTAAACTAATAAGTCCTTTACTCTTTGCTGTCATAGAGTAAAGTTTCTCTTACCATCGAACTTCTCAAAATCCATCTTGAATCCACTTGATCCCATAACTTTAAATAAGTCAAGAATAGATCCTTAACACCCTTCACGATCACACACCAGTAAAACTATCCTTCATAGAAGATCTAATTAGCCTTAGATCCTCTTTTCAAACTTCTGTATCACCGTTCCTCCATATAAACAACCTCCATCTCAATCTAGAGACAACCACGAAGCAAACTAGAAGTTTTTTTTAGGATAAAACTTGGTGCAATAGATCCTGGATGTAGTAAATCCAAGGTGTCTTCCTTTCTTCCATGCAATACCACTTTGATACCAAATGTTGGGAATATACGCTCTTTCCACATGAATCGATGTGACTATCGATGACTAGCCAAGCAACAAGAAAGTACTTCTTGGAGATCTCTACGAAAGTATGATCAAATAAATCAAAAAATAGAGAAGAAGAGAAGAAGAGATTTTTGGAAGAAAAGAGCTTTTATTCAGTATATTTCAGCACACTTACAATCTTGACCTATTTTTAGTATATATACTTTACAAATTACCATCCAGGCCAGAGGTGGATACTCTTATTTTATATTGTTCACTGATGATTTATCTAGGTTCGAACATGTGTATCTTATGAAACACAAGTTCAAAGCCTTTGATAAATTCAAAGAGTATCAAAATATGGTTGAGAAACAAACTGAAAGGGGTATAAAAATTCTTCGATCTGATCGGGGAGGAGAATACTTATCCAGTAAATTTCTAGACTATCTTAAAGAAAAGAAGATTCTTTTAGAATGGATCCCTCCTTATACACTACAATTAAATGATTTAGCTAAAAGAAGGAATTGTACTTTATTATATATAGTAGAGTCTATGATGTGCTTCACAGAATTATCTATTTTCTTTTGGAATTATGGTTTTGAGACCGTGGTATATATCTTGAATAGAGTATCTTCTAAGTCTGTATCTAGCACTCCATATAAGATATGGAGGGGTAAGAAATCTAATCTTAAGTATCTTAAGATATAGGGTTGTCCATCATATGTCAAAAAAAATTTTGGACATAAACTAGATGCTAAAGCAAATAGATATCTATTTGTAGGATATCCTAGAGATAGTATGGGATATCTATTCTACTATCCTACAGAATAAAAAGTGTTTGTTAGTAGGCATACCACTTTCATGGAGAAAGAATTTATCCTAGAAAGAGGCAGTGAGAGAAGCATTGAACTTATTGAAGTTCAAGATAAATAAATAGAAATTTCTCAACCAAATAACTATATAAATAGGAAAGAACCAAAACACATAACTCCTATCTGAAGGTCTGTAGAGTGCAACATGCACCTATGAAGTATGGGTTTATTATTGAGAATAATGAAATCCAAATCATTGAGAATGATGAACCTCTGACTTATATAGAAGCTATCATGAGTAGAGACTTAGACAAATGGCTGGCTACCATGAAATTTGAGATGAACTCCATGTACACTAACAAAGTATAGACTTTGGTGGATGCACCAAATAATATGAACCCAATTAGATGCAAATGAATCTTTAAGAAAAAGATTTGAGCAGATGGCCAAATTGAAACCTATAAAGCTAAATTGATGGCCAAGGATTTCAGGCAAAAATAGGATATAGATTATGATGAAATATTCTCACCTGTTGTCATGCTTAAATCTATTCAAATTATGCTTGCCATAGCAGCATACTATGATTATGAAATATGGTAAATGGATGTGAAGACCGCCTTCCTTAATGGTTTTCTTGAGGAAGAGGTTTACATATCACAGCCAGAAGAATTTATCTCAAGTGAGAGATTAAATTAGATATGCAAGCTTAAGAGATCTATTTATGGATTAAAGCAAGCTTCAAGGAGTTGAAACATCCACTTTGATGTTACAGTCAAAGAGTTTAGCTTCATCAAGAATGTGGATGAACCATGTATATATAAGAAGACTAGTAGGAGTACCATAGTTTTTTTGGTTCTGTATATAGATGACATACTCCTCATTGAGAATGATATACCAATGTTGCAATCAGTTAAATTATGACTATCAAATAAGTTTTCCATGAAAGACTTGGGAGAAGCATCCTATATACTTGGTATAAAGATCTATAGAGATAGATCTAAGAGAATGCTAGGTTTGTCCCAATCTAGATATATTGACATTATGCTGAAAAGGTTCAACATAAATGGAAGTAAAAGAGGTTACTTACCCATGAGTCAAGGCATACATCTCTCTAAGAAGATGTCTCCTAAGACATCTAAAAAGAGAAATAGAATGAGTTCTATTCCTTATGCTTTGGTAGTAAGATCAATAATGTATGCCATGTTATGTACCAGGCCTGATGTTGCTTATGCTTTAGGGATAGCTAGTAGATTTTAGGCTAATCCAGAAGAGGATTATTGAAAAGCTATGAAAAATATTCTTAAGTACTTGAAAAAAATTAAGAATATTTTTCTAGTATGTGGAGGATCTGATCTTAAACTAGAAAGATATTCAGACTTTAGTTTTCAATCAAACCCACATAATAGCAAATCCATTTTAGGATATGTCTTTACTCTGAATGATGGACCAGTAAGTTAAAAGAGTACCAAGTAGCCAACTATAGTTGACTCAACCACTAAGACAAAATACATAGCTGCAAGTGGAGCTACCAAGAAAGCAGTCTGGATGAAGAAGTTGATCACTGAATTGGATATTATTCTTGAGATTGAAAACCCAGTATCACTTTACTATGATAATACTGGAGCAATTGCTCAAACAAAGAAATTGAGATCTCATCATAAATTCAAGCACATTCTGAGATACTTCCATCTCGTTCATGAAATAATCGAGAGATAAGATATTATCATTAAACGAGTAGATACAAAGAACAACATAGCAGACTCATTCACCAGGGCTCTACCACAACAGTAGTTCGATCACCATCTTAATTGTATGGGGTTAAAATTTAAGGGTGATTGGCTTTAATGCAAGTGGGAGATTGAAAAGAATATGCCCTACAAGCCAGTCAAAATATGTAATTTAATGGATTATTCTTTTATCTTCTAGATTCATGTAATGATATTTTAAATAAATAAACATATTTATTTTATCATATATTGTATCTTAATTATTTAAGATTATGATGAATCCCATAGATTAGGACTATGATTTTAGGGTTATGATGAGATCATATCAGTGAGATCTAAAATCTTAAAATCTTAATCTAAAATATTTTTGATCAATGGAACATTGAATTAGGGATCGATATTTTTGGAAAGACTAGCACATCCTATGTATGCTCGATGGAGAGGGTGATTGATCTCACTATCACTTGTGTATGATACTAATACAAAGATATAGATGCTTATTAAAGAATAAGTTTACTAAATTGATCCAACTTAAGAACATCTAATAGTCTTATCTACATGTTAATAGATGGTTCTCATAGTGAGAGTTGTACATGTAATTCTTTAACCTAAGACTATCATAGAACCATGTATGCATGAATTCATATTTCAGTTCATACTCATTCATGACTTAATCATGTATGAGATGTTCTGAATATAGTGGATTGCATATGGAGATTGTGAGTAGGTCAACATGACAATGATTACTCCTAGTAAGAGGAGATCGCATCCTACTTACTTTAATCAAATGATAATTCAAAAAGATTTTGATCAAAACATGATAAAAATTAGAAATGATTTTTAATATTTCATTAATCAAATCATCATTATAAGATTAAGAGAAATATGAATATGATATTGGATTTGACATATTTCCATATCCAAAGTCCTATTCGGGATGCAAGGTAATCATAGGATCAAGTTGCATGATAACTTTCCACTAAAGGATATTTTTGGCATATTTATTAAAATTCTATATCTTTCAGGTAGACATGATACATTGCTGGATGTCAATCTTATCTTATGGATTCGATCCGATTAAAAAGTTTAATTTGATCATCAATTAGGAAGTATTCTAATTAATTGAATTGGGTCAGCTTAATTTGACCTAAAATCAATTTGGTTGAGTTCTAACCAAATTAGGTCAAATCACACCCAGATCCATAGCTAGATAGATGTGAAATCCAATGGATCACATACAAAGGAAATTGATTAAGGATCTAATTGGATTAGATTATGTTTGCAAGTAGAACATGTTGAAAAATATGTCTTAAAGCCAATCATCTAAGTGGTAGATGATTGGAATTAGTATATGAATTATCTAATAATAATAGTTATTTGGTTGGTTCATCATAAAATTTCTATCTTTTTTAATGAACTCCTAAATTATGATGAAGTCTTTAGAGCCATAATCAATCGATAAAGAAGGATTTATCGGATGGTTCTTAAATTGTTCATGACCAAATGATAAGTTATTAAAAAGAACGATAACTTATCGAGTGTAGGTCGCTATATGTGATATGCATTGGTTGTCCTCATAACCAAGTGATATGGAGATACTGGTATGGCATCCAGATAAGATGTAGGAGTATATCTATACTGAACGCGACCAATGTAGTACTCTACTGTCAAGAGTAGCTAGCTAAGGCCAATGGGTATAAGTGTCCCTCTGACCTGAGATTATCACGGTGACTTGCAAACAACTCACTGTAGTTTGGTGTCGGACTACCTATATTTCTAATATAAATTTGAAAGATTTTTGGATATAGTTAAGTACTTGTAAAGTCGATGTATGATTCAAGATGGGATTGACCACTCCTGATTAACTTCAGGAAGAGAATGACTCGCTGTGTTTCAATTTAGCAAAACCTAGGCCTGGGTAATCCTCGTAAGGTGTCACGGGATTTGCAAAATTTTGAGACACAATAGCAATGACTTGTATGAGTGCTGACAGCGTACTCAAAGTCATCTTAAGCATTATTGGTCAAAAGGATGAATTATACGATAACCATGGGTCAGGATTCTAAGAATGTTGCTTTTTATACATTCGATCTATTCGGACGTCGAAAACCGTTACAAGATGATAACTTTGATTGGTATAGGAATTGGTTCCTATACTACCAACTTAGATTCGAACCTATGGGGTCACATATATTAGAGCTTATAATCTGATCAGATGGTTAATCGATGATTGAGAATCGTTTCGAGGTCAAACATTCAATGTGATTAATGTTTGACCTAATGCAAGTGTTGCAGGAGAATCAATAAGCAATTGGATTGCTAATTGACTCAATTTGATTGAGTAATTAGGCTGAGATCAAGTTTAATTGAATTAAGTTTAATTAAAATTAATTTAAATTTAATTAAATTAAGTCTAATTGATTTATTGGATAAGCCAATTGCAAGGAAAGAAGAATTCCTTATTTGACTAGGACTTGCATGCACCTAATTGATTTAGCATTTAAATCAGATTTAAATCTTGATTTAATCTAATTTAATTAAGCACCTAGTTGGACTAGGATCATCCTTAATTGAGTTATATTTAATCTAGTTTAAATGGGATTTAAATTGGGTTTAAAGCAATTTTGACCTAGTCAAACAAGGGGAGTCCCAGTTGGACTGGGACTCTCTCTCTTTCTCTTACGCCTAAGAAAGCCCATGCCCACCTTTTTCTTTTTTTTTTGAGGTTTACATACAATTTTCCATGCCTAAGAGCTTCTCCACACCCCACTAATTTAGATTTTTGGGAGTTTGTTTTGACTTGGTCAAAACTAGAAAGAGTTTGGGATTTGTTTCCTACTTAGAAGAGTTCCCTTTGACCAAATCTCTTCCTATTTTAAGTATCTTAAGATATGGGGTTGTCCATCATATGTCAAAAAAAATTTTGGACATAAACTAGATGCTAAAGCAGATAGATATCTATTTTGTAGGATATCCTAGAGATAGTATGGGACATCTATTTTACTATCCTACTGAATAAAAGGTGTTTGTTAGTAGGCATACCACTTTCATGGAGAAAGAATTTATCCTAGAAAGAGGCAGTGAGAGAAGCATTGAACTTATTAAAATTTAAGATAAAAAAATAGAAATTTCTCAACCAAATAAATACATAAATAGGAAAGAATCAAAACACATAACTCCTATCTGAAGGTCTATAGAGTGTGACATGTACCTATGAAGTATGGATTTATTATTGAGAATAATGAAGCCCAAATCATTGAGAATGATGAACCTCTGATCTATACAGAAGCTGTCATGAGTAGAGACTTAGACAAATGGCTGGCTGCCATGAAATTGGAGATGGACTCCATGTACACTAACAAAGTATAGACTTTGGTGGATGCACCAGATGGTATGAACCCAATTAGGTGCAAATGAATCTTTAAGAAAAAGATTTGAGCAGATGGCCAAATTGAAACCTATAAAGCTAAATTGATGGCCAAGGATTTTAGGCAAAAACAGGATATAAATTATGATGAAATATTCTCACTTATTGTCATGCTCAAATCTTTTCAAATTATGCTTGCCATAGCAGCATACTATGATTATGAAATATAGCAAATGGATGTGAAGACCACCTTCCTTAATGGTTTTCTTAAGAAAGAGGTTTACATGTCACAGCCAGAAGAATTTATCTCAAGTGAGAGATCAAATTAGATATACAAGCTTAAGAGATCCATTTATGGATTAAAGGAAGCTTCAAGGAGTTGAAACATCCACTTTGATGTTACAGTCAAAGAGTTTAGCTTCATCAAGAATGTGGATGAACCATGTATATATAAGAAGACTAGTAGGAGTGCCATAGTTTTCTTGGTTCTATATATAGATGATATACTTCTCATTGAGAATGATATACCAATGTTGCAATCGGTCAAATTATGACTATCGAATAAGTTTTCCATGAAAGACTTGGGAGAAGCATCCTATATACTTGGTATAAAGATCTATAGAGATAGATCCTATTTATACAGCTTGTTAAGTGTAATGTACACACCCAAGTTAGATTATGTCATGAATATCTATCTTTGGTATTATAGGCTTAGTCATCTTGACAAAAATAGGATAAACGGATTAGCTTGAGAGGAAAATCTCGACATCAATGATTGTGAATCATTGATAGCCTATGAATCTTATCTTCTTGAAAAGATGACAAAGTCACCTTTTACTGAAAAAGATGAAGGAGTCAATAAAGTTCTAAGTCTCATATATAGTGATGTATGTGGACTTATGTGGACTTATGAACTTAAGTACCAAAGGAAGATATTAGTATTTCATTATAAATGACTTATCTAAGCATGTGTGCATCTGGCCTGAATCATTTGAAATATTCAAACGATTCAATAATGAAATAAGAAAACAAACTGGATAAGATATTAAAACTCTTCGATCAGATCGAGAAGGCGAGTACTTATCCAGTGAGCTTGTGACATATCTAGGAGAGAATTGGATTATCTTTTAGTGGATTTCTTTTTGGAATATAGTATATCTAAAAGGAGAAACTTGAACTTTGTTAGACTTGGTTCAATCCACTATAGGATTCACTTGTCTGCCTATTTCAGGATTGTGCTCTTATGGCTATTAGTTTTACTCTAAAAAAGATTCTGAGTAAATCTATCGCATAGATTCCATATGAGATATGGATCGAGCATAAACCTAGACTCTCTCATCTTCGGGTTTGGAGTTGATCGGCCTATGTCATATATTTGCATATAGATAAACTTAGATCCTAATCCAATAAGTATTTAAAGGTTATTAATTCTACTATGCTAAAGAATATAAGATGTTCATCAGCAGTAAGGCATTTCTTTTGGAAAGAAGTTTCTTAGAGAAGGAACTGATGCCTATCAAGTTGAACTTGAAAAAGTTTGATTGATAGAAAAAAATCAACATAATCTAGTAAACCTACAGAACCAGATTTGATCAGATCAAATTTGGAGCCCATTAAAGTATCATCTTTAAGGAGATCCGATAGAGTACCACATCAGTTGGACAAATACTTCAGTATCTAGGTCCGGAATGGTGATCCTATTGAGCTCGATGAGAACAATAAGAATCCGATCACCTATAGGGATACAATGCAGGGATCTGGAATCACATGATCCAAATTGAAGTCCATAAAAATCAATAGTGTATGAACACTAGTTGATTCACCTGAAAGGATAAAATCCATTAGGTGTGAATAGATTTTCAAAAGGATCAGAGTAGCGCAGATGGGAAGGTAAAGACTTTAAAGCCTATTTAGCTATTACCTAAGAATTAGAACATACATTTTGAACATATGCCTTTGTTATGAACAAAGACAAATTCTGCATTTGTAATTGAACAAAATATTCTATAGTGATATTCCTTCTATTATCTATGGATGAAATTCTCTTAATCGAGAATGACATCCCAGCATTATAAAGAATAAAGATTTAGCTGTCATCTTATTTCTCCATGTACGTGATCAGACATGATATACTCACTAGAGGTAGTGAGCAAATACCAATCTTATCCAAGTGGGAGCCACTAGAAGATTGTATGGACAAATCTTAAGTATTTAGGAAACACTAAGGTCCAATGACATAAATATGGAAGTACTAACTTAAAACATGTGGATATTTTAATTTCAATCAGAACAAGATGACAATAAGAGAATGTTGGCTCATACCCTAATTGTAGGGGCAATCTGCTGAAAAGGTTCCAAGCAAGATACTTTAGCCTATTCAGTTAGTGATGTAGAGACATTGTGGCATATGATGCTGCCATGTAAGCTGTATAGTTACTGAGGTTTATTAGCAGGATGGGAGTGGCACTCTCCATAGATTATCCAATCCTATTGTAGCACTGAAGCCATAGCTCAGGCTAAAGAATCAAAGGACCAGCATATTCTACATCGCTATCATCTTAGATATTAGATCTGGGTGACGTCAACTTTTGGAAGATTGATGGAAAAGGAGAATTTGACCAATCCATTTGCTAAGACCTCGAAACTAAGGAGTTCTACGAACTCAAGTGGAAGATAGGATATTTGATATCATTTTGATTGACTTTAGTCCAAGTGGAAGTTGTTGGAAAATGTGTTCTAAAGCCAATCATCTAAGTGGTAGATGATTGGAATTAGTATATGAATTATCTAATAATAATAGTTATTTGGCTGGTTCATCATAAAAGTTCTATCTTCCTTAAATGAACTCCTAAATTATGATAAAGTTCTTAGAACCACAATCAATCGATAAAGAAGGATTTATCGGATGGTTCTTAAATTATTCATGACCAAATGATAAGTTATTAACAAAGATGATAACTTATCGAGTGTAGGTCGCTGTATGCCATATGCATTGGTTGTCCTCGTAACCAAGTATTGTGGGGACACTAGTATGACATTCAAGTGAGATTTAGGAGTACGTCTATATTGAATGTGATCAATGTGGTACTCTACTATCAAGAGTAGCTAGCTAAGGCCAATGGATATAAGTGTCCCTCCGATCTGAGATTACCACGGTGACTTGCAAGCAACTCACTGTACTTTGGTGCAGGATTGTCTGTATTTCTAATATAGGTTCAAAAGATTTTTGGGTACAGTCAAGTACTTATACAGTTGGTGTTAAGTCAAGATGGAATTGACCACTCCTGATTAACTTCAGGAAGAGAATAACTCGCTGTGTTTCAATTTAGCAAAATCAAGGCCTGGGTAATCCTCATGAGGTGTCATAGGATTTGCAAAATTTTGAGATATAATAGCGATGACTTATATGAGTGCTGACAGCGTACTCGAAGTTATTTTGAGCATTATTGATCAAAGGAAAAAATTATATGGTAACCATGGGCCAGGATTCTAAGAATGTTGCTTTGCATACATTCGACCTATCCGGACGTCGGAAATCATTACTAGATGGTAACTTCGATTGGTACAAAAATTAATTTCTATGCTATCGACTTAGGTTCGAACCTATAGGATCATACGCATTAGAGCTTGTAACCTGATTAGATGGTTAATCGATGATTGAGAATCATTTCGAGATCAAACATTCAATGCAATTGATGTTTATTGATGTTTGACCTAATGCAAGTATTGCAGGAGAATCGATTAGAAATTGGATTGCTAATTGACTTAATTTGATTGAGTAATTAGACTGAGATCAAGTCTAATTGAATTAGATTCAATTAGAATTAGTTTAGATTTAATTAGATTAAGTCTAATTAGTTTATTAGATAAGCCATTGCAAGGGAAGAATTTCTTATTTGACTAGGACTTGGGTGCACCTAATTGATTTAGCATTTAAATCAGATTTAAATCTTGACTTAATCTAATTTAATTAGGCTCCTAGTTGGACTAGGATCATCCTTAATTAGTTTGCATTTAATCTAATTTAAATAAGATTTAAATTGGGTTTAAAGCAAGTTTGACCTAGTCAAACAAGAGGAGTCCCAGTTGGACTGGGACTCTCTCTCTCTTTCTCTTGTGCCTAAGAAAGCCCATGCCCATCTTTTTTTTTTTTTTGAGGTTTATGTATAATTTTCCATGCCTAAGAGCTTCTCCATGCCCCACTAATTTAGATTTTTGGGAGTTTGTTTTGACTTGGTCAAAACTAGAAAGAGTTTGGGATTTGTTTCCTACTTGGAAGAGTCTCCTTTAAACAAATCTCTTCCTTCTTGTTTTGGATTCCTCTACCCATGCCCTCCTTTTGTGTTCCACCCCTTTTATCCTTTATTTTATGCATGAAAATTAGTGGTTACACAAAAAAATAAGTGGGAGGGGCGTCCAAGAGTTGGACGCCCCATAGAAGTTCCCCCTTTGACTAGGTTTTGACCTAGTCTTGCAGTAAAAAGGGGCCTCCTTTGAGATGGTTAGAGGATGTGATAAATCTTAGAAAAATTCTAAAAAATTAGAGAAGGAGGAGAAGGCATGGAGGATTTGTGGTGCCAAGATTCTTGGAGAAGAGCCCTCAATTAAAACATCAAAGGTTGATGTCTTGAAGAGACAAGGTAAGAGAAGATTGTCTTCTTTTATATTTTTCTTTTATGTTTCTCTCTTTCTATTTTATTTATAATTTTTATATGATAACAATCTAAAAGAGAGAGAGGATTTGCGTGTAGGGATAAGTGCTCCAAGTTGTTGGGGCATGATATTATTTTTTGAACATGATCTGATCATGTCCTGATGAGAGAAGGAGAAGAGAAGAAAGGTCTTCTCTTAGGATTTCTTGGAGAACTTTTCCTCTCTAATTTTTTTGGAAATTTTATATGATGAAAATCAGAAATATTAGATCTAAAAACTTAAGAGAAATTTTAGAAGACAAGGTCTCCTCTTGTCCTACTATAGAGATGTTTTCAAAACATCAACCGTTGATGTGCTGAAGGAGAAGATTTGCCTTCTCTTAGGATTTATTTTTCATGTTCTTATTTTTTGATTTTTGGAAGATCCAAGGATTGGATTTCTCCCTTGTTCCTCCTCATGTTCTTCATTTCTTGTAGTATCTAAGAGATCCGAAGAATATGTATTTGATTAACCATCAGAATGGATCAGCGAGAAGCTAGCACTTCAAGTGAATCTTCGTTCGACGAACCTCCGATCTATATTGTAGGTTCGTGTGGATCACCTGTAGAGGTCGGATGCTTGTGCGGCTCTAAAGACAACAACGGATTCAACCGTGGAGTTCTCAACCCATGCAAAGGTAAGAAATCTGATCTCTTGATGACCTAGATGTGATCTAGGGTTAGATCTAGAATTATTCTAAATCTAAGTATTGATATAATCAATACCACTTATAATTAATTTAATTTAAGATTTATCTTTGCATCATAACATGTTATAGATCCTTGATGTAGGATTTTATAATTTGATTACATACATGTTGTAGATTAAATAGTTTAATTTATATCTTCTGCTGCTCTATGTTTCGAAAAAGTTTTAAAATCTATGTATGAAACTCTACATGTTTTCCAACAGAACATGCTAGCACATGTTGCAAACCCTAGCACTTATATTCGAATTGGATTCGAATCGGCTTCCAATTTAGGCTAATTAAGATCCAATTTAAGCCAAATTAAATTTGGTCTTGAATTGGGTTTAGCCTAGGTTTATTAAGCTTTATTTTTGGTGCTACATATCTGAGTCCCACGCACCAGAGAGTCTCTCTCTTAGCGTGTGGGAGTTGTTCATGTGCAAGGGACTCTTTGGCTTATAAATTAGTTGGCGCCACTTTTCTTCTGCCTTATCCATAATATTAGTTCATGTATTTTTTTATGTGGGGCATGGACTTCATAGAGGGGGCATAGAAGAGTCCTTCTACTGATTAAACTCCTCGGTTGTTATCACATAAAATGGATAAGGATCATTTGTTAGCCATCCCCTTTTGAATGGCGCCTCTTGGACTAAGAGTCCAAGGCCCTATGGACTCTTGACTTTTTCCATGCCCACTCCACGCTAAAATTAGAGAAGGCATCCCTTTTATGGACCACTAGATGGTCTACAAATTTAATCCAAGCCTTTGAATTTTGGCACCACCTATATGTATAATTATTTCGAAGAGTCCTTTTACGCGAAGAGTCTCTTGAAAATAATTTTATGTAATTCCACATGGCATAAAATTTAGAGGGGCATGAGATCTTTGATTGGGCATGAGAAATGGCTAGGGACAGGGTGTGAAAAATTGGTGGAGGTGCCCCTACATAGATTATAAATAGGAGCACACATTGGGAGTCCAAGGCACTCAACCTTCCTTCTTTCCTACAGGTATTTTCTCTTGTCTAATTTTCTTTCTTCCCTTCCCTTATTCAGAGAAGGTCCTTTTAAGGACAAGGAGTCTTCTTGAAGATAAGGGATTAGGAAGAAAAATTAAAAAGATAAAGAAAAAAAAATTAAGGAAAGGAAATGCTAGGAGGAAGAAAGCAAGGTTAAAAAGACGGTTCTGCCCAAATCAAATTAAATTCTTACATTAAGAATTTAATTTAAGGAATCTAATTTTAAAGGTGCTAGTAGCTTGATCAAATCCTTATGTGGATCAACGTTGAAGGGTGAACACGTGGGCACCTGATGGACCTCTGCCAGAATTCAGGCTCGAATTCGGATTTAGCGATCAGAAGTATGTTCCTATATCCTAAATTATATTATAATTTCATGTTATATGATTTAAATTCTAATAAAGTGATCTTGGGTTAGGGTTTGGTTTTAGAATTTCATATTAAATGCTTTGAAAGCTGTGCTCCACCCTGGTCACCAAACCCTCCATATTATTTTTCATGTTTCATATAATGTGTATCATGCATGAACCATGTATATTATATCATATATCATATATGATGGACCATATGTTATGCAACATATACTAATTTTTTTGTAGACGAAAGAGCAAGGGAGGGAGCTTGGTGAGGTTCAATTCTATAGGATGACTCATACCCATTAAGATGGCAGTATAGGAGGAATCTAGAGATCTGATTATATGTATTGATCTATTTATTAAATAATTTATAATATCTTTTTTATCATTAATATGTAGGTTTTTTTCTTAAATATATAGGATAGCGTAACAAATCTAATTGCAAAGCATGTCGATGAGTTATCATCATCTGCAGAGTATAGTCGCATCGAGGCTCAAGTTTTCATCAAGCCTATGGGATCGAAGCATTATAGTTGAGTGAGGAGTTATGGAGTTGGAGTCAATCCCACTCAGTTATCTTTAGTAAGCAAATATACTCAGAATTGTAGATAGAGTAGCAACACTATAGAGGTTCATAGATTGGATATAGAGATACAAGAGATAAGGCAAAGCCATAAGATGCAATTACAGAAGATGAGATAGAGCTATGACTTATAGATATAGGAGCTGAGACATAGCCATGGCCTACAAATAGAGGAGCTAAGATAGAACCATCAAATAAAGATATTGTCATTGAGGACTCAAATAAATCACATTATATCTTTTTTATATGGTTTTGCCCCATAAAAGATAATTAGCTATGTATAATTTCTGAATTTTATATAATTATCATATATATTTTTTAAAAAAAAAATTTGCTTTTACAGGTTCCCAAGACTTTTAGAAGTTGTAGAGATGATGATGATGCTACCATGCACAAATGATAGCCCTCACTCCTTTTTTTTTGATGTTTTATATGTGATATATCTTTTTTGCATTTTCTTTATAAGTTCTTTTGGTTGCAATGGACATTCATTCATCTTGGACAATATAAAAACTTGTCATTTTGATATGCAATACAAACATTATTTTGTGATTTCTTGTTATATAAGAAGAACTTTTTGAGTTCTTCAATATTTATCATATATAAGTGAATTTTATGGGATGTACAGATTTATTATATGATTTTTCATGTGATGTGATGCAAGTTTTGTACCTTTTTTAAAATCATAATTTAGTTTTTTTTAATAAGAATTTTGAAACTTAACGATGTTTATAAGCGTCGTTAAGTTTCAAAATGATGATGCTTATTATATTGTCAATTAGCAATGCAAATAAGTGTTGTTATTTATCATTACTTAGTGATGCTTATAAGTATCGTCACTAAACAATGCTTTTTAAAAACATCGACAAGTGATATTTCTGCACTTTCATAGTCGATGTTGTCACAATGCTTTGGAAGGCATCGTGGGATTGCTTTGCAATGATTACTAGCATCAGCATAGACCAAAAATAGCATCGACTATTTCTCATTTTATTGTAGTGGCAGCCTCAAAGTCATGAAGCATGGTCATCCTGTCACTCTTTCAAAGGATATCTCTATAATTTTTACCCTTGAACACAGCGCTTTTAAAATTGGCATGCAAGTGTCGTACATTAAATCTATGCTCCACACTAAGAAAAATAACTTGAAAGGTCTCAACAAGATCCTACACAAATATCGAACAAGTGAACAAATTATTAATAATTAAATACTCAAAGTAATAAAAAATACATGTATTAAATAATACAAACTTATCTTTTGTCTATTTGATATAAATGTCTAACCATGCTCTTCTAAGAGCCTAATGTTTTCTTATAAGTATATTAAAAACCAGCTCTAGTTGTCATTTTTGCCTTGACCATGGCTCAAGTGATGGGGAACATATTTGCATTACCATCTTTCCCTACTGCAGCAAGGAGCTATCCTTCAAATGAGCCCTTTAAGTGGCATCCATGTAATCCAATAATAGATCTGCAACCTTTAACGAAACCATGCTTGAATGCTGTAAGACAATAGTATAACCTTCTAAAAATAGACTAACTAGTCTCGTCAGGCCTGTTGACATCCATCAACATCGTGCTCCTAGGATTAGTTTGCTTGATAATCAATACTCCCACATGTGGGTATATTTCTCCCTGTGGCTCCCCTAAACATTATTCAGTACTCTAATCTTAGCTCTATAACATTATGACCTTAAAATAGAAACCTTCACATCCCTCCTTACTTGGTCTTTGAAGCCTCGACACTCCACTTTGTATCTTATTAAATCTCCTCAAGATACTTTTCTACTAGAAACTTGGATGTGATATTGTGATTTTCAAATTACCTTCCATAACTATGCTTAGACTAGAAGGTCTTTATTTGATAAGTATTCTCTCTTTGTACCGATGAAGCATAAATCCTCTACCTAGAGCCATGCTTACATATAGTAGCAACCTGACTTGTCTTATTCTTTTTGTACACAAGATCTAAACCTTATATATGCTATAAAATCATGGCACCTTTTAAAACTATGCAGCATTGCTAAACCTCATTCCAACCGAAAGTTTGACGATGCTTTTAATATCTATGGTTCATGAAATTTAGGATAATCAAAACCTTAAATCTCAGCTTCTGAATCACTATCATTGTACAAGCTACGAAGATGAGTGCTATTACTACTCTCTAATTTTCTACCACTAGAGCTGCTCCTCTCCAAAAGAACTAGCATTACTGTAGAGAGGAGAATGTTGTATCTAAGGTCTAAACTTTTCATCGATAACATCTCTATCTACATACTTATCAAATAGATCATCATTGTCGTCATCTGACTCATTTAGCTAACTAAGTGATGCATCACTATTACTACCACTATCAAGTGTAGGTTTCGAAGTAGCAGCTGCAACCCCTTTTAATTTCTCATCAACTTTAGACATTCTAAATGTAGGTGCACTTCTTCCACCAATCCTTTTTACTGCCACTCTTGATTTGAGTCTTTGGTATGAATGTAGCTACTTCTTTAATAGTAGGCATCTCTACTATATGAACCTTGATACCTACTAACCAATTTTCATTACTCCCTTAAGGAGGCATCTCTGCAATAGCTAGAGAAAATGCAGTAACTAGAGGTATCTCTATAATAGCTGGAGTAGCTTCCTGAGTAGCACTAGCAATAGCATAAGTAGATGCATGCTCTTGGTGCTCCATACATACTTGCACTATATTGGTCCTTCTTGTGGAAGCCAACATCCCTAGAATATTTGCATCACATTTTAATTTTCTTAAACCATTTTCAAACTTCCATCCAGGCATGAGATAATAAAAGTGGATATAATTTGTATAACCTAATTGACCCAGCATATCCTCCAGCTCTATAATACTAAATCTATCTAGGTTACAGTTATCAAAGTATTTGACAAACATAGTAATAATTTGAATGGTACTTGATTGATCCACCATAGTGGATCTGTATAGTGAAAAAATCATTGCCTATCCCTATAATAATGAACTAGTGATACATGAAGTTTATACATACATAAGTTTAACTTTCAATTGAAAAAACTGAAATAGAGTCATTGGACATTGAAAAAGCTTAACAAACTAAAAACATAAGTCCAAACGAAATTTTGATGCTTCCAATGTTAATAAACTCAAATAATATTCCAAAAAGTGGTGCTTAAGAAAGTGAAATATCCACCCAAACAGCACTGAACATCAGTCCAAAAAGTAGTTAAAAAACTGCTCTCACTATGCATTGTGCATTTTAAAATGTCAAAAACATTAGTCCATACTTAAAAAATTGAACCTAAACATGTTTGGATATTTTTCAATGCTCCCATTGTGTATTGAAAAAGATACGAATAAGTCTATAGTGGGACCATAACAAAGGATCACAGATTCAAAGAAAACACTTACAAAGGACTACATCAATCTAAAAATATTTTTTGATGCACATGTACAACAAAAATGGGACTACAATACACACAGAGGGACTACAATCTCTTATCAATGAATTGTGAAATAATTGGAATAAAGACCATAGATAAGAAGGACTATCATAGAATATATATCAATGAATATTGCATACAAATAACAAAAATTAAAATATGATACCATATCCAAAGGTCAACAACATTACACCATTGTGCAAGGAAAAATCTAAAATCCATCTCTAAATCTATGGTCATGATGTCTTAATTTAAATTGGCTAGTAAAGTGACAAAAAAGTATAAAATATTCACTAAAATCATGATTTTATGAGAAAAAGATTTTGAGAAAAGAGGCATTACCGACTAAAGGAGAAGAGAAGATCCTTCTTCACTGCTATGATGGAGAGAAATTGGGTTCTTGGAAGATTGCCATGCTCATGCATGGAGGAAGAGGGACTGTTGGACTCGAGCAAAGGATGGGATGGTGGTCTTTATTAAAATTTTGCTAGATAAAAAAAGATGGAAGTAAGGAATGTAAAATGGATAACCCTTGGGTTGCGATTGGTAGCTGGCAATTTATCTAGATTGCTCGTTATTTAAAGTGGGTCCATTGGATTGCTACGTTTGGTATATTTTTTGGATGGCAATCCAAATTACCTTAGCAATCTACATTATCCCCCATGAGGCAATCTAAATAATCTTGGAGAGGGATGACTATCCAGATTACCATTTTTTTGGCAATATTTCAATAAAAGTTTTGGATAAATTTACCTCTCAAAAAAATCAAACAAAACTCATTGTCCAACCCCCCACCCCTCTTCTCTGGTGCCACTCGCAGCTCCTTCGTACGCCCCCTAGCCAATGGCTCCTCTTTCTCCC
The DNA here is from genome assembly GCA_006176705.1 of Cocos nucifera. Taxonomy (NCBI): domain Eukaryota; kingdom Viridiplantae; phylum Streptophyta; class Magnoliopsida; order Arecales; family Arecaceae; genus Cocos; species Cocos nucifera. Next base: position 470,911 of record QRFJ01002560.1, on the reverse strand, counting down.
TCCGCCTACATGCGGCTCCTCCATCTCCCCCCCACACCAGTGGCTCATCGTCTTCCTTATTAGTGATGAAGGTTTTTCTGATGGTGGTGGGGGGGGAATTGTCAGCTTGATGTTCAACGAGGGCATGATGGGGGAGGAAGCGGTGGTGGTGCTGCTGGTGGATCTTATTGAAGTCCTACTTCAGGGTGCCAAATTTGCTAGCTCTAATGGTGCCATGAAGAATGATAACGATGAGGAAGAGGTAGAGAAAGATGAGCTTTCACCACCGAAGGGCGCACTAGATCTGGTGGACCTGCTGCTTTCCCAAGCACTGGCCCAACATTTCCAACGTGACTATACCACCACCTCCCATCTCTCTCTCCCCCTATTCTTTAATTATTCTTCTAACCCTTTTAGTCTCTTCTTCTTCCTTCTATTCTTCCTTCTAATATCTTTTGTTGCCATTCTTCTGCCATGATTATACTCTTATTTCTAGGAAGGTAAAGACAAGGGGTTGATAAGTACAAAGTTTACATTAGATTAAATAATGGAGGGAGAGATGAGGAGTGGGGGTGGCATAAGTCGCACATTCTATGACTGGGGTTTTATTTGCATTGTCCAAAGAGGGATAAAGGTCATACAAGGAAGGGGGAGAGACAAGAAGAGTGGAAGAGATTGGGTTATGAGCACAAGCAAATGATAATGGCATGTGCTATAATGGGAAGAGGAGGGAGGAATTGCAATGTTTCGCTTGAAGAGAATGGGAGTGGAATAGTATCAAAAATGAGAAGTTTGGTTGAGGGCTGGGGTGGATACGGTGCACGTAATATACACACAAAATGAGCAAAATTATTAGGATTATTTTGAGAATTTGATTTCATATTACTGGTAATCTGATTGTCATGCCAAACATATTAATCAAAATTTTTAATTATTTTACTACAATATTACCTGTATGTACCAAACACAATAATCAATATTACTGATAATTTAATGGTGGCAATCTATTTTAAAGATAATCCATGTTATCTTCCAAGATTGTTTGATGGTGCACCAAATGCAACCTTGGAATTAGGAGGGCTTGCTATCAAAACCTATTTTAAATGAGAGAGGGACATTTTTATCTTTTCTAATAATAAGCTAATGTTATCGGACAGTTCATTAAATAGAAACATCAGTTTGATCTTTTTGAAGTACAAAGGATGCAAATGAAATTGGACAACAAAATTGATGAGATATTTTTATAATTTATCTATTTTTTTAATCTAAATTGATGATGTGTGGATTTTTAATTGGATGGAGGTAGAACAGTTTTGGCCAATAATTTCTCGTCCCTCCACTCGATTTCACCTTTTTTCTTCCATTTGAGAGAGGAGACTGAAGAGAGAGAGGGATCCTAAAAGCCCTTCGAAGCTTCTTCCCCTCCAAAAACTCTAAGATTGCATTTGGTAGCTGGCAATCTGGATTCTCTCAAGAGACAATCTGGATTGCCTTGCAGAGAGATGGCTATCTAGATTATCACTTATTTGGTAATCTTGTAATATTTTTTTGACAAAAATATTCTCAAAAAATCCCATAGTTTTCTTCTTCATGATGGGTAGTGGAAAGAGGGAGGGCCAAAATCGATGCCCTCCTCTACAAATTCGGCCAATGATGGCCAAAAATCTGCTGATCGATGAGCTATCATCATCTCCTTGATGGCAACCACCGGCAATCAAGAAAAAACTGCTAGTCTATTGAGATCCAGTGATCTTCGTGTGGAAAGAGGGGCTATGGGAGTGCCACGAGTGGCCGGCGGGTGATGCAGGTGGCCAAGAGGTAGCATGGGGGTGGGATATGGGGGATCAATGGCACGAGTGAGGGCGGCAGTACGAGTGGGTGAAGGTGGTGATGGAGGCGGCTGCGAAGGGCATGGGGTGTGGGTTCGCCAAGGGGCCAGGGGATGGTGCGGGGGTGGCATAGATGGCCAGGGGTGGTGTCGGAGATGCAACTGTCATGGGGCTGGGGTAGATGGCCAGGGGGCCGAGGGTGGGGGGTGGGGGGAGGAGGGAAGGAAAAGAAGAAGAAAGAAAAATAATAATATATTATATTATATTATATTATATTATATTATATTATATTATCTATTATATATATAAAATAATACTCTACGGAGAAGTATTGTGGTGTTTGTAAGAAAGCAGGGAAGGGCAGATTACATGTACGTATATTAAAACTATTTTAAAATCGTAGCAGAATAAAATAGATTAACTATTTTTATCATGCATTAAATTAGATCTAAAACCTTCTCTAACATGGATCTAAGATATATGAGATTAAAATTAATTTATGAGATCAGATCTCATACCATATTGCAGGTGGAAGAACTCCACAGCCGATGATCAAAAACTTGATAGGTTCCTAAAGCCGCGTAAATGCCCGATCTTTATAGGCATCCACACGAGATTCAATCTGATCCGAGACTGATCTATCTCCCCAGGGTGCTAGCTTCCTTGTAGAGAAGACCTTTAATGATTGATTTTATCCTTCTTCAGATCTAAAAGATGATCTTCAATCGAAGAAACAATGGAGGTAGAAGCAAGGTAGCTGCAACGCAGCTTTCTTCCTTAGAGTCCCACGTCTTGTACCAATGGAGTTTTTCCTTCAAACTTGGAAGGGAGGATGCCAAGAAGTCCCTCTCTCACTCTAGTAGTCAACCAATTTTTTTTCTAATATCAAAAATCCTCTAGAGGTGTCCCAAAGATAGATCTTTTTAAGATGGCACTTGATAGAGTCAAACTCTATCTAAAATTCAAAATAAATTTCAGATTTAAACCAAAACTTATCCATATCCAAATGAAAGAATTAGCAGTTGACTAAGAGATAAAAAAATGTAAGAAACCTCATGCAAATGTAAAATTTGCTTGAGGAGAGAAGGGGCGTGGACAATGGGTGGCGCATGGAAGAGTCCTTCACAAAATGGACTCTAGGATTTTGGATTGAGCCTCAAACCAAAAGTAATTCGGTTTAGACCCAAACACCTAATTAAACCTAATCAAATTAGATCTCTAATCAAATTAAATCCTAATCCAATTAAGATTTAATTGAACCCAAATTTAGAATAAATCAAAATTTGATTCCATTGCAATAGAGTTATCTCATAACTCAATAAAAACAAACCTAATTCAAGTCAAACTAAATCCAATTCAATTAGACTTGATCTAAAACTTATTGCTCAATCAAATTGAGCCTAATTAATAATCAAATTACTAATTTATCCTTCTTGAGTTAATTATCAATCATTTTGATAATTATACCTTTAACGATTCACCATCATCGATCAATCATCGGATCAGATAGAAACCTCTTTTGTGTGTGACCCCATAGATTCTATTCTATCTGATAGTGAGACACATTATGATCTCTATCATAATATCATCAAAAAATTTTTTGATGGATTAGAATAATTCCAACACTATCCATCGAGAATCATCAATCACCAAGACGATACTCATGGATCCCATAATCCACCAAGGACACTTAGCAGTATGTAGTGGCAACCCAATAGAATGAAAGTATGAACCTCTAGACATAGTTATCGTATGATTCAGTCCTTTTACCATAAGTTCCGACTTGATGGAGGTCATGCATAACTGTCAAACCCTATCGTCAGTCATATGCAAGATTGGCTCGACTTGAGTTCTCTTGTGAATCTCGTGGAAACTCCCTTCCAAAATTCACTCTTACTTTGGCCAAAGACTTACTGATCTCAATCTCGCGGATCACATAGGACTATACCTTTTCTACTAAGATCGATCGATTCTATCTAAATGTATCCTACTCTTAACAGTGAACTTGAACCCACTATAGCCAACATATACAGCAAGAACTCGAATGGCTAGGGACCAAGTAGACGTGCAGTCAAACTATAGTAGCCTCACTGCAAATAGCCAATGCACCATAGGTTAAAGGACTAGTCATACCACTATAGCATCGAGAATACCACTAACGAGTGAGTAGACATCCAAATGATTTTTTGTAATGGTCATGCTCAGTGCAAGTTATTCTCTAACAACCACCTGCATTATCATCCTAGTGTCATCATACTACAGACTCGAGATTCATTTACTTGTGAAGGAGGCGATCATGCACTGATCTAACATAATCAATCACTATCCTCCATGATGATCCTCCGATCAAGAGCATTTAAAAATTAACCACTGATAGTATATGTCTCAAATTCTCAACACTTTGAGAATATGCAAAATTATTTTTGTTAATTTCTAGAACAAATCATGGATACATAAACATGATTGAAAATAAAAATATTCTTTATTAATAATAAAAATTTTATAATTTCAAATATAAATCCTGAAAAATAAATATGTCAGCCAATAATTAGCTTTCTAGGGCACACATCTAACAAATCCGTACTTGACCTAAAGCCAATTGGCCGTAAACCTATGATCCATCTTTTCAAGGTGAGCTTCAATCTTCTGCTGGCTAAGAGACTTTGTCGGTGGATATGCCATGTTTTGTGCGAAGTCGACTCTCTGCACCTTGATGAACTACTTTTCAAGATATTCACGTATAATGTGGAATCGTTGTTCAATATGCTTGGACTTTTTGTGAGACCTAGATTCCTTAGCAAGGGCTATGGCACCGTTGTTGTCATAATGCAATGCAATGGCATCTGATGACATCACACCTAGCTCCGCAATAAATTTCATGAATTAGAAGGCTTTCTTAGCAGCTTCAGAGGTGGTGATGTACTCAACTTCCATGGTCGAATCTGTAATGACCGATTATTTGGAACTTTTTCAACTAACTGATCCACCATTACATAGAAAAATACACTCCGATGTAGACCTTCTATCATCGATATCAGACAAAAAGTCTGAATCAATGTATCCTTCCACTTTTAGCTTCGAACCTCCTTCAAAATTAAGAATAAATCCTTAGTTCTTCTCAAGTACTTAAGGATGTTCTTCACAGCTATCTAGTGCTTTTCATCTAAATTTGACTGATATCTGCTCGTGACATTCATGGCAAGAGCTATATCAGATTGCATACATAGCATAGCATATATGAGGCTCCCTATAGTCGAAGCATAAAGAATCTTGCTCATATATTGGATCTCTTCGGATGTATCAGGACACATCTTCTTCGAAAGATGAATGCCATGCCTAAGAGGCAAGAGACCTCTCTTGGAGTTTTTTATGCTAAAATGCTTCAGCACCTCCTCTATATACATTTGCTATAAGCGTCCAATCATTCTCTTAAATCTATCTCTATAGACCTTAATACCAAGAATGTAGGAACCTTCTCTTAGGTCTTTCATAGAGAATTCTTTTAACAACCAAATTTTGACCAATGTCAGCATGGGAATATCATTCTCAATCAAAAGGATGTCATCCATATATAATACAAGGAACATGACAGCGCTCCCATTGATCTTTTTGTACATACACGGCTCCCCCTCATTTTTAATAAAATCAAATGATTTGATCACGTTATTAAAGTAATTGTTCCAACTCCGAGATGCTTGCTTAAGTCCATAAATCGACATTTATAGCTTGCAGACTTTGTGATCACTATCACTAGATATAAAATTCATAGGCTACTCCATATAGATATCTTCTTCTAGATACCTATTTAGGAAGATAGTTTTCACATCCATCTATCAGATCTCATTATTATAATAGGCTGCAATCGCAAGTAAAGTATGGATGGATTTTAGCATAGCCACTAGTGAAAAAGTCTCTTGATAGTCAATGCCTTCGCATTGACTATAACCTTTTGCCATCAGCCTTGCCTTATAGATCTCTACCTTACCATCCAACCCTATTTTTCTTTTATAGATCTATTTACACCCAATAGGTACAATATCTTTAGGTGGATCTACTAAGGACCATACTTGGTTGGAATGCATGGAGTTAATTTCTAACTTCATTGCTTCCATCCATTTCTTGAAGTCTGCATCTAACATCGCTTCATCATAGATTTTGGGATCATTTCTAATATTCCTATCTCCTATAAGGAACACTTCCTCTAAATTCTCTGTAAATATACCTAAGTATCTTTCTAGAGGATGGGAGATCCTATTTGATCTATGAGGTAGAGAATGTATTAAATTTACTGGCTCATTACTGGATTCAGATTTTTGGACTCAACGCTCTTTAGAGACTTTCTCTTTGAGTTTAATTTTCCTTCCACTACCTCCATCTTGGACAAACTTCTTTTTCCAAGAAGATGGCATGATGGCTTGCAATCACATTATGATCCTCTGAAAGATAAAAATAGTATCCCATAGATTTCTTAGGACATCCTATAAAATAAGTCCTAAGTGACCTAACCTCTAACTTATCCGCCTGTCATCGTTTGACATGAGCCGGATGTTAAATATATGCCCTAAAAATCAGATTGGCTGACACTTGTAATACACTTTTAAGAATAATTTTATAATTTTGACTATAAATTAATAAAGGATTGTTTTCTATTACAGTGTGTATTTAAAGTGTCTATGATACATCCTTTGAGTTAATGATAATAATAATTCATATTTTCAAGAGTTGAAAATTTAAGATATGAATTTTCATAATTAACTCATAAACTACTTTCGACCGTAGGATTATCACAAGGATGGTGATCGATCTGAAAGATTGGTGTACGATTACTTTCTTAGGATAGATGAGTCTTAAGTCTACGATGTGGAGACACCAGAGCGAGAGTACAGATACTCGTTAAAGAACGAGGGCACTGAGCGTGATCACATTGAGCAGTCATAAGGAAGTTTACCTTCTCGTTGATGACTGGCTTGATAATGTAATGGTGTGTCTGGTTCCTAGACCTGAGGTGCATCGACAGTTCATCTTGAGGGTGTTATAGTTTGACTATATCATAACTCGATCTCCTAGCCATTCGAAATCTTGAGATGTATGTTGGCTATAGCATGTTCAATGTAGGAATTGGATTGCACTAATAAGGAATCTATCTACCTCAATTGATGAGGAGTAGCCCTATGATAATCATGAGATTGAATTCTTAAGCTCATGGCCATGATAGTGTGAAGATGATAGAAAGAGTTTCTATTAAGATTTCATATCGAACTCGAATCAAATGATTAATTTATATGACGGATGTTGGATTTGATGAGTTCATCTTAACCCTAATCCTATCGAGGCTCAAGATAGAAGAATCCAATCATACAGATAGCTGCATCGAGAGGTTTGCTTTCAATTCTGATGGATTGCCACTATATACTATTAGGTGTCACTAATGGATTTTGAGATCAATTAGAATGATTTTGATGATCGAACATTCTAATTATATGAATCAGAAGAGTTCTGATCCATCGAAAGGTATTTTGATGATATCGATGATAAAGATCGCGATATATCTCATTACCATATGAAACTAAACCTAACTGGATCATACAAATAAGAATTTGGGTCTAGATATCATCAATTGGGCTAACCCACTTCAATTGATTTGGATTAGATCCAATCAGATTCAAGATAATCATGCTAGCACACGATGGAGCCTAGCTTTCTCCTTTTGTAATCTTTCTGATTCATCGCAATTGAGTCAAATTTGATTTGACTCATTCCTATATCTTGAATGAATTTATTTTCATCTAACTAGAATAAGTTTAGATTAGATTAATTATAGAAATTAAATCCATTCCTAGTGTAATTGGATTAGGGTCAATAGTTGACCTATTTGAGAGAATTAAGAGTCATCTGATCAGATACTTTTAGAAAATTCTCTAAAAATTATTTTGATCTAATTTTTGGATATGTGATAGAGCTCAAGTCATGCTATGAGTGTGCCAAATTTTATGATTTATGGTAGAGTTTTGACTAGATTTTGATAGAGTTTGATTTGGATTAAACTCTTGAGGGAAGAGTCCTAGGTGCAATGGATTCTTCCATATCTACTAATGTTGCCCACTTTTTGAATCATTTTTGGCAACAAAACTAGATGGGATTTGGGGTTTCACATGGAGATTAAGTCCTAGAGTCCCAATGATCAAATAAGTATGTTATTTGGTCAAAGTGGGACACTATATGGTGTTGGTTTTTAAACCTTTCTCATGCCAAATAAAAGCATCGCACAAAATATTTTTCATGCCCAAAGGAGCCAACCCACTGATATCTCACACTTCCTCTATCCTCTCTCTCCCTCTCTTCTACATGCCTAAAAAGCTAGGCACAAATCTAAGTAGAAAGTCTAAGACTTTTGACACAAGATTCAGGATCTATGCGATGGTGTTCGTGAGATGGACGGGCTACCTTTAGAAATAGTTTTGAAGGATATATAGATCAGATTCAGATCTGATCTTTAGAGAAGAGATTTGCGAGGAGAAGATGTTCAGATCTTGCTTCAGTGGATACTATGAGGCCAAATGCGTGCGTGGCTCCTTTCAGAACCTCAAGAATGATCAGGATCATCGTAGGATAATTAGATTACCCAACAAGGTACTTAAAATTAAATCTAATTTAATTCTATTTTTAATTTTTAATATCAAATCACTATGATCAGATTTGAGAACTCTTAGATCTGATTGAATAATAAAAATTTTTGTAGAAAAATCTACCTCAGATCTGATCAAATCTAGACGATCCTATGGTGAAAAATCAGATTTTTCTTCATCGGATATCTCTAAATCTTGAGGTACCCAAGAGATGGTTTCTTACCATGCCATAACTCATATGGTATGATAGAAATAGATTTAGAGAAAATTCGATTTAAAAGATAAATAGCAGAAAGCAGTGCATGTCCCCATAAAATGATTGGAAGATCTATGAAGCTCATCATTGATCAGACCATATCAAATAGAGTCTGATTCCTTCTTTCGGATACCCCATTGAGCTGATGCATTCCTGGAGGTGTCTATTGCGAGACTATGCCATTATCTTTGAGATAGGTCCGAAATTATCTACTAAGATATTTTTTCCATAATCTGATCAAAGAATCTTTATGGGTTTTCCAATTTGATTCTCTACTTCACATTTGAATTCTTTGAACTTTTCAAAGACATCAGATTTGTGATGCATCAAGTACATAAAATCATACCATGAGAAATCATTAGTAAAAATTATGAAGTAGAGATAGCCATCCCTAACTTATACATCGAATAGACCACATACATCAGTGTGTACCAGGACTAATATCTTAGTGGCTCTTTCCCCATGTCCTATTAAGGATAGTTTAGTCATCTTTCCTTAAAGGCATGACTCACAAATTGGATAAGACACAAAAGTCTATGACTCGAAAAGGCCATCTTTCTCCAATTTGTTAAGTCTATCCTCTCCAATATGGCCTAGCCTTAGGTGCTAGAGATACTTTTAGCTAATCCTATCTCTAAGTCTCTTAAACCCTACGGCATTCACAATTTGCTCGTTAATATTAATATTCACATCTTCATGCAAATGATAAAGTCCATCAATTAAAAAAGCATGTGCAACAATTTTATTTTCAAAATAAATTACATAGAAGTTTTTATTAAAATAAAAATTATAATTATCCTGTGCTAGCATAGATATAGAAACTAAGTTTCCACTGGCTCCAGGTACATAATAACAATCTTTTAAAAGCAAACTAATTCCTAACGAAGGATAAATTTCGATGGCTATCGTAGCAACTCTTGCCCCATTGCCAACCCGAAGAGTAATCTCGCTTTTTCTTAGCCCTCTAACTTCTTCCAAACCCTGCATGGAAGTGCACAAGTGAACACTAAAACCAAAATCTAGAACCCAACTAAAAGAAGAGAAAATCATTAGGTTAGTTTCAATAACAAGCAACTCAGATGTACCTTTAGAAGGCATGTCCATCTTCTTGTTCTTCAAAGTAGCCAGGTATGCAGGATAGTTTCTTTTCTAGTGACCTTCAACATTGCAGTGGAAACATTTTTCTTTGTCGTTGGTCTTCTTTGGAGCCTGCTTCTTTAGTTTGCTACCGGTCTTTTACTTTCTTCCAAGCTTTTTCTTCTTCTTTCAAGAAGACTTTCTCTTAGAGGAAGCCTACTCAATAGATAGAACCGTATCCCTTGAACTTTTTAGGGTACTTTCAGCTATCACCAATATGTTTAATAATTCAGGCAAAAAGTTATCAATCTTATTCATATAGTAGTTCATGATAAATTGTCCATATGAATCAGAAAGAGATTGCAGGATCATATCCACCTATAATTTCTTATCCATGTTCATGCCTAGCTTCTGAAGCTCCTCAATGTCCTTCATCATTGTCAAACAATGATCATGGATAGACTGTCCATCATGCATCTTTGCTCTGAAAAGTCTTTGAGAGACCTCAAAATAAGCTGTGCGACTACTCACCATACAACTCTTGCGGTGAGTCAGTATATCTCTGGCAGTCCTCATGTCTTCATGCTATCACTGAAGATCATTGGACATGGACACAAGAATATAGCAGTTCGCCTTATTATCTTCATCCATCCACTTCTCAAGTATGGCTCATTAATCAAGGGATGGATGAGCTGGCAATACAAGCACATCCTGGTCTAGGACATGGTTCAGCTTCTTAGAACTGAGAATGATTCTCAAATTTTGGAGCAAGTCCTTATAATTAGTTTCGATCAATCTATTGGTGTCAAGGATTTAGGCTAATGGATTTAAACTCGACATGATAAACTGTAGAGAGTAATAATTTCTAATTAGATGTTTTGAACTTGTAAATGTTTGTTATTGGGATTTTAATAAACAAATAAGGGCTCTCACTATTTCTATGGATCTCCTACACTCTTCGAGTGGAGAAAATAAAAATCTATACGTGAATAGTTTCTAGTGGGTACTACAGTCCCACTGATTTATGTGCACCTCACCTAACAATTATTAGTAACACACAAACCAATGAGTGGACAATTGTTTGTCCATTGCTTCACCAAGTAAGATGTAGCTAGTTCGGTCTCTAAGTCCTGTAGCCTCATCTAATAGTTATTGACATATTTCTTAGTTAAATCAGACCCACCGTATACTAGCAGGTGCAAAGCCATCATTAGGACCCTCATCTAATAGTTATTGGACCCAACCCCATCTCTACCCGCGACATCTAATGCCATAGAGTGGTTGTACCTTTTCGATGCAATCGAACCACTATGACCAGTCGAGAATGATCAACACCAGTTAGGCACCCACATCTCTACAACGGTGGAAGATCGCTGGACTTAAATTAATTAAGGAGATTTAGGTTCAGGTCTCATCCTTAATTAGTCATATCAATTATGACTAACCTAATGGCATGGGTTAGCTCGAATCATCAGTAACCTAAGTCAAGACTTAATCAACCACATTTGCTAGATAAGTAAGATCGATGGGAGGGTATGCCATTAACTCGATCCATGCAAGTAGCTTCCAATTAAAGACCACCGATCGAACTGCCAAACTTATCTTAGACACCAATCGATTAATAAACATTGATCAGGTTAGCTAATTAATTCAGGCTTGAACCATGAAGCTAAATTAGGTCTTTTGATTTGATCGACAATATGTGGCTGCTGGTCAATCTGACCAAACTTACAACTATTTGGGTTGGACATGAGAGATTAGACCTAGACCTAACCAACTATTGATTCGATTTGATCAACCGCTCAAACTAAACCTAATTGAGCTACCCAACCCATTAACCCATGTTTTATGTAGTAAATTTCATATCTTAAATTTTGAATTTTAGATCTTTAATTTCACATCTTAATTCTTAATTAAGTATATTGTGATCATGGGTTTAGTTTAGATGTCGAAATAATTTCATATCTAAACTATACTAGGTTTACATTTCAAACAAGATGACATATAGTAGTATTTTAGATCTAAATTAAAATCACATATCATATATGAAAAATTAGATCTAAAACTAATTAAGCATGTATCATATGCATGCAAAATTTAGATCTAAAGAAAGATCAAATATGATTGAAAATTGTTTTCAAAAACTATTTATCAAAAAATCAGATCTAGGTTTTTAGATCAATGATCTAAAATATCTATGCATCTCATATATGATTCAATAATTTTAGATTTGAATAAAACTAAAATAAATCATTTAAATCAAAAATTAACTTTGAGATCTAAGATTAAAATCAGATTAAATATATCTCTTATGATCAAATGACCATAGAGATCAATCCAATCTAAATACTATGCATAAAGAATACAGATCTATGCATCTCATACATGATTCAATAATCTCAGATCTGAATAAAACTGAAATAAATCATTTAAATCAAAAATTAAGTTTTAGATCTAAGATTAAAATTAGATTAAATATGTCTAATTGAAACATGGCTCTAATACCACTGTTAGAAAGCAGGGAAGGGCGGATTACATGCATGTATTTCAAACTATTTTGAAATCATAGTGAAATAAAATAGATTAATTATTTTTATCATGTATTAAATTAGATCTAAAACCTTTATTAACATGGATCTAAGACATGAAATTTAAAATTAACTTATGAGATTAGATCTCATACCTTATCGAGGGTGGAAGAACTTCGCAGTCGATGATCAAAAACTCTACAGGTTCCTAGAGCTGCGCAAACACCCAATCTTTACAGGTATCCACACAAGATTCGATCTGATCCGAGGCTTGTCTATCTCTCTGGGGTGCTAGCTTCCTTATACAGAAGATTTTTTGATGATTGATTTGATCTTTCTTCAAATCTGAAAGATGATCTTCAATTGAAGAAGTAATGAAGGTAGAAGAAAGGCGGCAGCAGCACAGCTTTCTTCCTCGGAGCCCCACATCTTGTACCAATGGAGTTTCTCCTTCAAACTTGGAAGGAAGGATGCCAAGAAGTCTCTCTCTCACTCTAGTAGTCAGCCATTTTTTTTTTTTGACCTCAAAAACTCTCTAGAGGCATCCCAAAGATAGATCTTTTTAAGGTGGCGCCTGATAGAGTCTTGATAGAGTCAAACTCTATCTAAAATTCAAAATATATTTTAGATTTAATCCAAAACTTATCCATATCTAAATGAGAGAATAAGTGGTCGAACAAGAGGTGGAAAAACATGAAAAATCTCATGCAAGATCTTTTTAAGGTGGCGCCTGATAGAGTCTTGATAAAATCAAACTCTACTTAAAATTCAAAATAAATTTTGGATTTAAATCAAAACTTATCCATATCCAAATGAGAGAATAAGTGGTCGATCAAAAGGTGGGAAAACATGATAAACCTCATGCAAATCTGAAATTTGCATGAGGAGAGAAGGGGCATGGACAATGGGTGGTGCATGGAAGAGTCCTTCACAAAATGGACTCTAGGATTTTGGATTGAGCCTCAAATCAAAAATAATATGGTTTAAACCCAAACACTTGATTGAATTTAATCTAATTAGATCTTTAATCATATTAAATCTTAATTCAATTAAGATTTAATTGAATCTAAATTCAGATCAAATCAAAAATTGATTCCATTGCAATTGAGTTATCTCATAGCTCAATCAAACCAAACCCAATTCAAGTCAAACTGAATCCAATTCAATTAGACTTGATTTAAAATTTATTGTTCAATCAAACTAAGCTTAATTAGTAATTAAATTACTAACTTATCCTTCTTGAGTTAATTATTAATCATATTGATAATTATATCCTTAATAATTCATAATCGTCGATCAATCATCGGATCAGACAGAAATCTCTATTGTATGTGATTCCGTAGGTTCTATTCTATCTAGTAGTGAGATACATTAGGATCTTTATCATAATATCATCGAAACTTCTTTCGATGAGTTGGAATAATTCTAATACTGTCCATCGAGAATCATCGATCATCAAGATGATACTCGTGGATCCCATAATCCATCAGTGATATCTAGCAGTATGTAGTGGCAATTCAGTAGAATGAAAGTATGAACCTCTAGGTATAGTTATCATATAATTCAGTCCTTCTATTGTAAGTTCTGACTTGATGGAGGTCATAGATAATTCATCAAACTCCATTGTCAGTCATATACAAGATTGGCTCGACTTGAGTTCTCTTGTGATTCTCATGGAAACTCCTTTCTAGAATTCACTTTTGCTTTGGCCAAAGACTTACTGAACTCAATCTCGTGAATCACATAGGATTATACCTTTTCTACTAAGATCGATAGATTTCATCTAAATGCATCCTACTCTTAATAGTGAACTTAAATCCACCATAGCCAACATATACAATAAGAACCCGAATGGCTAGGGACCAAGTAGACGTGCAGTCAAACTATAGCAGCCTCATTGCAAATAGCCAATGCACTATAGGTTAAAGAACTAGTCATACCATTGTAGCATCGAGAATATTACTAACAAGTGAGTAGACATCCAAATGATTTCTTATAATGGTCATGCCCAATATAAGTAGTTCTCTAACAACCACCTGCATTATCACCCTAGTGTCACCATACTACAGACTCGAGACTCATTTGCCTATGAAGGAAGTGATCAAGCACCAATTTAACTAGATCAATCACTGTCCTCCATGATGATCCTTCGATCGAGAGTATTTAGAAATTAACTACTAACAGTATATGCCTCAAATTCTCAACACTTTGAGAATATGTAAAATTATTTTTGTCAATTTTTAGAATAAATCATGGACACATAAATATGATTGAAAAAAAGAATATTCTTTATTAATAATAAAATTTTACAAGTTCAAATATAAGTCCTGAAAAATAAATATATCAGTCAATAATTAGCTTTCTAGGGCACACATCTAATAGTATTACCATCTCTATATCTCAAATGATTTTAGTTGTACCACATAAATTATTATTTTATTATCTATAATAATTTAAAATATTATTTTTACATAATAATAAAGTAATATTTTAAAAATTAAAAAAATAATATTTAAAAATAAAAGTATGAAAGAAATAAAGGATGAAAAATATTTTAAAAAATTATTATTTTAAAAAAATTAATAATAATAATATTTTTTTAAAAATACTAATTTAATATTATTAAAAAAGATAATATATTATTTTTAATTTTAAAAATAATAACATACTAATTTATCTATTATATATATAAAATAATACTCTATGAAAAAGTATTATGGTGTTGCCATCTCAACATTTTAAATGATTTAAGTTGCACCATGTGGATTATTATTTTATTATCTATAATAATTTAAATATTATTTTTAAATAATAATAAAGTAGTATTCAAAAAAATAAAAAAATAATATTTTAAAAATAAAAATAGAAAATGGATGAGAGATGAAAAATATTTTTAAAAATTATTATTTTTAAAAGATAAAATATTATAAAATAGTAATAATATTTTTAAAAATACTAATTTATTATTATTTTAAAAGATAGCATATCATTTTTTTTAATTTTAAAAATAATAATATATAAATTTATTTTTTAAAAAATAATTTTTTATTATTTTTTTAAAATAATATGTTTCAAGATCTAAATGAATACATTAGATTAGATTAGATCAAATCTAATAAATCATCCATAAATAGAGCATGGTACTCCATCGATTTGAAAGCTAAATCTCTATATTTAATAACCTCTAAAAGTTTGAAAAATGTATGAAAAGAAATGAGAAAATGATGATATGATTGGGATCGACATTTATTGAGAGAGAAGGGTAGCCATGGTGGGACAGCACCGACAAGCATGAAGAAGATATAAAAATAGGAAGGAAAAAATAATAATAATAAAATATTATTTTATGAAAAAAAGAATAAAAAGGAAGAAAAAAAGAAGGGGAAGAATTTCTCTCTCTTTCGTTAGTGATAGTGCTAGAGGCAGTAGTATTGATAGAGATGTCAAAGAATGCGATCAGAATTGATATTTGCCAAGAGAGGAGAGGAACGGTGGTGGGCCGATAGGAAGGTGTAGCATTACCGACAGGTGCATACAAGATTTAAAAAATATATTATATATATTAAATATATAAATAAAATATTTAAAAATTAAATAATATTTATTGGAGATAAACTCTACTCCCATCGAAGTCTAGTCTGATGCTTAGCCTAATGTAACTGTTAATCACGAAAAAGCTTCGATCAAAAATTCTCCTCCAACGGTCGAACTTCTTCCGAACTCCTCCAGCGGTCGAACTTCTTTCGAACTCTTCCAGTGGCCGAACTCCCCACAGTCATCCAGAAAGGTCTTCGCACGAGTCCGATCTCGTACATAACATGAATCAATCCAGACTACCTTAGAGGAGTTCGAACTCCTCTAGAATTGATACAGCTTAAAGGTCATCACCAACCGACGCCCATCCCTTCAAACTTTGACTATCAAATCTTAAATGGACTGGCATCTCACGACAACAAACACTATCTTCCATAACAAACTCCACGTGACCCCGAGCGGCCCATTATCCGATAGTTACGGTTGTCACTATCAGTTTGTTATAGGCTCGGTCTATAAAAGGGATCCTCCAGATATGTTTTCTCTAGGCTCTCTTCTTCCTTCCTAAAACTCTGCAACTTTCTTGACTGAGCACTCCATTTCTGTTGGCAGAAAAAGCTAACTTGACCATCGGAGGGTCTTGCCGGAGCCACCACCCCAGGATCTGTATAAGGCTTGTTTTATAGGTCACCGACGGCGACCTCATCTTCTCCGACTCCAGCACTTCTCCGACGGCAACCAGATTTCGCACCAATAGGATTGGCACTAGAAGGGTCTCTGTTCCTAAGGATCCCTTATTCTTAAAGGAGTGCTCAGCAGCGATCTCTCTTCTTCCTCTCAAGAGTTCTTCCTGAAAAAATGCCTCCAAGGAAAGCTTCTAGGTCAATGGCCTCTACAGTCAGATCCCATCCAGATCTATCCACTCCCACTTTGGCTCTGGCAACTCAAGCTCCACTTGCAGCTATGGTGAATGCGGAGCAGTTCAATCTGCTGATCCAGCAGGTTCATGGGCTCGCGAAGGTGGTGCAAGCCATGCATCGACAGGCTCTAGCGCTAATTAGGTCGAAGCAGGCTTCTCCAGAGCCCCATGATCCGATCTGGGGATGGCTAACTTGGGCTAGCCGATTAGTGACCTCCGAAAAGGGAAAGCAGAGGATGGAGAGCCCTTGCTCTGACCATGACTTAACCTTAAGGGGAGTTTTGCCTCCATTCCATCAGAAAACCTTAGAGATCAATGATCGTGAAGATCTCCTGGATCAAAGGCTCTAGAAAATGAGCCGATGAATCGAAGAACTCCGTCATGCTCCCTCCACCCATGGTAACAATATTTACACTGACTCTCCTTTTTCTCAGAAGATTATGCAGAAACCAATCCCGTCGAACTTCAAGCTCCTACAGTTTGAGAGTTACGACAGAACCACCGATCCGATCGACCATCTGAAAGCCTTTCGAACAATGATGTTGCTCCACGATGTGCCAAATGCCATTCTATGTCGGACTTTCCCATCTACCCTTAAGCGAGCCGTCAAGAACTGGTATGCGGCACTTAAATCGAGTACCATCTTTTTCTTCGATCAAATGAGCTATCAATTTGTGGCTCACTTCGTTAACAACCGACGTCCCCATCAAGGTTCAGATTTTTTGATCAATATCAAATAGGAGAAGGAGGAATCTATCTGGGCTTATGTCATCCGATTTAATGCTGTTGCATTAGAGGTCCGAAATCTGGACCAGTCTGTTGCAATGACCACGTTTGAGGGCGGTCTTTAGAAAAATGATTTATTGTTCTCCTTGGAGAAGAAGATCCTTGGAACTTTGCCGATATGCTGGCCCGAGCTGAAGGTTATGCCCGAGCTGAAGAGGCCTTTAAGGCCAGGGACAATGAAGCCACCCAAGAGCGGTAGGTGGGTGAACCAAATGTACCTATGGTTGGAGAGAAATCGAGTGAAGCTCGGCCATGCTCTCGGACTCCTCCGGAGCGTAAGCGGGCCTAGACCCCTACCCGGGCCCAAAGGTGAAGAAGCCTGGATAGAAGGGTGCGATGAAGCTTTTCCTTCAAAAAATTTCACAACTACGCCCCTCTCAATGCTCCAAAAACCCAAGTACTGATAGAGATTAGGGATCAACTACCGAGATCAGAAAGGATGTGCCTCACCCCAGCAAACGCAATCCTAGCAAGTTCTGCCTCTACCATCACGATCACGATACGGAAGAGTGCATCTAGCTCCAGGATGAGATTGAGGAGCTCATTAGGCATGGTAGGCTGGGCCAGTTCTTACAATGTCGGCCGGAAGGATGCAAGGATCGACCGAGAGCACCCCCACTGCCAGAGCCTTCGAGGGGTGGGGAGCAGCGAGAAGATCGGCCCCTGATCAGCATCATTAACACCATCTCTGGATGACCTCGGCGAGGGGTGGCTAGCAGGTCGGCCGAGGTCGGGAAGAGGCGAAGAACTGAAGAGCCCATTGCTTTCACCAACGAGGATGCTCAAGGAGTTCAATTCTCACATAACGACGCGGTTGTAATTTATTTGAACGTTGTTGATTATGACGTACGCTGCATTTTGGTAGATAATAGAAGTTTCACTGATGTTCTGTACTATGATGCTTTTTTTTAAAATGTCCATATCCGATAATCGTCTGAGACCCATGAGCTCCCTATTGGTCGACTTCACTGGCGATGCTGTGTCGGTGGAGAAAATGATAACTCTAGCCATGACTGCAGGATAGTATCCAAAGCAGGCCAAGGTGTGGATCAACTTTTTGGTAGTAAAAATCCCCCTCCACTTATAATGCAATCCTTGGCCAACCTGGTCTAAATGCACTATGAGCCGTAGTGTCGACCTATTACCTAAAAATAAAATTTCCAACAAGCAACAGAATAGATAAAATCAGAGGTGATCAAGCATTAGCCCGGCACTGCTACTCCATTACCTTACAATATGGCACTCGACTTGACTCCTACCCAGTTGATGGGCTTGATGTCCATGATGACCTTGTCAAAGAATGGGGCGAGCCCATAGAAGATCTTGTGACCATCCCTTTGAATGACGAAAATGCGGAGCATACGATGCAAATTGGCTCTAATCTGGAGGATGAAGTTCGGGAGCAACTCATCGTCTTTTTATGGAGGAATATCGACATCTTCGCCTGGGTTCTGATGGATATGCCTGGGATTGACATCGAGGTTATAAAACATCGGCTGGCCGTTAATCCCAAGCATTGACCAGTGAAAGAAAGAGTCTGGGGCCATGCACCAGAAAGGCAGAAGGCAATAGTAGAAGAAGTCAACAAGCTTCTCAATGTCGAATTTATTCGAAAAATTAGCTATCCGACTTGGGTCTCTAACATGGTCCTGGTCAAGCAGGCCAACGACAAGTGGAGGATGTATACAGACATCAAAAAGCTGAACAAAGCCTATCCAAAAGATAGCTATCCTCTATTCATAATTGATCAACTGGTAGACGTAACCTCGAGCCATGAGCTCCTTACCTTCATAGACGCCTTTTTCGGCTATAACCAAATACGGATGGTGCCGAAGGATGAGAAAAAAACTACTTTTGTTACTGACCATGGTCTTTACTACTACAGGATTATGCCTTTTGGACTCAAGAATGCAGGGGCAATATACCAACGCCTGGTCAACAAAATCTTTAAGGAGCAGATCGATCGCAACATGGAGGTGTATATGGATGACATGCTCATCAAAAGCCGAGCTTTAATAAACCACATCATCGACCTTGAAGAGATCTTTAGTGTGCTTAAAAAGTACAAAATGAAGCTGAACCCGACCAAGTGCATCTTTGGTGTGACCTCGGAGAAGTTTCTAAAGTTTATGGTGTCGAGGTGCGAGATCGAAGCAAATCCAGAGAAAATTTGAGCTATTCAGAAGATGACTGCTCCAAAAATGATCAAAGAAATTCAGCACCTAATTGAAAAAGTGGCATCCCTAAATTACTTCATCTCAAGATCGATCGAATGATGTATGCCCTTCTTCCAAGTTCTCAAGCAACCAAAGAACTTCTGCTGGACGATGGAGTGCCAACGAGCATTTGAGGAGCTCAAAAATTACCTCAACTCACCCCCACTGCTAGCTAAGCCTGAACCCAGAGAAGAATTATTCTTGTACCTAGCAGCCTCCCCAACGTTCTTGGCAGCAGTCCTGGTTAAGGAGAAAGCGAAGATGCAGCGACTAGTCTACTATGTAAGTCGAGTCCTGAGGGATGCAGAGACCAGGTACTCTAAGTTAGAAAAATTAACTTACTCTCTCCTAATCACTGTCAGAAGACTCTGACCTTACTTTCAGGGACATACCATAACGGTCCTCATGGATCAACCAATAAAAGCAGTCCTTCATTGAATGGATGCTTCTGAAAGAATCGCAAAATGGGCAATCGAACTCATGGAGTTTGACATTAATTATCGATCCTGACCATCGATCAAAGCTTAGATATTGGCAAATTTTGTAGCAGAATGTACCATTCCAAATGAAGTCGAGCTTGAATAGGATGAGATCGACATCCCGTGGTTGCAACTGAACCTCCTCGAAGAGAGTGCTAATCTTTTCAAAGATTTTTGGGCTCTGTATGTGGATGGTTCGTCCAACTCCATTGGAGCAGGTGCGGGATTGATCTTAGTCAACCCCGAGGGAGTCATCGCCGAATATGCGCTACGGTTCGAATTTTCTATAATTAATAATGGAGCCGAATATGAAGCACTGATCACCGGGTTAAAAATAACAAGAAAGTTAAAAGTAGACCAACTTCAAGTCTACAGTGATTTTCAATTAATGGTTGGCCAAATCAGTGGCAACTATGAAGCATGAAAGGAAAATATGATGAAATATCTTGAGAAGGTAAAGAATTTGACTCCAGCCTTTGGCAGTTTTGGTACTCAACAAATTTCAAGGGCAGAAAATATAAGAGCCAATCTTCTCTCTAAATTGGCCACTTTAGCCCCAGCTAAACTGTCCAAAGAAGTATTTTTTGAAACTCTAAAATGTCCAAGCTCAGAGAAATCATAGTTTGTTATGCAGACGGAGCTCGAGCCGAGCTGGATTAACCCATTAGTTGCCTATTTTAAGGAGGGAGTTCTTCCTCATGATTCGAAAGAAGCTCAGAAACTCAGGAATCAAGTCTTCCGATACATTTTGTATGAGGGTAAGTTGTATAAAAGGTCATATTCACTATCACTATTGAGATATCTCCGATCTTCAGAGGCCGACTTCGCATTATGAAAAGTGCATGAAAAAATTTATGGAAGTCATGTAGGAGCCAGATCCCTATCACAGAGACTACTTCGGCAAGACTACTATTGGCCGACCTTGTACCACGATGCTGTAGAGTATGTCAAAAAATGTGACCGCTATCAGAAAAATGCAAATTTACAAAGATAGCCGGCCTCCGAGCTTGCTCTACTATGCACACCTTGGCCATTTGTGCAGTGGAAAATAGATATACTTAGCCCTTTCTCAATGGCATCCGAACAACAAAAGTTTCTTCTGGTTGCGATTGACTACTTCATCAAATGGATCGAAGCCAAACCACTAGCAAAAATTACTAAGGCCAAGGTATGGAACTTCGTCTGAAAATCAATCATCTATCGGTTTGGTCGGTCCTAAACTCTAATAACAGATAACGGATGATAGTTCACTAGGATGAGATTTGTTGAGTTATGTAAAGATCTAAACATCTTTCATCGCTTCACATCGGTAGCTCACCCACAGGCAAATGGAAAAGCTGAAGTGATCAACCGGATCCTATTGCAAAGCATCAAGACAAGACTCGAAAGAGCAGGAGGAGCCTGGACGGACGAACTCTATCATGTTCTGTGGGCATACCGCACTATCCAAAGGCTGTCGACTGGAGAAACACCATTTGCCTTAGCTTTTGGAATAAAGATAGTCATCCTGATCGAACTTAAACTTTTATTGGTGTGGGTAGTGGCCTTCAACGAACAGCATAACCCATAGGACCTCAGAGCCAACCTCGACCTACTAGAAGAAAAAAGAGAGGAAGCCCAAGTTTGGATGACAGTTTACAAGCGAAGGGTGGTCCGATACTATAACTCCAGAGTTAGAGGTAAAATATTCGGAGTGGAGGACTTAGTGCTTTGACAAGCCGCCATCTCTCAGCCTCAGAACCAGGGGAAGCTTGTCCCAAATTGGGAAGGACCCTACGAGGTCGCGGAGGTCTTCGACCCGGGATATACTACTTGAAGGAACTCGAAAAGGGAGACCAACCTCGACCATGGAATTCAGAAAATCTACGAATGTATTATCGATGATTTGATTATAATGAAAATTTTCTACTTCAACACCCTAATCTTTATTATATATCGATGATAAAGGAGGACTACCCGCCGAACTTGATCTTATGATAAATACAGCCTGTTAGGAATAGGAGGAGAACCTCGTCCTAACGTGAGCAAAGTCAAAGGCCTCGCTCATTTTAGATGAGATGAGGGAAAAGATCCTGACAATGGTCCAAATGTGTCCCTACAGTCCGTTAGGAATAGAAAAAGAACCTCGTCCTAACGTGAGCAAAGTTGAAGGCCTCGTTCATTTTAGATGGAATGAGAAAAGAGGCCATGACAATGATCCTAATGTGCCCCTACAGTCCGTTAGGAACAGAAGGAGAACCTTATCCTAACGTGAGCAAAGTCGAAGACCTTGTTCATTTTAGACGAAATAAGAGGAGAGGCCCTGACAATGGTCCTAATGTGCTCCAATAGTTCATTAGAAACAGAAGGAGAACCTCATCCTAACATGAGCAAAGTCGAAGACCTCATTCATTTTAGACGAGATGAGGAGAGAGATCCTAATAATGGCCCTAATGTATCCCTACAGTCCGTTAGGAACAGGAGGAGAACCTCATCCTGACATGAGCAAAGTTGAAGAGCTCATTCATTTTAGACGAGATGAGGGAAGAAGCCCTGATAACGGCCCTAATGTGTCCCTACAACCCATTAGGAACAGGAGGAGAACCTCATTCTCGAAGAAAAATCCTGATTTTCTGGGTCAGGTTCGTTCAGATCTGATTGGATCGAGAGGCATATTTCAAAAATTTTCTCTTAGATCCTATTCAGATCTAACACTTTTTAGATCTGATTTTATGATCTGATAAATAAGAAAATAAAATAAAAATAATTTTAAATTAATTTTACCTTGATTCAGGATAATCTGATTATCCATTGATGATTCTGCTGGAGCCCTGAGGTTCTGGATCTAGTCATACAAGTGTCTGACCTCTATCGATATCCACTCAAGCTAGATCTGAAGATCTTTTCCTTCTCTTTCTTTTCTCTAAAAATTAGATCTGGATCTAATTTGGAGGATCTTCAAAACTTCTTCTGAAGTCGTCTCTGCAGCAATATTGCCTTCTTCCTTTTTCGTCAGCCTTTTCTTGTCTGACTCGTACTAATCTAAAGGCCCAACTTCCTTGGGCATGGAGAGGAGAGAGAGGGCTAGATGGTGGCATGGAGAAGGGAGAGGGGCAGCCTTAGGGTGTGGCTAAGAGGAGGAGATTTTAGAAGTGGGCATAGATAGGGTCTATTTATAGACTCTGCTGTGCCATGCAGTGCTGCATCACCCCGGCCAATCACATTGTTTCGTGCAATCAGATCTAAATCTGATTGGTGGGATGACATCACCTAATCCAATCAGATGAGAAACCCATAGTTTCATTCTTAGATGGTGCCTAAGACTGATCAAAGTAGATACCCAAAGGCCACCTAAGTAGAAACCAAGAAGCAACCTCGAGTCCCATCCGTATGGGACTCCAGCATCCCTATCCATGGGCGCACGCCATCCTAAGCGTGTGCCCCCTTTCTTTCTAATTTCTAGAGAGGGGACAAACCCCTATCTGCTCTCCAATAAGTGTATGATACATGGGCAGATGTAACAAGGGTCAAAGGTCAATGTTTGACCAAGTCAAAGTACAAGAATTAGCAGATGACGAAAAATGGCAGGTGTTGTCTCAAATTTATCTCATAAATTAAGATAATCCTTTTCTGACTTGGACAAGCTCCAATCAGACCAGGTAAAGGTACCTGAGTGAGCACAAACTCATTTGGCTCAGTCGAGATAACTTTTATGATAAAAAAGAAGAATGTTAGGCTCAATCGTGTGCTAGCACGATTTTCTTAAACCCAATTGAATCTTATTCAAATCAATTGAACTGGGTTAGTCCAATTAATGATATCTAGATCTAAACCCTTGTTTGTGTGATCCAGTTAGGCTCAGTTCTGTATGGTAATGGGATATGTCATGATCTCTATCATTGATATCATTGAAACTTCTTTCGATGGATCAAAACTCTTCTGATTCAAACAACTTAGAATGATCGATCATCGAAATTATTCTAATTGCTCCCAAAATCCACCAGTGACATCTAGCAGCATATGGTGGCAACCCATCAAAATTAAAAACAAACCTCTTGGTGCAGCTACTTGTGTGATTAAGTTCTTCTATCTTGAGCCCCGATCAGATTAGGATTAAGGTGAACTCATTAAACCCTAATTTCTATCATATGATTTAATCATTCGATTCAAGTCCAATGTGAAAATCTTAATAGAAACTCTTTTTATTATTTCACTCTCTACCATGGCCATGGACTTATGGACTTGATTCTCATGATCATCATAAGCTGCTCCTCTTCTACCAAGGTAGATAGATTCCATCTTGGTGCAATCTAATTTCTATAATGAACATGCTATAGCCAACATACACCTCAATATTTCGAATGACTAGGAGACCGAGTCATGGTGTAGTCAAACTATAACACCCTCAAGGTGAACTGTCGATGCATCTCAGGTCAAAGAACCAGACACACCACTACAGCATCGAGTCAGTCCTCGATAATAAGGTAGACTTTCTTATGACTACTCGAGGTGGTCACGCTCAGTGCCCTCATTCTCTAATGAGTACCTATACTCTCACTCCGATGTCTCTACATCGTAGATTTAAGACTCATCTATTACAAAGAAGCGATTGTACACTAATCTTCTGGATCAATCACCATCCTCATGATGATCCTATGGTCAGGAGCATTTTATGAGTTAATAAATGAAAATTCATGTCTTAAATTTTTAACTCTTGAAAATATGAATTATCATTACTATTAACTCAAGGGATGTATCACAGACACTAAATACACTTATGTGATAGAAAATAATTCATTTTATTATTTATAGTCAAAATTATAATTTTGCCCTTAGAAGTGTATTACAAATGTCAGCCAATTCTGGCTTCTAGAGCACACATATCTAACAGTCCTAACATGAGCAAAGTTGAAGACCTCATCCACTTAAGATGGGATGGGGGGAGAGGCTCTGTCAATTGCCCAAAATGCACCCCCACAAGCCATGTTAGGAATAGGAGGAGAACCTCATCCTAACGTAAGCAAAATCGATGATTCATCGATATAAGACAGGATGGAGGGAGAGACCCTACTGACGATCCTAACGCACCCCCGTAAGCTATATTAAAAATAGAAGGAAAGTCTCGTCCTAACATGAGCGAAAGTCGAAACCTCGTAGACGAAAGACGTGGAGAAGGAAGAAGCTTGGTGGAGAATCCTTACACGTATTTTCCAATGATGACCTGACTACGTCAAATGCAAAAGGCAGAACCTTATCTTGATTTACAAGAGAGGTTCTAGTTCGACGTCCATAACAAGTCCGACATTCATAATAAGCCCGGCATCCACAATGAGCTCGACATCCACAACAAGCATTTCATAAGAAAATAATAGAAAAAAAAATTAGATAAAAAAGATAAGGCCGCAAATAGGCCTCAGGTTTACGCGAAACGAAAATAGCAAAAAATATATTATTTTATTACAAAAACGAGTTCATTATAAGCAAAGTATAGGCTAACAAGATCGATTACACTGAAAAAAAGAAAAAAAGGAGGAAGAGGCCGAAGCTTTAAGGCGAACCGAATTCTTCGGACTTTGGACTGCCGCTTCGGCCATCACCAAGGCCTACTTTAGCCTAAAAATCTCCTCCTTAAGTTCCTTCTTCTGGAAGAGACCATCTACATACATTCTATTGGTGAGTTGAAACTTACCCTCGAGCTCTCACCGCTGTCTCCTTAAAACTTTAGACTCGGCCTCCGCATCCTCGATAATCCGATGTTCACAGGCGAGCTGAAGCTTCAGCCATTGAACCTCGGCCTGCTCCACCCTAACTGCCTCTGAAAGCTTGCCAACGATACTCTTCAAGAAGGCCATCTCCTCCAACTCACAACTCGTACTGGCTCTCCGGTTATTATGCAGTCACTTCCGCAGATGAGCTACCTCGTCTCTGGCAACCTTGAGCTCGCCTTTAAGCCTGGACATCTTCTCCGCCCAGATCACTCGAAAGCTATTATGCCAGTCCTTAGTATCTTGCAGCTGCTTTTGAAGCTGGGAAAGCTTTATTGACCAATCCGAGTCGTACCGGGCCTTGTCAGTAGACCATGGTAAGCTTCCTTCTAGCAGACGGATCTTTTCCTTGGCATCCTTCAGATCGGCTTCGAGAGAGCTGATCTTTGCTGTCAGTGCCCAGGACTTGTCACTGGCATTTCTTTTGAGTTCGGCGACCTCCTTCTCAAAGCTGCCCTTCCAGATACTGAAGCTCACCATTTCCTTCATATGTAAGCCACAGAGGCGAGTGACCTCTTTGGTCGCCTCAGAAGTATTCTTTCATGAGGCTCGAAGGTCGTCCTCTGTCTTCTTCAACTTCTTCCTCAGAAGATGAACTTCTTTTCTTAGGTTCTTTATCAAAGGCTTTATCGGAACCCCTGAGGCAATAGATCAGCGATGGTGGGAGACTACATTCGAGATATGAAAAGCACTCAAGAATATGAAAAAAAATTTCACTTTATTTAATCAAAATTTTTGGGTATAAGATAAAAAAAGGTACAACTACTCGAGGATCTCAACTTTGGAGGGTGGAGCCGGATTGCTCTCAACCGCCTTAGGTTCCTAAACTGGCTTGGGCACCTCTGTGGTAGGTTCAGATGGGCTAGAAGTGAGCTCATCGAAGGAAAGGTCGACTACGGCATTAGACGGTCCTATCTTTACGTCGTCTTCCTCCTCCTCTAGAAAGCCAAGGTCGAGCTCGGGGAACCTTCGGGCTACCCTATCTTCGCAAAGCTCGAACCCTTGATAAATGCTTTCTAGCCGAACTCGATGTTCAGGTTCCGCATCTTGGAAGAAGTCTTAAACTCTTCCACGATCCAGGTCATTACCTCTGAGTTCAACTTTGCCATTTGGGTCTGTAGTTTGGCAATCCTATTTTCGGCTTCCTTCCTCTTCTCCTCCTCCAGGGCCAGTGCGGCCTTCAGTTTGATTGAGGCAAACTCCTCCTCACGGAGTGTTTCCTAAAGACTTTCGATATTTGTCGCCTTCTCCTCGGCAAGATGCTCGACCTCATCGATCCTGTCTTGAAGATGGCGGACCTCAGCTCAAAGGTCCTCCTAGGCCTTCTATGCCTCCACCTCCTGACGATGTGCCCTCTTAATGTGAGCGAGCATCTAGTGATCTGACTACAATAAATGATCCATGTTAAAAAAAACAGAGAAAAGAAGAAGGAGAGAAAAAGAAAGAGTCGAGTGACGGAGCAATTACTTTAAGAATGGTTCCAAGAGAACTCCAGATGAGCTGCCGTGGATCCAGGTCGACCATCTAGTCCACCACTTTGGGCATGGCAAACCTATCAGCAAGCTCCCGAATGATCTTCGGATTGTCGAAGGGATTCTCCCCTCGTTCATTGTCATTGCCGTCCAGTCCGCCTAAGCAAGCCTTACAGGACGTCTTTGCGACGGCTTTCTTTTCCTTCCCTCTCCTGTCCCTTTCCTGACAGGGAGCTTCGAAACCCGATCCCCGCTGGAGGAACCTGAGGGCATGGAAGGTGCTGGGCCCACGCTAGCGGTGTCAACCTCGACAGTTAGGAGAATCTCGACGTTGACGATGACCTCGGATGCGGCGGCAGCGGGGGCAGGGACTCTGGAGCTAGAAACACTGATCTTCGCCCTCTTTGAGCCGTCTTCTTGCGCCTTCTCCTTCCTCTTCCTGGTGAAAAGCCTTTTGGTAAGCATCTTGGCAGCTTGTGCATCCATTTCTGTAGCAGGAAAAGAAGAGTGGTCAGTAGCAATATACATGCGCGAAATTATGTGGATTCGAAAATCAAAAGATGTACCAGTAGGATTGTGGGGACTCAGACCTAGGTTGAATAAGGTCTATTCCTTTAGAAGGTCGGAAAGAGGAGGAGCTCGGTACATCTTGAGTTTATCGGAGGAATCAAGGTTGACTCCGTCTAAGCTAGGAGCTCGATGAACTAACTCTCTAATGTAACCCCATGAAGGAAGTCCTAATGGCAAGGTCAGGCAATGTACAAAAAAGTACTTTTCCTTCCAGTTGCGAATGAAAGAAGGGGCACCTTTCAATAACCCCTTTTTGCCGACTTGGGGGAAAAGGACCACCAATCCTTCGCGGAAGGATAGCACTTGAAGGTATAGAAATTCCTAAAAAGCGAAATGGTCGGTTGGACTTCGGTCAATCGATAGAGGGAGAGAAAACCTATGACGAATCGAAAGAAGTTTGGTATGACAGATGCGAATGGGATATTTAAAAATCGAAAGAGAGCGACTATCAATGGAGGCAGTGGGAATCTAAGACCGGCGCGCAAAGCTTCCAAGTACAAACAAAATCGGCAGATCGGAGGAGAACTGACCTGGTCGTCAGAGCTAGGGAGTTCAAGGTCATATTTTGGAGGGATTCCATATTGGATTTGGATAAGGAAAAGATCGTCCAGAGTAAGAATGGATGGGATGGTGTCTGGAGGGAAAGACGAGCGGGACATGTTCTTAGGTTTTACCTTGGCTAGGGGTGCGGAATCAAAGAAGGTTAGTCCAGACGAGCCCCACGAACCGATGGAGTGGGAGGTTTTGGAAGACATTCGGATCAAGATGAACCCCAAGAACCCCCCTCCCCCCTCCTGCCAAAAAAAAAAAGATCAGGAAGATAAGGAGCTAAAAATGATAAGCACGAATAACCTAAGAGAAGGGTTAGAAAATTGACCTAGACTGTCCGAGGAGAATGAAAGGACAACAGATGCGATGAGGATCAATTGAAAGGATGTCTGGAGCTTAGAAAAGCGAGAGAAGAATGAGACCCACGGGAAGAAGGCGAACAGGGGTCGGACGAAGAAGAAGACTCGGGCAAGGATGACTTCTGAACAATAGGAGAAGGTCTTAAATAGCTAGAGACAATTCGAAGCAGTTATGATTGCGGATCAACTTCGACTGGTCTGAGTGTGCCGCGAGTCCTACTCATCATGACAGAAAAGCGGTGACGAATGGAGCCTTTATGGTGCCGTGC
Source organism: Cocos nucifera (assembly GCA_006176705.1). NCBI lineage: Eukaryota > Viridiplantae > Streptophyta > Magnoliopsida > Arecales > Arecaceae > Cocos > Cocos nucifera. The sequence goes on along the minus strand of QRFJ01002560.1, from coordinate 441,719 downwards.
CTATGGCAGAGTTTTGGTGGAAGATTCGAAGCACCATCTTTTCTCATTTTAGAGTTAGAAAGTTTCGGTGCCAGCACGGTAAACATCAAAATATCTCATCCTGATAAGCGCAGGAACTCAAGATCGGACTTCGACTATCGCCTTTTTTCCTTCCTTTTTTTAAATTTCGAACTCGGAAGTAGGGAGACTATTATTTGGGATAAACTCCGCTCCCGTCGAAGTTCAGCCTGATGCTTAGCCTAATGTAACTATTAATCACGGAAGAGCTTCGATCGAAAATTCTTCTCCAGTGGCCGAACTCCTTCCGGACTCCTCCAGCGGTCGAATTCCCGACAGTCATCCAAGAAGGTCTTCGCACAAATCCGGTCTCGTACACAACATGAATCGACCCACACCCAGACTACCTTAGAAGAGCCTGAACTCCTCTAGAATTGATACAGCTCAAAGGTCATCACCAATCGATGCCCATCCCTCTAAACTTTGACTATCAAATCTTAAATCGATTGGCATCTCACGACAACAAACACTATCTTCCGTAACAAACTCCACATGGCCCCGAGCGGCCCACTATCCAACAGTTATGGCTGTCACTATCAATTTATTATAGGCTCAATCTATAAAATGGATCCTTCAGATACATTTTCTCCAGGCTCTCTTTTTCCTCTTGAAAACTCTGCAACTTTTTTGACTGAGCACTCCATTTCTATTGACAGAAAAAGCTAACTTGACCGTCAGAGGGTCTTGTCAGAGTCGCCACCTCGGACTTTGGATGAGACTTATTTTGCAGATTACCGACGATGACCTCGTCTTCTTCGACTCCAGCATTTCTTCGACGGCAACCAGATTTCGCACCAACAATATTTATTATGAATATTTATTATTAAAATTTTTTAATAATTAAAGACCATAATTATCTACCCCGCACAATATGCGGGTCTTCAACTAGTTATTATATAATATAATAATATATTATAATATAATAATATATAATATAATAATATATTATATAATATAATAATATATTATATATAATATAATAATATATTATATATTATATAATATATATTATATAATATATATTATAATATATAATATATTTTTATTTTTTATTTTAAAAAATAAGAAATTTTGTACATAGAATTATTAGAATATAATTTTTAATAAATTTAATTTAAAAATATTATAAAATTATCAAACACCGGCGATCTATCCAGATAATCTAGATTAAAATTGGGGCAATGCCCCAAACGCCACCTAATTCCCTTCTTGATTCCGAGCTCTTCTTCCTCTTTTCTCGTCCCTACTCCTAGCTTCTCGATCCTCCTACCCATCCATCCTCACCCATGGCGTTGCTACCGATTCTTGAATTCGAAGAGAAGATCGTGGAGACCGTGGACGAGAACCCGGTGGTGGTGATCATCGGGGAGACGGGCTCAGGGAAGAGCACTCAGCTCTCCCAGATCTTGCACCGGAGAGGATACACGCGTTCCGGGATGATTGCCGTCACCCAGCCTCGCAGGGTTGCCGCGGTATCTGTCGCTAGGTAAGAGCCTCCCCTTCCCCTCATCATGGTTTTTACCATGACTTTATCTTACATTGCAGAAGGACTTACGTACTTAGAACTAGAGTTCCTTACTTTACATGCATATATGTCTTCTTCAACTAGTTGCAGCAGCTGTCTTAATAATTTAGTATAAAGACCCTTACCAAGGTTAACCCTCAAAGTCGACATCTACTCAAAGCACTTAGTGAGATAGTTGAATCATGACCAACTTATGCAGGTTAACTTTGCAAGACAATATATGTCATTTGCCTATCATATCTAGTAATTGGTCGAGTTGTCCTACCAATCAGATGACTCCTTACAGCTAGCATCATGGCAAAGACAACGCACAGAAAGAGGAGGTGTGTCTGCAGGGGGCAGGGGTTGTTTATTAATTTCAAATATCCTTTAGGAGATAAACCAACCAGCATGTAGGAAATTTGATGCAATTATTTAATGTTCTTCATTCACGCAATCCAATATTGGTCCAAACCTTTCTTTATCCACACGACCTAGAAGTACTTGCAATTTACAATACCACAACCTCCCTCATCTATTTAATTGATGTACACTATGTGAAGTTCTTATGCATTCAAATATAGTCTTGAAGAGTCATAGCACTTTAGTGTCTCCCCATGCTTCTGCTAAAGTTCATCATGGTTGTCCTGTTGTTACAAATTAGATTACTTGTAACCAATATATGTGTCTTTTTGTGTCAATTTACTTACCACTTTAGAAGCTAAAATATGTCTAACTAGAAAGCAGTGACTTCATTCAAAAAAGATTATATGAATTTGAGGGTGAGGAGGGAACAATTTCTTAGTTTTAATGATTGTTTAATTAAGCTATGTGGTGCCTCTATCATTTACTTTTTTTCATTCCTTGTGCCATGTTATTAGTTCTAGAAAATGAGATCTATATTTGCTTGCTATCAGAAATTTTTATGAATCGAGGCAATAAACAATTACTTCATAATACATATTATCAGGGTACATAATTGAGCATTACCTCTTCTTTGTTCATAGGAGGGTTGCGCTGGAACTTGGTGTTCAACTTGGTGAAGAAGTTGGTTATGCAATCCGTTTTGAAGATCGAACTTCTTATAGAACTTGCATTAAGTAAGAAATTTTAGTTAGCCCTTTTGAAACTTTCATTTTTTTAATAACATTGATCCTATATATAGAGCCATATTTTGAATAAACCTTTGTGCTATGGAACACTCAGGTATTTGACTGATGGCTGTCTACTTCGTGAGAGTCTATCAAATCCAGAGTTAGAGCAGTACTCGGTCATTATTTTGGATGAAGCCCATGAACGTAGTTTGAATACGTATCTCATATCACACTTGTTCCTTAATTATCTTTTACTGCCTTATGACAATGCGTTTTTGTTCTTTTTTTCAATGTCCATACAAATTTGTAGCTTTAATATCTTCCAATGTTAGTAATTTTATTTTGAAACGAATAAAAAGGATTTTACTGTTCACCTTTTCCCTCAGAAAAATCTAGATTTGATGGATGTTTGTCTTGAGGATTGAATGGAACATTAGATGCTGAAATTATTCCTGCATGTCACATATACGTATTATATGTGTATAATATATTGTACCATATGCATACAGAAATTCACTTATCTAATGGAGCTGCAGCTCTTATATGCCCCATCTCGGCATTCTCTTGAAGTGGTATGTCAATAGCACACCATTAAGGCTGACTATTTATTTTATTGAGTCCTTGTTTATTTAGTTCTCTGCATTTTATTTACCTTCATTAGTGTTTAATAGTGATAGTGTGTCGTGTGTTGGGTACGCTCTTTTGGGATGTAACCATCTGAATGATATATCATATGCCATCTTCCTAAATGTAACTAGTCATTATCAGTCATTACTAATGGTCCGAGAGTTAATGATGTAAATGGATCAAAGTCCTTAAGAGTGATAAAAAAGTCATGGTGTCATGAGATGACAAAGAGTCATGAAAGTTAAATCTAGTAGTGATGATAGAATGACTTACTAAAGAGTAATCAGGAGTTGTCCAAGTGTCATGTTGTGATAATTGGGGAAATTAAAGAATAACCAGTCTTGATACATATTGGTTATAGTTAATGGTTGAAAATAAAGGTGTTTTATTGCTTTATTTTCATCACATTTGCCTCTCTTCTGTTCACCTCTGCTTCTTTCTTCTATCTTCATCTCTTTTTTTCAAGGATCGTGGAATCGGAACCAATCACCATGCCAGTTGGCTGGTGGTATCGTTCGGTATGGCTCCATACCATTTTGTGTCGGGCCGAACCGACAAGGCAGAGAAGGGGAGAGGGAGAAGAAAGTGAGGAAGAGAGAAAGAGAAAGGGGGAAAAGGAGAGGGAGAGGAAGAGAGGGATTCCGATGGAGCTCTTCCCGAGCTCAGTAACGGTAGAGGGAGGGAAGAAGAGAGAGGGAGAAACTGGGAGATCCTCTTATCGGTGTTAGGAGGCCGTCGAAGGTCTCCGGATGGATGTTGCCACTGTCGCTGTGACGTCTTCGATAGCCGGTGAGCGAGTGTCAAGGGCTGCCGAGGCCGGAGGAGCCAAGGAGGGCCTCTGCCCTCCTCTTATGTGGAACAAGGGCTGTTTCGTTTTTTTTTGGGTTTTATTGCTCGAAGCCGGAGGCCCTCTCTTCCTCTCCCTCTCCTTCACCCCCCCCCTCTCTCCCTCCCTCTCTTTCTTATCCCTTCCTCTAAGATGGCCGCCGTGCCGGTTTGTATGGGACCGGTTTCCTGTCGGTATGGTTTGGCACGGCCTGAACCATCCAGTTCGGGACAATTCAGAAAACCATGCTTTCTCCTTTTCTTTTTTGTTATTTTCTTTCCAATCATTCTTTTCTCATTTTGATCTTTGCAACTCTTCTTCTCCTACTTCCTCTCCATTTCTTAATAAGAAGCTGAAAGAGATCTCTATATTATCTTATTCCTCCTGTATTTGGGAACTATATATTTACTTTCCGACTCTTAATTTGACATGTAATAAATGATACTGCAAGGTATAAATAAGGCCCCAAGATGCCTTTCCTTCTTGTCCTTGGTGTACGAATTTGTATGCCTTCTTGCCTTTCACCATATTGACAAATTAGCAATTTTAATTTCTTATGAATTTGGTATCACAAGTTCCGATTGTTTAAAAAGAACTCGATATCTGCAATGGAGAAAATGCTAAACAAACATGATTGTGGAAAGTCTGTGTTTTCATATGCATTGCCAAAAGGACTTTTTTCTTTGACTAAAGGAAAATTGTAAGTAGGGATTATTTGTTTGGTTGTAACATTACTATTCTCTTATATTTGTAAGTAGTAGTGACAATGTGCTAATGTGATAAGAGGTGATCGTATAATTCCTTGGGGGTGAGGGATCGAGCTGGAGCTGAGGAAGAAGAGGTCGCCGTCGGTGATCTGCAAAATAAAGTTCTGTCCGGAGTCGATGGTGGTGGCTCCGACAGGACCCTCCGATAATTAAGTCAGCTCTTCTGGCCAATAGAAATGGAGTGCTCAGAAAAGAGTTCAGCAGAGTTTTGGGAAGGAAAAGAGAGTTTAGAGAAAACGTATCTGGAGGGTCCCTTTTATAGATGGAGTCCGAAGCAGATTGATAGTGATAATCATAACCGTCCGGTCATGGATCGTTCGGGGCCACGTGGAATTTATTATGGAGAGAGGTGTCGCTTGTAATAGACTGATAATGACAGTCGTAACCGTTCGGTAGTGGGATCGTCTGTAGCAGACTGATAAATAACAGTCGTAATCGTCCGATAGTAGGGTCGCCTGTAGTAAACTGATAAATGACAGTCGTAACCGTCCGATAGTGGGGTTGCCTGTAGCAGACTGATAAATGACAATCATAACCGTCTAATAGTGGGGTCGTCTATTCGTTGAGATTTAATAGTCGAAGTTCGGAGGAAGCAGGCGTTGGTTGGTGAAGAGCTTTGACATATATCAATTCGAGAGGAGTTCGGACTTCTAAAGGGAATACGGCTAGAGGAGATCATCCGGGAGGAATACTACTTGAAATCTAAAAGTAATCTACTGAAGAAATCCGGATGGAGTTCGACTGATGGAGAAGTCCAGAAGGAGTCCGATTGGTGAAAAATCCGACTAAAGGAGAAGTCCGGAAGGAGTTCGGCTCCTGGAGGAATTTGACTGAAGGAGAAGTCCGAAAGGAGTTCGGCTCCTGGAGGAATCCGACTGAATGTGAGGTCCGAAAGGAATTCGGCTCCTAGAGGAGCCCGACTGAAGGAGACGTCCGGAAGGAGTTCGGCTCCTGGAGGTATCCAACTGAAGGAGAAGTCCGGAAGGAGTTCGGCTCCTGAAGGTGTTCGGAAGGAGCTCGGCCGTTGGAGGAGTCCGGAAGGGGTTCGACCGTTGGAGGAAGAATTCCCGATCGAAGCTTTTTCGTGATTACCAGTTATATTAGGCCTAAGCATCAGACTGGACTTCGGCGGGAGTGGGGTTTATCCCCATCATATGCCATTCTTTTAAATTTAATTGGTCATTGTTAGTGATTTAAGAGTCATGATGCATGGGTTATTAATGTCTGAAGAGTACTGAAAGTGTCATATTATTATGAGTGATCAAAAGTTTGCTTAAATCTGTTTAAAACTGTTGTATTTTAACAGATTATTATAAACTTAAAAGTACTACAAATGTGATGATAAATTGGGTCATCAAAAATTTTCCTTGAACGGTCCAATAGGGATAATGTGGTCACTGTAAGTCATTTGCTGCAGTGTTAAGCTGCATGTTTGGTTATATATAAGATAATGATGGGAAAAAGAAGAGATCAGTTTACTTATATAATTGATTCTATTTCCACCTGTCTCTGTCCTCTTTTCTCCTCATTTAAATGCTTCTTATCATTTATACCAAATCAAAGGTACTTATTTAATCAATTCTATTGACTGTTACTTTGATTTTTCTTCTTGTACCTGGGACTGAGACATCTTCCTAACTCTCTTCTCATCATTTATACCCAATCAAAAGTACTTAAAGACCATACAAGGGTCTTAAGAGGGCTCAAGATGCTTTTATTTTCTTTTTGGGCATATGTTACTATGCCTTTTACCTATTGACAGCTTTCTTTTTTTTTTTTTTTTTTGTGTGTGTGTGTGTGTGTGTTTCTTTGAGGCTTTGCTTTTACATTTAACATCGCATAGCGCGCACAAAATTGATCTTGGGTGCATCTTCTCTCATAGGTGATAAATTTTCTACCAAAGGCCACAGTTATGTTGTTTGACAGACTACTTTAAGTTATTGTGTACACATGGAATCCATTCTTGATGAAAATGTGATAGTATGAACTTTTGTGGCCATTTTTTTTGTTAGTTCTTTAAAAAGTGATTCATCTTTGACAGAGTTCAGTTTAGTGGATCAGTTCTATTGTCAGTCTTTTTGCTCTTTAACCTTTCGTTGCATGCACATATCCTGTCCTTTGCCATGTCTAATTTGAGGTTAGTTCTTTAAAAGCCACAGTGATGTAGTTTGACAGACTACTTTAAGTTATTCTGTACACATGGAATCCATTCTTGATGGAAACTTGATTGTATGAATTTTTATGGCCATTTTATTTGTTAGTCCTTTAAAAAGTGATTCATCTTTGACAGAGTTCAGTTTAGTGGATTGGTTCTATTGTCAGTCTTTTTGCTCCTTTACCTTTCGTCGCATGCACATATCCTGTCCTTTGCCATGTCTAATTTGAGGTAGTTCTTTAAAAGCCACAGTTATGTAGTTTGATAGTCTACTTTAAGTTATTGTGTGCACATGGAATCCATCTTGATGGAAACTTGATAGTATGAATTTTTGTGGCCATTTTATTGTTAGTTCTTTAATCAGTTCTATTGTCAGTTCTTTAATCTGTTCTATTTGCTCCTTAACCTTTTGTCACATGCACATATCCTGTCCTTTGCCATGTCTGATTTGAAGTTATCCATTCAGGTCTATGTTGGTTTGACTCATTTGCAAGTTCTACTCTAGTTTTTGGTCATGATATATGTTCATGCTGTCATTAGTGATACTTGACTTTCCCTCCTATTATGTTGCATATGCACTTTTTTCTTCTCGTTTTATTTCATGCTGGTGAACTTTGCAATATGAACTTGCGGACTCATCCGAAATGCCAAGCAAGGTCAGTTTTTGTTTTAGTTGTTCTGCAAACAGAACCTCATTATGTAGACACTGTTTGCTTATCATTGATAATCGGTCATTTATGTTGTGTAAATTTAATTAGTATTTTATAGTTTCTTGTCTTGAGTCAGTTCCTGTCTGCACATGTCTCGGTTACATGAGAGGTGGTTAATTTCTAACTATCCATGCTTTGGCAGTGACATATTGCTGGGGTTGATGAAACGGTTAATCAAGATGCGTTCTTCAAATTTAAAAGTTCTTATCACCTCGGCAACCTTGGATGGTGTAAAGGTATCAAGATTTTTTTCAGGTTGTCCCGTATTGAATGTCCCAGGGACATTGTTTCCTGTGGAGAAGTTGTACAGCACCGAGCGTCCCACAAACTATGTCGAATCTTCTCTTAAAACTGCTCTCGGTATGATTACGTTATTGATCTGAATACATCATTTGCCCTGATATACAAACCTTCTGATTTTGGTAGATTCTTGGATAAGGAGGATGAGGAAAGCTCTGGTACTTATGTGCTAATGCCTAGTATAGCCTGTGAATTTATTTGGTAAACATTTTTTTTCAGCTAAGAATGAATCCCCAAAGTTTGTGGATTTGCAAAGAAAGACCTGAATCAGTAACTAAAATCTGAATTTTCCAGTCCCTTAGCTGCCTAGTTTGTTATCTCAGCATGCAGTGTCTATGAAAGAGTTTCCTAATTAGATGGCTGGTTGCTCAGTGGTTATTGTGTTGTTTGGTGCCTCTTTTATCATCTTATAGGGCCAAATGGACTATCCTCTGCTCGATAGCTGAGGTTAAATACGTCGCTGTGCTGATATTGCATGTGAGGTGGTTTGGCTTGGACAACCACTTTGTGATGAGATGGTCTTCATTGTTCTAGCTTTTTTCTTTATTTTGGTGAAGACTGAAGGTATTACTATGTATATTGCCAACAATATGGTCTTCTCTAAGAAAGCCAGGCACATGAAGATTGATTCTCACTTAATTCATGACCTCTATGCTGCACACAATCTCTCATCAAAAGCTTCAGATTGCACACTTCTTCATGAGATTGTGGTTCTTGGTGGCTGGGGCTTCTTCTTCCTACTGAGTACATTTTGGTGGGTGTGATCCTGTCATGCCCTAGCTCTCGAACTTACTTGAATCCTAAGGGTTGATGATAAGGTTAGCTGAATTGGTACCGGGATGTGGTCAACAACCGGTTCGAATCGCTACCGTACCGACATATGGTATGGCTAGGCATGCTGGTTCCAAATGGGCACTCCAATTTCTTTTTTATTTTTTTAAAATGTTTTTTTGGTTTTTAGGATATCTAATCAACTTGTTAGGGTTTCTTGAATGATTTTAAGGCTAAATTGATGTTTGTTGATGTTATTTAATGTTTGTATCACATCGGTACACCTTTAATCATGTGTGATGCAGATTTGAATTCGATGTGATGTTTTGTTAAAGGGGGACAACGTTACAAGTTACAAGGAATAGGATAGGGACAGCGTTACAAGGACTAGGTATTATTGAATTTTAAAATGCTCAAATCAATTAAAAGATACAAAGAATAAAAGTATACATTTAATTGTATGTATTTAATCAATATATACCAAGATTTAGAATCTCGTCGAGTGCTGATGTTGCTCATAAATATCCTAATCATTTGCATATGAGGAGGAACATCAACTTCTCCCTCTAACCAAGTAGCATTGTAGTTCTTTATGCTTATCCCATATTGATTTTAGATTTCTCGCTGAAGCTCTGGCTCTAAGAGGTATCTTCAGACTGATAATACGATTGTGGAAGGATCCATTTGAATATGTCGATAGCAAAATCTGATTCGTAAGATGCTCTAGTCTGCGTATGGTAGTAGCCATTGGAAGATGATATCTTGGATGCATCATATCCATATCCGTATGGATCATAAGCTATCTATGGCGGTGGGTAAGAAGATTTAGAATATGAGGATGAACCTGATATATCTATGGATCCTACTCATGTGAGGTTATCCACAGCTGCATCCTACTCCATTTGGCATGATCTCCCATTGTTTTTCTAATATCTACGAATTTTCAAGCTTCTATGAAAAAAGAGAGGTAAGGGGGCAAGGGAGGTGGGGGAGAAGCTTGCGTACCTTGAATTGTTGATTTCTTTTTATTTTGTGGCTGTTTTTTGCTATGGAGGGTGGGGGAAGAATTTGTTTGTGAACGAGAAATGGGAGCCTTCTCTTGCTCATCCCACTTTTAACTGAGAAATGGGCCGCTTTTCCCTGAACTGGGCTGAATTGATCTGTTCGACCTAGTACCGAACTGAACCATTTGGTTTGGGTCGATTTTAGGGGCTGAACTGACTTGATCCCATGCTAGTTTGGTTCGATACGGGCTGAACCGGGTGATTTAGTTTGGTTTGGCCAACTTTGGTTGATGGTTTTAAGCTTTTAGCTAATCAAAAGTTGTGCTAATATGGAAAGAAACCATTAAATCCAACATAGCATAACTAAAAATATATTATAATTCATGACTTTTAAATGAAATGCACTTACAAACTTAAATGTAGTCTATTTTATATGATCGTATGCCCTCAAACAAGATTTATTGTGTCACTACTAGACCTTGGAACGGTTAGTCAGTCATACAATTGGTACACCCTTGTACTTTTCATGTTGAGCTCAAACCGACATAGCAGAGAGGGGGAGAGAGAGAAGGAAAGAGAGGAAAAGAGAGAGAGGGAAGCAAAGGAAGAAGTAGAAATGGCCTTTGGAGGCCGCAGAGGCCACCGCTATCACTGCTGAGGTGGTGGGCATTGTCCTGATCTGATGCAGCAAACAGGGGGAGATGAGAAGTAAAGAGAAAGAGGGGGAACGAAGTAAAGGAAGAGGGAGAAACGGCCTTTAGAGGCCGCCGGAGGTGCTGCTAAGGCGGTGGGCCTCTATTCAATTGAAATAGGGGCTTCGGCAATGGAGAATCAAAAATCGGAAAGAAAAAGAAGAAAAGTAATAGGGAAGTGGGCAACATAGTTGCTGACTTTGTTCGATAAAATTAAAATAAAAAAAGAAACAGGGTCCGCTTCTGTAGTGCCTTCGGAGCTTCTGAAGGCCGTTTGTCCCTCTCCCTTTCCTTCCCTCCCCTTCTCTTTCTCTCTCTCTCTCCCCCTCCCCCCCTCTTTCCTTCTCCTCTGCCCTCTCTGCTATGTTGGGTTGGGATGACGCACACTACCTCGGCAATAGCAGTGGTGGCCTCGATGGCCTCCGGAGGCCGTTTCTCCCTCTCCTTCCCTCTCTCTCTCTCTTTTTCTCTCTTTCCTTCTCCCTCCTCTGGTTCTTTTTTGGTGTCTTATTTTGAAGGCTGGGATTGTCTCGGTCCACTATCAGTACGGTTCACACAGCTTGAACTAGACTATTTGGGATGGTTCTGCCAACCCTGCCCTCAAAGATATATACAAAATGCAAACTGCTATTTTTTGGTCTCATTTCAATAGTCACTAGATCCAAAAGCAATTATGGAACACCTAAGTCTCTTTCTTTGTAAATATATACTATATCCCTTGCTTGTTAATCTAGAAACTAGATGAAGTGAATTCCATAGTTCGACAAGTAAACTTTTTACATAGTCAAAAGAATTTGAGTTTTCTTTCAAAACAAATGACCTTCAAAATATAACACATGTCAAATTATCACTAGAAAGATTTGAGTGAAGGTTTTGTGAAACCATTTTATAGTGAAGTTCTAAAATCAATGTTTCAGAGATACAGCAGTTCAATATATCTTAATTCAAAATGCATGGTAACAAATTCTGAAACTATAGATTTCATAAGGACTGTAGGTAACAAAAATTTCAAAACAACACACAGGCTTGAGAGTGACTATGAGATTTAACAATACAAACTTAACTTGAATACAGGACACATGGTAGAGATACTTGCTGTACATTGATAGTAGGACCCTCAAACCCTTGTCCAGGTTTCCCTCCTCCTCCTTTGTGTGTGCAAGCATGCAGATGCGCTTGTCTAGCCTAGCTACCCTTCTTTTCCTTTCCTTGGTTTACCCCTCACATCTATTTATTATCGTCAAGATGGGTTAGTCTACCTACTTAGGTCAATTAGTTTAGTTGGATAGGCCAATTGCATAGTTGGGTTGCTGGGTTAAGTCAATTAGATCTAAGGCTTTAGTAGACTAAATACCATAAAATATATAGACAAACTGACTAGAAAAGAGAAACTACTAAAGACAACTTATTTACGCGAATATTATTTAAGCTACCTCAGATATTGCATGTAAATAAGGAATTATGCCCCATTTGAGTTCCATAAAAATACTTAAAAATTCAAACTCCTTAAGAATAACAAGTCAATATTCTAGATTTAGTACAAATTCCAAATTTTTATGGTTGAAAATTGGTACAAATTCCACCCAACCCCCGCGCCCCACCCCCCCCCCAAAAAAAAAGGAAAAAGAAAAAAGCAAGTACTTGCTCAAATCCCAAATGCTCATAAATTTTGTTAAATACTAAAATATTTGCTAATTCTCACTGGTCTGTTAAGAAAATTTTCATTATCTTGGTTTCTAAACTTTTTGTCTGGCATGACACTAAACAACATTTAATTCTTGACAGAATGATTATTATTTGAATGTTACATCCACACATATACATTGGATCCATTTTTTTTGGGTTGGCAATAATTGTAAGTACAAGTGTTTTATTTACTTCAAAGTGTATCTTGTTATATTTTCTTTTCATGGTATTCGCACAAGTTGGTGACCTCAGCTTCTACAAGCATTTATATCTTCTTGCACTTATGCCCTAATGAGATATGCTTGTATCTCCATCTTTGTCCCCAATTGAGCAAATGACCAAATTAACCCTTTAGAATGTTTTTGACCAACTTGATGTTTTACATGATGTTAGTGTGTCCAAAATGTATCATGCTTGTCAAATGGTGGTAAAAATTAGGTATTTTATTTCTAAAATCCAAGATGCTTTTCTTAGTTGATGCCATGCTAGCAATTTCTTAAGTACCTTGGACTGCATGATGGCAAATACAAGAGAGTGAGAGAGGGAGGATGGGGGGAGGGGGGCGGGGGAGGGATGTAGGCGAGGTTGCTGCAAAGCATTACTGTTGCACTAGCCTGCACTCATACTTCATGTAGCATTTTTGAGTTGTCTTTTTGATTAGGAAAGCAAGAAAAAACTCATATAGCAAGATCCATGGTTTGTTCTCCTGGTAAGATAGTTATTATGATTAATTTATCGAAATAATTTGGGTTAGAGATGAGAAAATCTCTTTTTTTTTTTTTAATTGTGACAAATCAGGGTACTGTTCATATAGCTTCTATTCCAGTCCATAATGAATGCTTTATGACTATCTCATACTTATTGAAGTTTTGCCACATTCTTTATGACTATCTCATACTTATTAAAGTTTTGCCACATTCTTTAAATACATAACTTCAGTTATTTTTCATGGCCTAGTGATGTGGAACCTCGAACAAAAAGAGAAAATAATTTGAAAGGGAAAAAATCAAATTTGGATTTAAGAATTAATTTCAATCAATCAAGTCTGTCTTTCACTATACAGGTGGAGCCTTTAAATAGAGATGCAAATTGTAACGTAACAGAAGTCCAATTGTTGAATCCTAATAAAATTAAAAGTCCTAAGAAAATAATAATAAAAAAATCCTAAATAAACCCTCCTTTCAAAATAGAATTAGGATTAGGGTTTCTTAACGATGCTTCCTTCTAAAGTATGTGCGTATTCTTTGATTTCCATTATTCCCTCATAGTTGAAAAGAACTCGACTCTGGCGAGGAATTGAAGTGAACTTTTAGGATGTCTGGATCAATATAATATAGCTCTTCTTCGAAAATCCAAATAGCATCTGAGTTTGGATGGTCTTGCCATTTCATCAAAAATCGTCAGAATCCTCCATCAGTAAAAAAAATAATTTCATCTATGATAATGCATTCAGTTCGATCTGGTGAAGATGATGGAAGTGACAGAAGAATTGGAATTGGCACTGGAGGGGTTGGAATACAATTCTTGCTATTACCTGCATGTATAGTAGGAGGCTTGAACGAGTCTCAATAAGGTAGTAAGTCCTGAACATTGAAAATTAGATTAAATTTTAAATCAGAGGGTAATTTTATATAATAAGCATTAGGTCCAAGTTCATGAAGGATACGAAATGGACCAGTAGTTCGAGCGTGCAATTTTTTGAATGAATGTCGGGGATAGCGTTCGGGATGAATATGAACCATCACATAGTTACCCTCGTTAAACTCTACATTTCTATGGTAAGCATCAGTAGCAAGTTTATATTTTTCAGTACTCATAGCAATCTTTTGTCTAATATTAGTGTGAATGTCATGAATGTGTTTAGCAAAAAAAATAGCAGATTCAGAAATGTAGTTATTCATGGATAAGGGAGCATGGTCAATGGGTTGATGGAGATTAAAGTCATAAACAATTTCAAAAGGACTCTTATCAGTAGATCGATTTACTGAGTTATTATAAATAAATTTTGTTGTAGGTAATGACAAATCCCATGTTCTAAGCCTATCACCAACTAGACACCAAAGTAAATTGCCAAGACTTTAGTTCACAATTTCTATTTGATCATCTGTTTGGGGATGAAATGCTAAAAAAATTTTAAAGTGGTCCCAAATAATTTTTAAAGAGTCTTCCAAAAATAACTCACAAATTTGACATCACGATCAAACGCTATAGAAGATGGTAACCTCTGAAGTTTGATAACTTTCCAAAAAAATAACTTAGCAACAGAAGAGGCATCAGAAGTTTTTTTGACAAAGAATAAAGGATGTCATTTTGACAAATCCATCAACAACAAATAGGATTGAATCATGTCTCCTAGCAATCCTAGGTAATCCAAGAATAAAATCCATACTAAGGTCTTTCCACGGGGAACGAGGAATCGATAAAAAAGTATACAAACCAGTGTTTTGCTTTCTAGCCTTGACTAATTGACATGTACGACACTAAGCGAGGATTCTAGCCACATCCTTTTTAATAGATGGCCAATAGAACCTATCTTCAACCATGGTTATAGTTTTATTACGCCCAAAATAACCCACTAAACCTCCTGCATGAAGTTTCCAAATAAAAGAATCCCACAGAGATGTCCGAGGTATACAAAGATGACAGCCTTTAAATAAGTAACCATTTCTAATCACAAAGTCAACATATTCTTGACGATTTTCTTGACTAACCTCTTGATAGATGTTAGCAAAATCAAAACAATGCTGATAGTCATCTTTTACTCGCTTAAAATCCATTATCTCGGCATTCATGAATTGGAGGATGGTAATTACTCTATTTAGCACATCAGCAGTCCTATTCTCAACATCAGCTTGGTGTTTGAGGACAAAGATATAATTCTGGAGAAACTCTACTTGACATGTCTAACACTTAGTTTCTTCTGAGACTGAATATACTTAAGAGAAAGGTGATTAGAATATAGGACAAACTCTTTGGATAAAAGATAATATCACCAATACCTTAGAGCCTAAACTACAGCATAGAACTCTTTGTCATATGTAGAATATTTTGGCTTAGTGTCATTAAGCTTTTTGCTAAAATAAACTATAGGATGACCCTTATGACGAAGAACTCCAATTCCAATGCCTGATGCATCACAGGCTATTTCAAAAACTTTTGAAAAGTTATTATTTCAAAAACTTTAGAAAAGTTATTATTTCAAAAACTTTTGAAAAGTTAGGATGAATTAAAATAGGTGCTTCAGTCATCCCAAGTTTTATTTCATTAAAAGCTCTGGCGGTAGTAGCTAACCAATGAAACTCTCCTTTCTTCGTACAATTTGTGATGGGGGCCATGATGGTATTAAATTTTCTAATAAAGTGCTTATAAAAAGAGGCTAGATTATGAAAGCCATTTTCTAATGGCTTTTACCTTCTCAGGTGTTGGTGCAGAATCTAGTTGATGCCGGATCGAGCTGGAGTTAAGAAAGAAGAGGTCGCCGTCGGTGATCTGCAAAATAAAGTTTCGTCCAGAGTCGGTGGTGGTGGCTCCGGCAGGATCCTCCGACGATCAAGTTAGCTCTTCTGGCCAACAGAAATAGAGTTCTCAGATAAGAATTCAGCAGAATTTTGGGAAGGAGAAGAAAGCTTAGAGAAAACGTATTTGGAGGGTCCCTTTTTATAGACGGAGCCTGTAACAGACTGATCGTGACGGTTGTAATCGTTCGGTAGTGGGTCGCTCGGGATCATGTGGAGTTTGTTACGGAGGAAGGTAGTTTGTTACGGAGGAAGGTATCCGTTGCCGTGATGAGGTCGTTCATTGAGATTTAATAGTCGAAGTTCGGAGGAAGCAGGCGTTGGTTAGTGAAGAGCTTTGACATACATCAATTCCAGAGGAGTTCGGACTTCTAAAGAAAACTTGACTGAAGGAGAAATTCGGAAGGAGTTTGGCTTATGGAGGAATCCAACTGAAGAAGAAGTTCGGAAAGAGTTCGACTCCTAGAGGCATCTGACTGAAGGAGAAATCCGAAAGGAGTTCGGCTCCTGTAGGAATCCGGAAGGAGTTTGGCTCTTAGAGAATACCAACTGAAGGAGAGATCCAGAAGGAGTTTGGCTCCTGGAGGGATCCGACTGAAGGAGAGGTCCGGGAGGAGTTCGGCTCCTGGAGGAATTCGACTGGAGGAGAGGTTCGGAAGGAGTTCGGCTCCTGTAGGAATTCGACTGAAGGAGAGGTCCAGAAGAGGTTCGACTCCTGAAGGAATTTGACTGAAGGAGAAGTCTGGAAGGAATCAGAATTGGTGCTAGAGGAAGGGTCTTCTGTTCTTAAGGTACCCTTATTCTTAAAAGAGTGCTCAGTCGATCCTGTGGATCTTTTTCTTCAAGGTCCATCTTCATCCTTTCCCTCAATTTCGAGAAATGCCTCCAAAGAGGGTGACTACCCGGAGATCTACCACTTCCGCTGCTAGATCTGGGCTAGATCCGTTTGTCCCTGCTCCATCGCCGGCGTTTCAACCTCCTCCACCGACGGTCGTGGTACATCCGGAGCAGTTTAACTTGCTGATGCAGCGAGTTCAGGGTCTCACCGAAATGGTGCAGGCCATGTGGCAACCTTCGGTGGTGGTTCCATTAGGAAACCTACCATCGGAATGTCAGGAACCGATCCCAAGGAGGAGTACTTGGGCTAGCATACCCGTCGCCCCTGGAAAGGAAAAACAGAGAGCAAAGGATCCGTGTTTGGATCATGATTCTCCTCCGGAAGAGACATTCCCCATTTATAGTTGGAAGCCATCCAAGATCTGCAATCGAGATGACGTTCTCGATCAAAAACTGCGGAAGATGGACCGACGGATTGAAGAACTCCGCCACATCGCCCCGGCTCCCCATGACGACGTCTGCATCGATCCTCCTTTCTCTTCCCAAATTATGCAAGAGCCCGTTCCGCCGAACTTCAAGCTTCTCCAACTTGAAAGCTACGACGGAACCTCTAATCTGATCGATTATCTGGAAGCCTTCCGGATTATGATGCTGCTCAATGGTGCACCAGACATCATATTATGTCGAGCTTTCCCATCTATCTTAAAGGAAGCAGCAAGAAACTGGTACTCGACATTGAAGCTGGGTACGATCTTCTCCTTTAACCAGATGAGCCGTCAGTTTGTGGCTCATTTTGTTAGCAGTCGGCGTTCCCGTCGAGGTTCGGATTTTCTGATGAATATCAAACAGAAGGAGGAATCTATCCAGACTTATGTCATCTGGTTTAATGCTGTTGCGTTGGAGGTCCGGAACTTAGACCAGTCTATTGCAATGGCCGCACTTAAGGACGGTCTTCAGAAGAACGATTTGTTGTTCTCCCTGGAGAAGTACCCCAGGGACTTTGCCGATCTATTAGCGTGGGGTGAGGGATATGTCCGAGCGAAAGAAGCCTTCAAGTTGAAGGATGAGGAAGCTGCAGGAGAGCGGCATAGATCCACCACTGATGGAGGGCCGAATGAAATTCAGCCATGCTCACGAACCCCTCCCCGAGCGCGAGCGAGTCCGAACTTCCTCTCGAGCTCGTCATCAAAGAAGCCCCGACAGAAGGGCGCGAAGTTCTCCCTCCGGAAGGTTTCACAACTACGCCTCCCTTAATGCTCTTAAAACTTAAGTTCTTATGGAAATTAAGAATCAGTTACCAAGACCAGAAGAATTACGATCTTCCCCAAACAAGCGTAATCGAAGCAAGTACTGCCTCTACCATCATGACCATGGCCACGATACTGAAGAATGTATTCAGCTCCAAGACGAAATCGAGGAGCTTATCAGGAGAGGCCGGCTGGGTCAATTCCTCAGACGCCGGTCTGAAGCAAGAGAAGATCGGTCAAGGGCACTGCCACAGCTAGAACCACCAACGAGGGAGGAACAACAAGGAGATCGGCCGTCTTTCGGCATCATCAACACTATCTCTGTGGGACTTAGTGCTTCGGTGAGCCGCCATCTCTTAACATCAAAGCCAGGGGAAGCTTGCCCTGAATTAGGAAGGCCAGTATGAAGTAGAGGAGATCGTTCGGTCCGAAACTTATCGTCTGAAGGAGCTCGGAGGAACAACGCTCCCACGATCTTAGAATTCAAAAATTATGAGGATGTACCACCAGTAATTTTTCTTCAATAAAACTCCTTTATTTTAATATTATTGTTTCTTGGTGCAAAAATTATGTGATGACAGGGAAGAAGCAATCAATAGTGGCCATGCTAGGAACAGGAGGAGAACCTTGTCCTAACATGAGCAAGTTGAAGGCTTTCAACCTCGGCTGGAGATAAGATCTCCTCCGAGCTTCTACGTCAATAGAAGATAAGATCTTCTTCAACCTCGACTGATAAGATCTTCCTCGAGCTTCTATGTCAACAGGAGATAAGATCTTCTTCAACCTCGGCTGAAGATAAGATCTTCCCCGAGCTTCAACGTCTATGCCAATAGGAAATAAGATCTCCTTCAACCTCGGTTGGAGATAAGATCTCCTCCGAGCTTCAACGTCTACGTTAACGGAAGATAAGATCTCCTTCAATCTCGACTGGAGATAAGATCTCCCCCGAGCTTCTACGTCAACAGGAGATAAGATCTCCTTCAACCTCGACTGGAGATAAGATCTCTTTCGAGCTTCAACGTCTATGTCAATAGGAGATAAGATCTCATCCGAGCTTCTACGTCTACGTCAACAGGAGATAAGATGTTTTTCAATCTCGGCTGAAGATAATATCGCCTCCGAGCTTCTACGTCTACGTCAACAGGAGATAAGATCTCCTTCAACTTCGATTGGAGATAAGATCTCCTCCAAGCTTCTACGTCTACGTCAACAGGAGATAAGATCTCCTTCAATCTCGACTGGAGATAAGATCTCCTCCGAGCTTCTACGTCAATAGGAGATAAGATCTTCTTCAACCTCGATTGGAGATAAAATCTTCCTCGAGCTTCAACGTCTACGTCAACAGGAGAAAAGATCTCTTTCAATCTCGACTGAAGATAAGATCTCCTCGAGCTTCTACGTCAATAGGAGATAAGATCTCTTTCAACCTCGGCTGGAAATAAGATAAGATCAACAGGAGATCCCCGAGCTCCCCCGAGCTCAACGTCTACGTCAACAGGAGATAAGAAACTCCTTCAACCTCGTCTGGAGATAAGATCTCCCCCGAGCTTCAACGTCTACGTCAACAGAGAGATAAGATCTCCTTCAACCTCGACTGGAGATAAGATCTCCCCGAGCTTCAACTTCAACTCTACGTCAACAGGAGATAAGATCTCCTTCAACCTCGACTGGAGATAAGATCTCTCCCGAGCTTCTACGTCTACGTCAACAGGAGATAAGATCTCCTTCAACCTCGGCTGGAGATAAGATCTCCTCCGAGCTTCTACGTCAACAGGAGATAAGATCTCCTTCAACCTCGATTGGAGATAAGATCTCCTCCGAGCTTCTACGTCAGCTGGAGATAAGATCTCTCTCGAGTTTCAACTTCAACAGAAGATGAGATTTTCTCCGAGCTTCAACCTCAACAAATGCGGAGCCCAAAAAAGGACTTCGGCAGTCACCATTTTTGTACTCCCTTCCTTCGAATTTCGAACTCAAGAGTGGGGGGACTATTATTGGAGGTAAATTCCGCTCCCACCGAAGTCCAGTCTGATGCTTAGCCTAACACAACTGGCAATCACGGAAGAGCTTCGATCGAAAATTCTTCCTCCAGCGGTTGAATCCCAGTCGAACTTCTTCAGTAGCCGAACTCCGCTAGCGGCCGAATTCTAATCGAACTTCTCCAGGAGCCGGACTCTTCCCAGATTCTTCTTCGGTCGAATTTCTTCAGGAGCCGAATTCTTTCTGGACTTCTCCTTCAGTCGATTACCTCCGGGAGCCGAACTCCTTTCGGATTTCTCCAGGAGCCGAACTTCTTCCGGACTTTTCTTTCAGTCGGATTCTTCTAGGAGCCAAACTCCTTTCGGACTTCTTCTTCAGTCGGATTCCTCTAGGAGCCGAACTTCTTCCAGAGTTTTCCTTTAGTTAGTTACCTCCAGGAGTCGAACTCCTTCCGGACTTCTCCTTTAGTCGGATTCCTACGGGGCCGAACTCCTTTCGGACTTTTCCTTCGGTCGAACTTCTCTACCAGTTGGACTCCTCTCGGACTTCTCCATTAATTGAACTCCATCCGGATTCCTCCAGTGGATTACTTTCAGATTTCAACTAGCATTCCTTCCGGATGATCCTCTCTAGCCGTATTTCCTTTAGGAGTCCGAACTCCTCTGGAATTGATGTATGTCAAAGC
This sequence comes from Cocos nucifera, assembly GCA_006176705.1. Taxonomy (NCBI): domain Eukaryota; kingdom Viridiplantae; phylum Streptophyta; class Magnoliopsida; order Arecales; family Arecaceae; genus Cocos; species Cocos nucifera. The sequence continues at coordinate 421,262 of QRFJ01002560.1, read as the reverse complement.
TCTTCACTAACCAACGTCTGCTTCCTCTGAACTTTGACTATTAAATCTCAATGAATGGCCTCATCACGACAGCGGACACCTCTCTCCGTGACAAACTCCATGTGGCCCTGAGCGGCCTACTATCAGACGGCTGCAGCTGTCACTATCAGTCTGCTACAGGCGGCGTCTTCGTAACAAACTCCATCAGGCCTCGAGCGGCTCGTTACCAGACGGCTACGACTGTCACTATCAATCTGCTATAGGCTCCGTCTATAAAAAGGGACCATCTTTTCTCTAAGATCTCTTCTCCTCTCCTAAATTCTACTGAACTCTTTTTTGAGCACTCCATTTCTGTTGGTTAGAAGAGCTGACTTGATTGTCGGAGGGTCTTGCCGGAGCTACCAGCACCGACTCCGGACGGGACTTTATTTTGTAGGTCACCGGCGGCGACCTCTTCTTCCTCAACTTCAACTCGATCCGATGTCAACTAGATTCTGCACCAATATCAGGGTTAACTATGATACCCTGGGAAGATACAAACATATCCTAAAAATAATATTTGATTTTGAAGGAATGAACATTTTTTAAGATTAATATACAACTTGGTCGATCTAAGAGTAAGAAAGACCTCCTTACGATGACTTAGGTGCTTTTTCCTAGAACTACTATGGATTAGGATATCATCAAAATACGACTAAGAATTTATCAATGAAAGGTCTCAATAATTCCATCATAAATCACATGAATATACTAGGAGCATTGGATAATCCAAATGGCATAACTAACCATTCATAAAGATCATCCTGGATTTTAAAGGTAGTTTTCTACTCATTCTCAGGTCGAATTCTAATTTGGTGATACCCACTATGCAAATTAAATTTAGAATAGATTATAGAGCCAGCTAATTGGTCAAGCATGTTCTTAAGCCTAGGAATGGGAAACCTATATGTGATAGTGATCTTATTAATGGCTCTACCATCTACACACATCCTCCATATACTATCTTTTTTGGTGTTAAAAGGGCTGGTACAGCACAAGGACTGAGGCTAGGTCGAATATAACTTTTCTATAACAAGCTGTTGCTTTCTCATTTCCTCACGCTTCTTAGGGTTCAACCTATAGTGTGAAAGATTAGGTATCTGGGATCCTGAAACTAAATCAATGGCATGTTGAATGTCTCGTAAGGAAGGCCATCTGGTATATCTTCTGGGTTCACATTCTTAAATTCTTCAAATAATAGTTCAATCTCAGGAGGTGGGTTATCTTGGAAGTTTGAGGTCAACTGAATTTCACCTTTAGGAATGACTACCAACACAATTCTAGATTCTAAATTCTTCTTCAAATTCTTTACAAGTTAAAATGTGATAGTTTTTTTGGATTGAAAAGTTAAGAAGAACTCATTTTTTTTTAAAGTTCGAGACATGCTAGGTTTGGCAGGATTTAACCTAATTTTTTTATCATTATGCATAAAATTATAGGTATTTTTTCTATCAAAATTATGAGCATCTATGTCATAAATCCAAGGTCGATCTAACAAGATACTAGCTACTTCCATGGGTAACACATCGCACATAATTTTAGCAGAGTAAGCTTCCATCTGAATTGGCACTAGGTAGCATTCATTAATAGAAAGATATGTTTTATTTACCCAAGCAACTTGATAAAGGTGAGGACGGGGTTGAGGTTTTAGCTTTAGTCGATTAATGATATATTCAGATGCAATATTCATAGAGCTTCTACTATCAATGACAAGTTTACAGACCTTATCCCCACCTTGGGCCCATGTATGAAAAATACTAGTACGTTTTTATGCCTCAGAGTTTGTAGGAGTAGTGACTATACATCGCATTATGTTAACATGATCCCTTGATTCATCACATTCTTTCTCATTCTCTTTCTTTGAATTAGTTGGCTATAGGGGGTTAAAGTTTTTTTGTGCATTTTCAGGTATCATTTCCTTATATTCAGATTCCATGGTCAGAGTATGGTGTGGACATCGAGCAACTATGTGACTCTTTCCATGACAATAGTGATACTCTATATTTGAAGAACTGACTGATTGAGATATCCTCGGAATGGATTTTTGGATCTTAGTGTCCGTGGAATTCGGTTTCGGACAAGAAGGTGCTACTTGTGACACACTTTTTGTGCAACTAACAGGGATAGTCCTAGACTGCCCAAATTCATTAGTAAAAGAAGCTCCTCTTCTTTGAGATGAAGTTCTATGAAACTTCTGAATTTTCAGAGCTTTATGATAGGCTTATTCTACAGAATCCGGTGAATATAAGAAGACTTTTCTCTTCAGATTGACTCGTAAACTGCTAATAAATTTAAAAATCATTTTTCATGACTACTCAGAGATATCACACCTCAACTGCAAGTTCTCAAAGCGGGTCATGTAATCGGTAATGCTAGTATTTTTTTATCTAAGAGTATACCATTGGTCTAATAACTGACTTTTGTAGAAAATAGAAATATATTTCTCGTGCAACTTAAACTTCATTTCCTCCTAAAGTACTATAGATGGGTGTTCTATTCGCTCTAAGTTTCTTTTGACTGTTTGCCAATATCGCTTGGCAGAACCTACTAGCTTCATTTTTGTAAAATAGATGCGAGAGGCATTCGACATGTGATACCACTCAAAATAGGCTTTTAAGTTCTATAACTAATCATGGAACGCCTCTAGATCTAATCTACCATCATAAGAGGCGACTTTAACCTTAACCCCTTTAAGTGGTTCTTCAAAATCCTCTTATCTATTTGGATATGCTCTAAATTATTGTTCTTGAGGTCTAAAGTATTTAGGACCTTGTATTTACCTAGTAGACTGTCTAGGATACCTAGATGCGGAATTCGACGGCTCTACTTCTTCTTCATGGTCCTTTTGATCTTACTCATCTCTCCTATGATAATAAGAACCTTCAAAATTGTTCCGTGGAATGGTGGATAATCGGAAGGATTGTTGTGTAAATTGGGAATGTCTGAAAAGACTGATTAGTGTGCATGATATTATCTGGCCTTCAATAGGTTTAATAGTTCGTGAAGGAGATTGATGGACAGGCTGATTATTAGGAAGGTCATCTTCTAGAGGTTGTTTGTCTTTTTTTTGACTCTCTTAGAAATAGTTGGCATTCTACTTGCTGACTTATGAGATTGGCCATGTCTACGCGGTTATTTACTTGGTTAGCACGAAGCTCATTAATCTTATTGTGAAGTCTAATGACTGGCATATTTGGTTTAAGGTTTCTTAGAACGCTGTTTGGGTATTTTTGATAGATTCAAGTTTTTTTTTTTCATAGCAGCATACGCGTCTTTCAGGTTACCAGTAGTCATAATAGCAAGAAAAGATTTTAATATTAGGCTAAATATTATATGTACTAAGAATTCTAGCTATGATGCTCATAATAATATTGTAAGGTCAAACGTAATGTCAATGTATCTGGTGCGTGCAATAGCAAAAACTATGTGGTGAAAATATGATGAAAGATAAAAATAACGGCTTAAGTGAGAACATAAATTATCCAATGATTTAAAAATTCTAAATTTTAATGAGGGGATCGTACCTTTCACAAGATGGAATTAAATACCTTCCAGTGGTGCTTGCAGGTTGAAGACAAGGGAGACACACAAGAGCTTCTAGAGAGTTTTTTTTTTTGGTGGACTGGGTCAACACACTTGGTCTATGGACTGTGCGGTCTATGGACCGCGATAATGCCCTTTCTCCGGTGGACTCTGGCAACCCATGATGGAAGGGGAGAAGGGCTTGGTGCCTTCGTGCCTTCGGCGAGGGCTTGGTCGGAGGCTTGCAGTCGGTTGGCAGCGGGGTGATAGGAAGAGGCAGACGGAAGGGAGGGTAGACGCCAGTGACGACGGGGAGGAAGGAGACAGTGGGAGGTGAGGTGTTAGCAAAGGAGACAGCGATGACGGTCGGTGGCGGGGCGACGAGAAGAGGCAGACGGAAGAGAGGGTAGATGCTAGTGACGATAGGGAGGAAGGAGACAGTGGGAGGTTAGGCATTGGCGAAGGAGACAGCGATGACGGCGAGCGTGGTGGAGAAGATGGGCCCAGAGAGGCCGCCAGAGAAGCTCGATCTGGTGCTTAGGATCTTCACAAGAGTTGCAGTGATGGTAGCATGATGGCAGGGGAAGAGGAGGTGGCGGTGGGCTGCGACATGGCAGAGAGAAAGAGAGAGAGGGGGGGACACTGTGGAATTGGGAAGACGACAGGGTGCTGCAGCGGACCGAGAAGTAGAGGCTATGATACCAAATTGATGTGGAACCTCGAACAAAAACATAGAAAATATTTTGAAAGGAAAAAAACACTAAGTCTGGATTCAAGAGTTAATTTCAATCAATCAATTAAGTCTGTCTTTCTCCATACAGGTGGAGCCTTTAAATAGAGATGCAAATTATAACCTAACAGAAGTTCAATTGTTGAATCCTAATAAAATTAAAAGTCCCAAGAAAATAATAATAAGAAAATTCTAAATAAACCTTCCTTCCAAAATAGAATTAGGGTTAGGGTTTCTTAACGACGCTTCCTTTTAAAGTATGTGCGTATTCCTTGATTCCCATCACCTAGTGAGAATCATTATTACCAAGGGTATTAGATGGACTCATCTTCATAGTTTACATAAAAAAAAAAAAAAAAAAAAAACATTTCATTTATGTAGTTCAGGGAGATTTTCCTTCCCCCACTTATGCTGGAATGATAATAAAAATACTAGAGGAGTCACTTATATTTCTTTGAACTTGCTGAGTTTCTATCTTTTACTCTCACTTTTGCCCCTTTTTCTTTCTAATTTTCATTTTATTCATTATTTTGTATTTAAAAATCCACCCACAGATTGAATCTGGTTGCTAGGGAAAGTTATTTTGATGGTTTGGTATTTTGTGGATTTGCCCAGAAATCAATTTGACACTTGTTTGAAGTTAAGGTCCTTAAATACAAGTAACATTATCTGCTATTATATGTTGATTTCCTGATGTGCTATTGCTTTTATTCTTATTTAATTTTTTTGTCCAAATTATCTATCTTCATGGTGGAACTCTGCCTTTTCCATACGACATAATCAATAAAACAATAGCAGGGTTAGAACTTAGAAGGCTCTAGCTTTATCATGGTTTCAACCTTTAATGTGGTTGATTTTAGAACTTTTGTATCACTGTTCCATTTTTGAAAAATCTTGTTGGTTCTACCTATTGTGTTTACCATTCATATTGGCCTTAACAGATATACACGTCTGTGAACCGCCTGGGGATGTCTTAATATTCATGACAGGACAGGTGAGCAATTTGAAGATGCATCTTTCTGTATATATTTGCTTGGTTTGTTGACACCATCTTAAAGTTTAAACTTCCCTTGGTGTGATATCTGATGTCATGTCTTTCTTGGTGGGTTCTAGTTTTTTACTTTTCTATTTGCTTGTTCTGTTGTTTAAAGTAAGATCAAATCTTTACAAACTTCTTAAACCATGACCATTGTCAGGATGACATTGACAAAATGGTGTCAAAATTGGAGGAAAGAATTCAAGACCTCGAGGAAGGTTCTTGTATGGATGCTATAGTCCTCCCACTTCATGGTTCTTTGCCACCTGAAATGCAGGCAATCCATCTTCCCTTTATGTTCTGATTTTTGGATGTCCTGAGTAGGAATTCCTGTTTGCTAATTTATTTATTATATATTGCTTGATGCATTTCCATCATATTGCATGACTAATCCTTCATTGAATAGCTTGGGAAGTTAATTATAATCTCCTATATATAGTCTCTATAAGCTATCATATTCATTTGTTTGTTTACTTTACTCATTTTTTTTACCCTTTCTATAGGAATGGATCATGTTAATTGCTTATAATTTCTACAAAATTATGATTCACAATATTTATTTCTATGTTTGAATTATTTACTTATAGGTACGTTATATACTAGATTTTATGAAAAAAAAGCCAAATCATGTTTGATCATATTAGTGCTAGCCAAGATTCATTGAAACAGTATCGGGGCTCCTATTAGTTGGTGATCAGTTCGGTATGATATGGGTTCATACTGTGCCATTCTGGGACATATTGGAATAGGGAGATGGTGGGTAGGATGGAAAGGGAGGAATAGAGAGGGAGGGAGGGAGGGGGAGAGAAAACTCTAACCCTAACCCTAACCGGAACCCTATGAGATTGGGGCTCAGAGAAAAGAGAGGGAGAAAGAGGGAGGAGGGGAGAGAGGGAGGGAAGGGGGGAGAGAGGGATAGAAAGTCCTAACCCTAACCCTACGTAATCGAGGGTCAGAGTGAAGGAGAGAAAGAGGGATGGGGAGAACGAGGGAGAGATTGATTGAGAGATGGAGAGGGAAGGGGGAGAGAGAGAGTGTTGTCATTGTTGTGGTGGTTGATGGATGGCTTTGAACATGGAAGAGGAAGAGAGATCATTTTGGAACTCTAAAACCAATTCGGCTACTTGGATCTCTCTTTCTTCTCTAAAGAATTTGGAACCCTAAAACCAATCTAGAATGAGAGCAGAGGGTGATCTAGGATGAAGAAAGGATGGGGAAAGAGAGATTGAGTTCTCCCATCGAGTGGATTCGGATTCCTAATATTCATTGCTCGAGTATACCTGCTTATCGGGTGGGATGGGCCAGGCTTAACTCAAGGAAAGATAGTAATTTTTCTAGGCCCGAGCCTGCTAAATACCAAGTTTTGGGCCGGGCCTCGAGCTTTCTTTAATTAATCATGCTTACCAGAGCCGATATCATTGGGCAAGAGAAGGCGGGGAGGATGCCGGGGCCTAGGAGGTGGGAAGAAGAGAGGAGGTAGGGAGACGCAGCGGTGTAGAGGAAAAGCCCTAGCCTAGCTTGGTCATGAAGGTGGTGCTCAGGCATGTGGTGGTAGTTGAGGGTGACGATGATGGTGCGGAGCTTGGCGGTGAGGTGGAGGCAATAGTTGTGGAAGTTGGACCATGTGCGGGAGTTGGCTTCTGTGGAAGTAGTAGAATAGGAGCTTGGGGCCGTCGGTGGGGAGGTGGCGGGTGGGATTTGTAGAGGCAGAGGTGGAGGTCGTAGGCGATGTCAAATTGGATAGGGTATCCTTCTGGTCTTTCACTTAACGGTGCCAGGGTCGCGGACTGGGATGGGGTGGATGGAGTTGGAGAATCAGGGATTAGGGTTGGGAGAGTCGGGAAGAAGAGGAATAGGGATCGGGTTATGGACTTACGGGTATGGTATTTGGAATTTGGATTGAATATGGGTTCAGGCTGGGTCAACATAAATCCGAGTCCGGCCCATTTGAAAATCCGGGCTTGATTTTTAAGCCCGGTCCGACCCACTGGGTTGAAAATCATAGTCCAAGCCCGTTTTAAGGGGACTGGGCTTGGGCAGGCTAGACAAGCGGCCCAGGTTTTGAGCAGGTCTACTCATGAGCATGGATCTCGGCATTCAATAGGGACGTCGAGGGTGGAGAAAAGGGAAAACGGGGTGGAAACCCTTATGTGGATCTTGGCTCCATCGGAGCTTTCTCATGAGAGTGAGAGAGAGAGAGAGAGAGCAAGCGAGCAAGGTTAAGGCTCTCAAAGCCTCGAACTGGGGTTATTATAGCTGAACCTGATGCACTCTATGAACCATTTTGACTTGATGTCGGTTCGGTTTGGTATGGGCCAAACTATTTGGTTCGGGTTGGTTCAACAATTGCTAGTCTAACAACTATAGTAATCTTACATAATGGGTTTTCTCTACTCTCTTGAATCCAAAAGAAGATGCTCCAAGATGGAGAGGCACTGGTTTCTCAAATAGATTGATTTGATTTTTTTTTTTTTTTAAAATTTTTTGGAGAAGGAAAGTTGTGGTGTCCACTGTCAGCTGAAGAAGTTTGTTTTGAATATACATGTATATGTATGTACACAAACACAAGCAAACAGGCATGCGCGGTTGACCTTTTGGAAAAATAATAAAAATAACATGATTATAGATTATCATGTCATTATTTCTAATTCTTTTACTTATGGAAGTTATGATGAATATATATTATATGCAAATGGAATGTCAAAATTTTAAAAATAGATTGCATATAAAAAATTAAAATAATCAGAAACAAATAGTTTCCAATTGTGATATTTGATTGCATCTTTTTCCTAACATATTTTGATATTAATTTTATCATCCTTCCTAATATATTGAGATTTTTGATCGCATGTTCTTTCCTAATACATTGTGATATTTGATTGCTTTTTTTTGGGTTTTGGAGGAGGAAACTTTTTGAAGTCAAGGATATTTTCATCCAAAAAGTTGGAAAACACAATCTGAAAATATTCTGTAATTTGGAGCTATCTATATGAATTATATGTATACTGTATAAATATTATACCTGCGCGCGCGCGCATATTGGTATATGCATACATTGTTCTGTTAATTGATCCATGTAGTTTGTGGAGATGAAATACATAAGAATAGGAGACATGGAGACAATCCACCCTGTTAGTTTGAAATGTACCAATAGTGATGTTTGTTTAAAATAAAATTGAGGTAGAAATTGCAAGAATTCGGAAAACTATAAAGGTAATAATAAGTTAAAATAAATATTAGAGACTAGTGTGTAACAAAATATGTTTTCTGGCGACAAGTATAATAGTTGAGGTATCTTAGTGCCATGTCTGTGTGCTAAGCTGTTAAGTCAAATATGGCTTATGAAAATAATGTACAAGCAAAACGTTGATTATAAAAAAATTTTCATCATTAGTCAGTTAAATGTTATAATTCATTAATATATATTCATGTTGAAATCATGATTTACATGCTAATTGGCATGACATTGCATGAGGACGTACGTTCATGTAAGTGCTGTACCATCAAGCAACATTGGCATGGTACCTGCTGCATGTCAGTATTTTGCATGCTATCATGCTAATGCATGCCAAGATTGGCATAATCTGACATGGCATAATACCTGTTTTGCTAATGCCTGGCTGGTGCACCATCAGCACACGATACTGGAACCCATGGTTGATTACGTGATGCATAGCCCTAATCATCCATAACCATTAAGTCTTCCCCAAGATGTATTGTGTTTTGGGCAATTTGTAAGGATATCTTGTGGTTAGTGCCAATTATGCAGGGTTTTCTCAACCCTGCAGGGGTTGATGGATGATCAGGGTGTAGGAGAGGTGGCGTTGGATGGTGCAGGATGTTGATGTCCCCCCATGATGAACTTTTTTATCATGTTGTCTTTTTTTTTTTTTAATGGTGTATTATATTACGTTGGGTGGGCTTCCAATGTAACTTGGGTATGTAGTTCTTTGACTTTCTTTATTTTGGGCTAGAAAGTTGATCGGTAGGCCTGCCTCACACGGCTGCTTGGCCAAATGAGGCTGAGGCAGAGAGGAGGCCCAACACTGTTCCCTATGGCTTGTTTGGCCATTACTTATAACCAGAGATCCGAGAAAAAAGACATGCCTTTTACCATGGCCTGTCAATCTAATGTCAACTCTCCTGCCTTTTTTCGTTCAGGTCTGGGACTGGTGTTGATGATATTTCATGTTGAAATATAAGGTATCTCTAATTGTTTTCCTTTTCATTGAGACAAAAAATTTTGAAGTATTTTATTGACTTTTTAGGATACTGTTCTTTATTTTATTATTTTTTTGACAGGTAACAAGATCATACAGTATATGTTGCTATGTATGTACCTCACAAGTTCTCAGAATATTTTATGAAAGAAATTCATAACTTTATTTATTTATGACCTACAAAATCATGGTTTGATCTCACAATCTACTACCAACACAAGCTTATATTTGTCAATATAGAGAAGGGAAATAAGAATGGATCCAAAATGAGTCATATAAGGCTTGCATAAATCAATTTCAGTTTTTGCAAATTGCAAATCCAACCAAAACTGATTAAACCTCCAAAATACATGGTCAATTTCTTGTTCGATCTTGGTGAATGCAATCAATTCTTGCCAAAACTCAAAGCCTTGCAAGCCTAGGACCCTAATATGAAGAAAAAGAACTCTTATACTATTAAAATAATGAAATTCCTACTATTCTGACTTTTTTGCTAAAAAGTCATTTCTGGATAAGGGAATTGCACTGGATATCTATGTTCCGTATGGTTGATGTGTGCTATCAAGATGGGTCTTTGAGCTGATAAGGATGGTAGCTCTCCACTGTCCAGGTGTTTAGAGGCCCTCTTAAGATTCCTGATCATGAATTATGTATGTAAACTTAGAAATAAGCAGCTTTTAGTTCGTATTCATACATATCGACTGAGCAATTATTATGTTATATTCAGAAGCTTTTTGCATGGTTGCTTCGACTCTGCAGCTTAAGTCAAACTAATCTTATTTAATTGGGATTACTTATTTCAATTGATGATTGCTTCCATATGTAGGACTTCGAACTCTTTATTGCTTGTTAAGATAAATGCATAGATGTTTGAGTGACCCCTAAAATTAGAGAGAACAGCTCCCAAAACCCAATAGCACAATATAAATGTTCAAACAAATTCCTTGTGGCACATTACCTCAAAGATTGCAATTTACTAATTGGTCAGCCACCACTTTATAAGGTGAATGGATGGGTTTGTTGCAGCCATTTTCTAATACCTGCACTTGAATAATCTTGCATTAGTCAAGCTATGTATATACCACAGGTATATGACATAAAATGATGTTGTGAAGTATAAGCTTAATTAGTTGTACAATCAACCTAGAAGAATACGGTGGGTACTCTAAAAGTGCCTTACTTCAGTATCTGAGAAGAAATAAATCTTGGGCGATTCCTGTGGAATAAAGACTAGTTTTTGGGTGACTCGCCCTTCATTTCTGGACATGATGACTTGCAGTTTCTGCAACCTGTATCAGCAAAACAGTTGTTTGATTGCTATCTTTATTACTGCTTTTAGCTTAAGAATGACATTGAGTTCAGCTGGACTTATTCTTTTCCTTGTTGATAGTTCAATTTACTCTACACATTAGATTCTTAATCTTCTCTACTTTTTTTTCATTAAATATGTATGGTGTCATTACTGTAGCACATACATGATTATGCATCCCATGAAGCTAAACCAATAATTAATTATAAATTTTGTTTTCTTTGTCGCATTATCAAGCTTGATGCATCATGATATTTTACTTAGGCTGAGGAATTATCATGTAGAATATTATGTTGATATGTTGAGTTTTTGTTTTCATTTCAAAATAGGTACGTGTATTCAGTCCGGCCCCACCAAATTGTAGGCGCTTTATTGTTGCGACAAATATAGCTGAAACTTCTTTGACTGTTGATGGTGTTGTGTAAGAAAATTGGCTTTGCAGTTGTTATTGGTTTATATTTCATTTCATTTCATTTCATGTTTATCTTTGCCTCTTTAATTTTTTAACTAATTTATGGTTGATTGCCTGTGTAGGCTGCTGGGAATATTTTTTTCTTTTTTAGTATTGATTATGCCAAGCTTTGCAATCTCGATATTGGTCCTTGTACTAGTACCATCTTGGTACGGTGTTGGTATGCCCAATACGGAGGTCAATTCGGTATAACTAAGTATTGCTTCAATACCATGTATAGACAATATGCTTGGTAGGGGCAGTATGCACTGGTACCACGGACTTTGGATTATGGCAAGGTTTATCGTACTGGCTTGAACCGGCCGGTACATCCCATTACCGTACCATACCAGCGGAAAATTGGAACGGTTCAGATTGGTTTTTTAGAAAATGACTTGAACCGGACCGAACTAGTCGATACGGTACGGTATGGGCCGGTACTGAGCGGTTTGATCCGGTACGGGTCGGTACGACATTGGTATGGGATGGTACGATCCGGTATGGGGGCGGTACAATTTGGTATGGGATGATTTTTTTTGGGACCATTGGGTGGGATTTTTTTTTGATTTTTTTATTGATGGTACAGGGTGGTACGGTATGGTATGGTACGGTACTATACCGTACCGGTCGGCAACCTGCACGAGTGTTGGTATCGAGTCCGTGAATCTTGGATTATGGGTTATTAATTGTTGGAGGATGAACCCTGACCTAGGTGTCATGGGTTTGAAACATGGAAATAGCCTACCTGAATGTAGGATTAAGGTTGCATTAAGGATCATCGTGCAGGTTTCGGGGCTTGTACCGGTTGGCTAGCAGCATGGTTTGGTATGCTGTCGTGCCGTTTTGTGCTAGGCTCATACTGACACAGTAGAGAGGGTGGGGGAGAAGGAGAATGGGATAGAGAAAAAGAGATAGGGGGAGGGAGGGCAAAGAAGAGGGAAGAAGGGAGGGAAAGAGACGGTGAAGGCCAACGGAGCATAGCTTGACATGGCAAAGAGGGCGGGGGAGAGGAAGAACATGAGAGAGGAAAAGAGAGAGAGAGGGTGAGGGAGGAAGAGAGATGGAGGTTGTTGGAGGTCTGTGGAGGGTCAGGGAATGGTGCGGATGGATGAAGGAGGGGCTCCACCCTTCGGACCCTTATGTCATTCGAGTATGTGGGCCCTTTTTTTATTTTGAAAATTTTAAGTGAAATTGGCAATTCTCTTGCCGGCTTCACTTAATATTTCCAAAATAAAAAAAAGCCATTTTTTTTTTTGTAGCTGAAGCCATTTTTTTAATTTTGGAAATATTAAGTAAAGCCGGCAAGGGGGTTGCCGACTTTGCTTAAAATCTTCAAAATATAAGGGTGGGCCTCAACAATGAAATAGGGTTCAGAGGGCGGAGTGAGGCACGCCACTCCCTAGCCCTCCAGTAGCCTTCAGCGGTCTCCATCCCTCTCTCTCTCTCTTCCTCTCTTTCCTTCTCCCTCTCCCCTTTCGTTGGTTTCTTATTTTGAATGCTGGAACCACTCTGTTCCTATGCTAGTATGGCTCGGTACACCCTGAACTGGGTGGTTCGAGATGGTTTTGGATTCCTTGGCTTATGTACATTTGACACTCCCTAGACCCTAGAGTGGCAAGAGCCTTATGCACTAGGCCCCTTTTAATTGATGAAGATAAAATAGGTGACATAATTGTTCAATAAAACTTTTGGCTTTTAGGAAGTGTTACTATTTTTGATGTAGAATTGAATGTGACGTTGCTCAAGGAATTTATGATACTGCATAACAGATATAAACCATCACATTCTTTCTGCATAATAGCTGTTAATTTCTTTGGATACATGGGTCTCTAAACCTTGCATGCTTATATTGTAAAACATATGCATGCTTAGGACTTTTTATTTTTCATCTTCATTTTTTTCTGTGATTTAAGATGCTAAATATGTTTATTGGATCAAGATTTATGTTTAAAAGTCAGAGCATGCCTACCTATGCTCTACCTTCTGCTAAAAAGAAATATAAATTATTCTAGAGAAAGAGAAACCTATCCAAATAAACTTAAGTGGGTCAATTGTATATAATTTAATTGTGTTTTTTATAATAGAAATTGGACTTTCGATGTGGTTTAATATGTAAATAGCATGATCTAATCAGATCTTATAAACTAAGTTACTGAACTATCCATAATGTTGATATATAGGTTGTATGCTTTTAGCATATCCCAATTCAGGATATCTACATCGTAATATCTTTCTTTGTATCACAATATATTGACAACAATGGCCATCCGTAATTCACAAACTAATTCATTATAAAGTGGGCTACCTAGTTAAACCTTGCTACAAACACTACTAACAAATATTCCCAAAAATAAAAGAAAATGTTATATCTGATCAAGCATGCAATCTAACAAATAATAAAAGAAACCATATGTATGTATAAGGTTATTTTTAGAGGTATTTACATACAATATTTAATTCCATTTTTCTCCTTGGTTTTAGCATATTTTTTAGATTTGCATGATAATTTTCTACATTGAGCCTTATTACCCTTCATTATCTAGAAGTCTAGGAGAATATCAGAGGGCTGCAATTTGGTTTCCTGAGCTTAAACTATGACGAGTAAAGTACTAAAATGTATTGTGTGATAACATGAAATGATGATCTACATAGGACTAATTAAAGGGATTCATTTTAGTGGCATACTTTTAAATTATCCTGGGAAGGCCTAGGAACTCTGGATGATTGTAGTTACAGATGGATTTGAAGATGCTTGAATTGGTAGATGATGGTGTCTTTGATTGGAAGTAGTGAATTAAAAAGAAAAAAGTTAAATAATTTGCCATAAATATGGGGCTTCCAATCTGAATGGTGCTTTTTAAAATCAATGTTATCTGTGGACCTTGTTACCCATGGTACAACATACTTTTCCATATTGGTGCATACCATACCGTACCATTATCAAACCGGTATCCGGTACATGGGGCATACCAAGTGTTGGTATGCCGAACCAATCCCTGTGCTAGGCATGCCGACACTATACCAAGATGTTATCAATACGGGATTTGGTATCGAGATTGTGAATCTTATTGTTGCCTTTACTTCTTGGATCTAGGATGTTATCTGCTTTTTTTTCCTTCATTTACCGCTTTTATTTTTCTTAATCTCATGCTTTCTGTGCTCATGCTAGGTATGTTATTGATTGTGGTTACGTGAAACAACATCAATACAACCCATCAACTGGAATGTATTCTCTTGATATCGTGCAAATTAGCAGGTATATAATATATAACTTATAAATTATAAATTAGTACTTGATATGCTACTTGTTTGTTTATTCCTCTATATATGTGTTTTGCTTGTTTACTTTGATATTGTATATTTAGTAATAAATAAAATTGCTAACTTCCACTGGTGTGCTTGCATCTTGCATAAAAGAAATAAGCAAGTGACATGTAGTGGGCCCTTCCTTGACTATTAACCACAAGTGTAGACCACCTCTGATGCAATAGTTGGTCATCAAAGACCAATTTCTAGTCATTTTAAATGTAATGGATGTTAGGATCAAGTTTTAGGGGCATTTTTATTGAGAATAAACTAATGCTTCCTTAAAGGCCTCTTCTTTTGTTTTTTGATCATGCAGACCTTTGTTGTGAAAGAGAATAAAAATGGATGATTGAGAGATTAGAAGAAGGGAACAAGAGAAAGCAATGAGAGTAAGGAATAAATTGGAAGGGCTATATACTTTGTCGGCATTATATTTTGTGCAACAAGGCACTTGTACCAGGGAATAAATTACTGTAATGCCTTGCTTAAGTGGTAGTTTCTCAAATTGAAGTTCTCTCTAGTTTCAAGCATAAGGAATTCCATGAACATCATTAGGATACTATGAAAATAAAGTAGATGAGTTGAAAAGCTGCTTATGATAGCAGAGAAAACAAGTTAGATGATCGCATGACCTCAAACACTTTCCCTTGAGTGTCTAGATGTTGAGGTGATCAAGCTTGAAGCAAGGTAAGCAGATCTGGTATCGACAGGTGTGCTGGACAGTGACTGGTATGCTATGCTATTGGTTTGTACCACACCGAACCACTACATTACCAGAATTGTGGTGAGGGGGGGGAGAGGGCTAAAGAGGAAGAAGGAGAGGGAGGGAGAGGGAGAAGGGGGAGAGGAAGGAGGGAGAGGAAGAGACAGGGAGAAGGGGGAGAGGGAGAGAGAAAGGGAGAGAGAGAGAGGACTCACCTGGCTTGGGCTTCGATGGGTTTGGACAGGCTTCAATAGCTTCGTGATAGGGGGGAGAGAGAGAGAGGCCGGATTTGTAGGAGGGCTTCGAGGGCTTTGCAACAAGAGAGGCCAGATCTGGAAATGAGGGCTTCAAGTGAACTTAGAGAGTGAGAGAGGTCGTAGGAGGGGGAGAGGAGAGAGAAGGGAGGTGAAGGTTTGAAGCATTGGGAGGTGGAGGAGGTTATCATTTCAAAGAGATTTCCTAAACTATGCCAGTAATTGATCAATCGGGTTCGGTACACCCAAACCTACCAGAAACAATGCTCTAGTAGTTGTCTCTAATTGAGGTGCCTTTACATATCAACTTTGTGGTCATTTTGCTTAATATATGAAGCATGGAATGCTGTATCGGGCCAAACCACCTGGTGCACCCTGTACCGAGCTGGACCGGTGGGGAACTGGTCTGATTCGACCATTTTTTCCAGTAAACCTTCCAAATTGCATCGAACCGCTCGGTGTGGTTTGGCTTAATACTGCCCAAAATCGAGTAGTTCGACTCGGTACGGCTCTGAATCGAGCCGTACCGACAAAGGGGCAAGGGGGGTGGGTTTTGGTGTTAGTGGGATGGGGTGGGGTGGGCCAGCCAATAATGGCATGGTGACATCCTTTGCCTTAGAGCTCAAAGCGTTCGAGAGTCCGAGAGCGTGATCTCAGACACTCAAGACGTCGAGAGTGTGAACGAAGCTAAAAAAAAAGAGAAAAAAATTTAAAAAATTATCACAACCTCGGAGAGACGATGGTTTTTGATCGAAAGTAAGGTGATCTAGTATTCTATAAGTAAATATTTTATTTTTCATATTGTTGTGGCCAAAAAAAGGTCAGAAGTAAAAAAATAAGAAAAAATCATGCTAAATTTATGATTTTGGTATGATTTCATTAT
This sequence comes from Cocos nucifera, assembly GCA_006176705.1. Taxonomy (NCBI): domain Eukaryota; kingdom Viridiplantae; phylum Streptophyta; class Magnoliopsida; order Arecales; family Arecaceae; genus Cocos; species Cocos nucifera. The sequence continues at coordinate 404,830 of QRFJ01002560.1, read as the reverse complement.
ATTATAGATCTTTGGAAGATCTATGCGATGATGTTAAAATTATTAATTTTTGTTAATTATATATATTTTTAAAAATATGTATTTTTAGAATAAAAAAATTTAAAAAATAAAAAATTAATAAAAAATTGTAAATTCATAATATTGTTTAGGACAATTGAAGCTATGTATAGTATAAATTTTATGTCCAATTTTGAAGTTTTTGATGCATTATATGCATAGTAATCTAGGCTTAATTTTGAATAAAATAAAAAAAATAGTATTTAATGTATGTTAATAGGCTTAGAAGAATATATGTAGAGTCTATAATATATTTCTACTTGAATCTAAGCTTAAATAAATTTTTTAGAATTTTTTAAATTTTTTAATTATTTAAATAATAAAAAAATATAAGGCTTTTTGATGAAAAAATTAATTTTTATAGATAATTATTAAAATGATATGTTTTGTTAAACTTGCAAAAATGAGTAAGAAGGATACAGAGCGTGATATTGGTTGGGAGCATGGTGAGATGATCTCGGCTCGACACCATTAGAGATGCAAATGGTGCAACATAGAGTTCAAAAGAGGAGGGGTGACTAGGTTAAAGTAGCATTTGGCTGATGGTTATCCCGATATGGCCATATGTTGAAAATGCTTGCAGGTGGTCCGACAACTGATGAAGAAACATCTTGCTGATTTTAAATCAACAAAGGAAAAGACCAAGCAAAAGAGAGCAGAGGTGGACCGTCGAGCTGTAGAGCCATCTTATCACTCCAGAGAGTTAGAGCAAACTTTCGCTCTAGATGATGAGGCATAGATAGAGGTTGCCATCCGGGCGAATATAGATGATCAGTACCGTATGGAGGAGCTGGCCAGATATAGAGAATAATTTGAACCATCATATTATGAATCGGGATCCGGCTCTGCGGCTATTGAGGGAGAATCCGAGTTCAGGAGGATCACCTCAGTCAGGAAGACACTCAGTAGAGGCATGTACAGTATTTCATCTATGCTGGGAGCATTTGGTAGTAGGTCTATATCCATATCATATGGATATGGATATGATGCATCCGAGGCATCGTCTTCCAGTAGCTACTATCCTATGCAGCTTGGAGCTTCTTATGGATCGGATTTTACTGTTGGCATATTTGGATGGGCTCTTCCACAGTCATACTATCATTCTTAAGATATCTCTCAAAGTCAGAGTTTGAGCGAGAGATCTGAGATGTCCTACAATCCAGAGAGGTTACCTTATGGGATGAATATTCAGAATTATAGTGTTGGTTGGATAGAAGGATGGACTGATGTTTCTTCGAAGTATGTGGATGATCTGGATATCTACGAGCATCACAGATACTTAACAAAATTTTGGATCAGTAGAGATCTTGAGGTTAGTAAATTATTTTTTTGTCTTGAAAAATTATACATTAAATACATGTAATGCATTGTGTTGATGCAGAAACTGATCGTCGTCGGAATCAGCTGGAGCGGAGGTCGATGAGATCGCCGCTGGTGACCTACAAAATAAAGTTCCGTTCGGAGCTGGTGGGGGTGGCTCCGGTAGGATCCTCCGACGATCAAGTCAGCTCTGGCCAACAGGAATGGAGTGCTCTGAAATGAGTTTGGCAGAGTTTAGAGAAGGAGAGGAGAGCTTAGAGCTTATAGCTTATCTGGAGGGTCCTTTTTATAGGCGGAGCTTGATTGATGGTGACGGCCATATCGTCCGACCGTGGGCAGCTCGGAGCCGCATGGAGTTCGGTACGGAGAGAAAGGCGTTGTCAGACGACAGCCATACTGACGGATCGTGGGCCGCATGGGGCTGATTATGGATAGAGTGGTGTCGTCAGTAGCGGTGGCCATGTCGTCCGATCGCGTCGCCTGTGGCAGACTGATGGTGACCGTTCGTTCAGCTTTAATAGCCGTGGCTTTGAGAAAGCAGGCATTGATTGGTAGACTTCGGCATATATCAATTCCGAAGGAGTTCGAACTCCTGAAGAGAAAGCTCGGAAGGAGTTCGGTCGGAGGAGTGCGGAGGAAGTTCGGCTCTCGTAGGCGTCTGGTTAGAGGAGTGCGGCTAAGGCTCGACCATTGGAGAGTTCGGAAGGAGCTCGATCGTTGAGTCTGGCCGACCGAAGGGGATGTCTGGGAGGAGTCTAGCCGAAGGAGAAGCTTGGAGGGAGTTCGGCTCTCGCGGGAGTCCGACTGAAGCTCGGCCGCTGACGAGTTCGGCTAAAGTCCGGCCGTTGGGAGTCCAAAGAAGTTTGGCCACTGAGAAGTTCGGCCGGCTGAAGGAGTTTGGCCCTGATCCGACCGCTGAAGCTCTTTCGTGGCTACCGGTTGCATTAAGCTGAGCATCGAACTGGACTTCGGCAGGAGCGGGGTTTATCCCCAACAATAGTCCCCCCACTTCCGAGTTCGAAACTCGAAGGAAGTGTAGAAAAGGAGACTGCCGAAGTCCTCTTCTGGGCTCCGTGCTGGTTCAGGTTGAAACTCGGGGGAGATCTCATCTCCAGCCAAAGTCAATATTGAAGTTGAAGCCCGAGGGAGATCTCTCCTGCCGAGGTTGAAGTAGATCTCGTCTCCTACGGTCGAGGTCAGAGGTTGAGCTCCTCGGGGGCGATATTGTCACCAGCAGTTGAGGCTGGCTCGGTCACTCGGAAGAGATCTCATCTCTAGTCGAGGTTGTCGCGATCGCTCGGGAGAGATCTTATCTCTGGCCGAGGTTGCCTCGGGAGAGATCTTATCTTCTGCGGCCGAGGTTGATGCGGGCGCTCGGGGGAGATCTTATCTCCAGCCGAGGCTGATGGAGATCCTGTCTCCTGTAAATTTCGAAGCTTGGACTTGGACTTTGCTCGCATTAGGACGAGATTCTCCTCCTGTTCTTAATGGGCTATGGGGGCACATAAGGACCGTTGTTAGGGCCTCTCCCCCCATCTCGTCTAAGGTGAACGAGGCCTTCGACTTTGCTCACGTTAGGATGAGGTTCTCCTATTCCTAACGGGCTGTGGGGGCACATAAGGGCCATTGTCAGGGTCTCTCCCTCCATCTCGTCTATGGTGAAAGAGGTCTTCGACTTTGCTCGTGTTAGGATGAGGTTCTCCTCCTGTTCCTAACGGACTGTGGGCAAGGTTCTTCGAAGCCCGGAAGAGATCTCATCTCTAGTCGAGGTTGGCTCGGTCGCTCGGGAGAGATCTTATTTCTAGTCGAGATTGTCTGAGATTGACTCGGTCGCTCGGGAGAGATCTTATCTCCGGCCGAGGTTGTCAGCGGTCGCTCGGGAGAGATCTTATCTCTGGTCGAGGTTGTCAGCGATCGTCCGGGAGAGATCTTATCTCTAGTCGAGGTTGACTCGGTCGCTTGGGAGCGATCTTATCTCTAATCGAGGTTGTCAGCGGTCGCTCGGAAGAGATCTTATCTCTAGTCGAGGTTGACTCGATCGTTCGGAAGAGATCTTATCTTTAGCTGAGGTTGTCCGCGATCGTCCGGGAGAGATCTTATCTCTGACCGAGGTTGACTTTGGCAGTCTCCTTTTCTACACTCTTCGAGTTTCGAACTCGGGAGTGGGGGGACTACTATCGGGGATAAACCCCGCTCCTGCCGAAGTCCAGTTCGATGCTTAGCTTAATGCAATCGGTAGCCATGGAAGAGCTTCAGCGGCCGGATCAGGGCCGAACTCCTTCAATCGGCCGAACTTCTCAGTGGCCGAATTCCTTCGGACTCCCAGCGGTCGGGCTTTAGCCAAACTCCTCAGCGGCCGAGCTTCAGTCGGACTCCCGCGAGAGCCGAACTCCCTTCGCGCTCTTCCAGCTAGACGTCTGCGGGAGCCGAACTCCCTCCAAGCTTTTCCTTCGGTCGGACTCCTTCAGGAGCCAGACTCCTCCCAGACATCTCCTTTGGCCGGTCGGACTTCTCAGCGGCCGAGCTCCTTCCGAACTCCCCAGCGGTCGAGCCTTAGCCGCACTCCTCCAGCCAGACGCCTACGAGAGCCGAACTCCCTCCGCACTCCTTCGGCCGAACTCCTTCCGAATTTCCTCTTTAGGAGTCCGAACTCCTTCGGAATCGATATATGCCGAAGTCCACCAATCAATGCCTGCTTTCTCAGAGCCACGGCTATTAAAGTTGAACGAACGGTCACCATTAGTCTGCCACAGACGATGCGATCGGACGACATGACCACCACTATTGGCGACACCACTCTCTCCGTAACCAGCTCCATGCGGCCCACGACCCGTCAGTATGGCTGTCGCCTGACGATGCCTTTCTCTCCGTACCGAACTCCATGCGGCCTCGAGCTGCTCGCGGTCGGACGATATGGCCGTTACCATCAATCAAGCTCCGCCTATTAAAAGGACCCTCTAGATAAGCTAAGCTCTAAGCTCTCCTCTCCTTCTCTAAACTCTGCCGAACTCATTCCAGAGCACTCCATTCCTGTTGGCCAGAGCTGACTTGATCGTCGGAGGGTCCTGCTGGAGCCACCCCCCATCGGCTTCGGACGGGACTTTGTTTTGCAGGTCACCGGCGGCGACCTCATCGGCCTCCGCTCCAGCTGATTCCGGCGACAACCAGTTTCTGCGTCAACACATTGTTTTAGATTTTTTTTTATTTTATTTTAGGGATGTTAGAATTATTATTTAACATAAAACAATATTAATTTGGACCTAAATTAATTTTAAAATTAAAAAAAATATTTAGAATCAAAATTTAGTCGGAAAAAAATGGTACGCGAGAGCGTATCGAGTGTCGGTATGGTATGGTATCATACTGTACCGACCAGGAATCGGTACGGGTTTTTGAATCCTTGATATGAAGTTTTGACTTCTTAATTTGATTTCGAATTAGCAAACTGGCAGTCCATTTTAAAGTATTTTTTTCTCAAATGCTACATAGGATTATGAGATATTTGTGGGATTACCAAATTTTAGCTTGTAAGTGGAGTGCATCATGGAACCTTGAAAAGGTAATGTAAATACAATAAAAAGTCCTGTTGAAGTACTTAGGTTTGATTAGGAGTTCTAACAGTTTTCTTTTAATCTTAATGAGCTGCTTTCATTGGAATTCATTATAAATTTAGCAAGCCAATTGAAAGGGCAGTTATTGTTTATGATGGTGATCAGGAAGAATACAAATTGCGGTTAAGTAGCAAATTGAATAGCACATTTGAGTGGGTCCCTTTGTGAGTGCTTTTTGAGTAATTCCAGGACCTATGTCCGATTTGTAGCAACATTAATCTAATGAGGAAATGTGGATGAATTGTCCTTTGAAGTTACCACTTAGTTGAAATATTTATATTTTCATATGACCATTGTGATGAATTGTATGCCATTTAAAATAATTTTCATGGATTTGGTTGCATGCTCGAGTTTTATAGTTGTTTATTTGGGTTTGGTTTAGTGGTAAAACTCTCTAGCTTTCTTATTTCTTTTATAATATCGATGCTAAGTACCAATACTAACGTGGTTAATATTACCAAAATTGTTTCATATATATGATTTTAGTACCGATAGCATCATCATGTAATCCCTGTTTTCAATTCTCATATCAACTATAATGTTAATCCTAATCATTGTGTCATACCACTATAGCTATTGGTACTGAAACTTGAGAAGTCCAAGCAAGATGTAAGCCTTGGGCAGGCTCCAAGGCCTAGTTGGTCTCCTAGAGTTATAGTTAACTATGGCTTAAGGCATAGTTTGGTGCTTGCTCTAGAGCCCCAAAGTGTTGCTTAGATAGGTCTTAGTGCAATCTTTGATTAATAGCATATTGTTTGATGCTTATAGGGTTGACCGTTGCATTTAGTTAGCATTTTGTTATCGGTAATACGTTTGAAGCAAATAACCTAAGTTGATCTTAATGAGCATCTATCCATGCACCAAATTTATCAAAGCAATCATTCTGGTTATTCTAGTTATGTCAGATGTAGTGATTCATTTCGACACTTTCACTTGTATTATAGCCATAATTGGGAATAATGTTTTATCTCAGGTAGTATCTTCTAATGATTTATTTGGTATTCATTTCAAAATATGGATAAATAGTACATCCTTACAACTTTTGGTTTTCTCTGGCCCTCAACTCTCATAATCTAAGCCACTAGTGCAATTTTGTCCCTCTTCTCCAACCCGGACCTCTTTTAGTTTTCATCATAGATGCTTGTACCATCAAGTTAGTTCTTCTTTGCTAAAATCTTGGCGCAATACTGGTGCTTTTAATGAGGCATGGAATTGTCTTGATCGCACTATGCAACATTAGGGCATGGTTGTGGAAGTAGGTTTTTGATTCGTGCTTTGGGGATGATTGCAAGTAAGAGACAAACTTTTGTCTTAGTGTAAATAGAACAATAAACGACCTTTTACCCTGGATGGGTAACAAGGTCCTGCAAGTACAAGGTAAACAAGTATGAATGCTAATTAGTATGATATGTTAGAGTTTAAAAAGATATCCGGTAGTTGATTGGTTCTGCCATAGCCTTTATTGTTGGGGTTGAACCCGCTCCTGCTGAAGTTTGGCTTGGTGTCTTGTCTCCAGCTAGACTTTCTCCAACCAGACTTCCTCCGATCGGACTCCCTCCAGCTAGACTTCCTCCGACTGGATCCCCTCTAGCCGGACTTCCTCTGGTCGGACTCTTTCGAGCCGGACTCCTCCAGTCAAACTCCTTCCGGACTCCCTCCAGTAGCCCAACAGGCTCCTTCCAGCTAAACTTCTCTTTGTCCATGGAAGGACCTCGGCATCAATTCTCGATACAGCCAATATCAATCAACACTTAGATGATTTCGGAGACATCCAAACTTCAACTATTAAATCCCAATAGACTGGCATGTCACGACAACGGACACTACCCTTCGTAACAAACTCCACGTGGCTTCGAACGGCCTACTATCAGACAGTTACGGCTGTTACCATCAGTTTGTTACAGGCTTCGCCTATATAAGGAACCCTCCAGATACATTTTTTCGAAGCTAAAAACTCTGTTTTAATTCTCCTGAGCACTCCATTTCTGTTGGCCAGAAGAGCTGGCTTGATCGTCAGAGGGTCCTATCGGAGCCACCACCTCCGACTCCAGTCAGGATTTTGTTTTGCAGATCACCGGCGATGACCTCGTCTTCTCCAACTTCAGCATAGTCCGACGTCAATCAGATCCTGCACCAACAGAATTGGCGCTAGGAGGGCATCCAGAGCTCTTGTTCTAAAAGGAGTGCTCAGTCGAATTTGTCTATTCTCTTCTTTTAATCTTTCAAGGTCCATCTCCATTTGATCTTTTTCAGTCTCAGGGATGCCTCCAAAAAAAGCGACCATCCGACGATCCACTGCCTCCGCCGTCAGATCTTAGCTAGATCCGCCTGCTCCAGCACCATCGCCAGCATCGCAACCTCCGCTACTGACGGTTGTGGTGGATCCGGAGCAGTTCAACCTATTGATGTAGCAGGTTTGAGGCCTCACCGAAATGGTGCAGCCATGCAGCAACCTTCGACGGTAGCCCAGCTAGAAAACCCCCCATCGGAATTTCGGAAATTAGCTTAAAGAAGGCATGCTTGGGTGAGTAGACTCGTTACTCCTAGAAAGGGGAAAAGGATAGCAGATGATCCCTATTCTGATCATGACTCATCTCCGGAAGAGACCTCCATCTACAGTCGAAAGCCCTCCGAGATCTGCGATCGAGGTGATGCTCTCGATCGGAAGCTTCGGGACATAGATCGGCGGATTGAGGAACTACGTCATGCTGCCCCAATCCACCATGACGACATCTGCACCGATCCTCCTTTCTCTACTCGGATCATGCAGGAGCCTATCCGGTCGAACTTCAAGCTCCCTCAATTCGAGAGCTACGAGGGATTTTTGATCCGATTGACCATCTGGTGGCCTTCCAGACCATGATGTTGCTCCATGGTGTGTTAGATGCCATCTTGTGCCGAGCCTTCCCATCTACTCTAAAGGGAGCAACAAGAAATTGATACTCGGCTCTGAAGTCGGGTACGATCTTCTTTTTCGACCAAATGAGCCATTAGTTTGTGGCTCATTTTGTCAGCAGCTAACGTCCCAGGCGAGGTTCAGACTCCCTCATCAACATCAAGCAGAAAGAAGGAGAGTCCATCTGGGCTTATATTAATTGCTTCAATGCCGCTGTCCTGGAGGTCCGAAATTTGGACCAATCTGTTGCCATGACCGCATTGAAGGACGGTCTTTAGAAGAATGATCTTTTATTCTCCTTGGAAAGAAAGCATCCTAGGGATTTTGCTGATATGCTTGCTCGGACTGATGGTTACGCTCGGACGGAAGAGGCCTTCAAGGCCAAGGACAATAAGGCTGCAAGAGAGTGGCAGGCGGGTGAATCTAGTAAGCCTGCACTTGAAGAAAAATCGAGTGAAGCTCGGCCGCGCTCTCGGATCCTTCCTGAGTGCAGACGAGCCCGGACTCCTCGAGCTCGTCGATACCCAGAAGATTCTACAACTATGCCCTCCCTCAATGCTCTGAAAACTCAAGTACTGATGGAGATTAAGGAGCATCTGTCGAGACCTGAGAGGATGTGTACTCATCCTGGCAAGCGTAATCCTAACAAGTATTATCTCTACCATCGTGACCACGGTCACGATATCGAAGAATGCATTCAGCTCCAAGATGAGATTGAGGAGCTCATCAGGCGAGGCCGGCTTGATCGATTTCTGCGACGTCGGCCTGAGGCAAGAAAAGAATGGCCGAGGGTGCTGCCACAACTAGAACCGCCAAGGAGGGAGGAGCAGCCAGGAGATTGACCCCCATTGGGCATCATAAAACACTATCTCTGGGGGATTTCGTCGGGAGGAGGCCAGCGGATCTGAGGGGTCGGCTAAAAGGCGGAGGATTGGAGAACCATCATTTTTACCGAAGATGTGCAGGGAGTTCAATTCCCGCACAATGATATGGTTGTAGTTTTTTTAAATATTGTAGACTATGATGTACGCCGCGTTCTTATCGATAATAGAAGTTCGATCGACGTTTTGTTTTATGATGCTTTCTCCAAAATGTCTATACCTAATAATCGGTTCGAACCAATGAGTACCCCATTGGTGGGCTTCACTGGCGATACTGTGCCAGTTGAAGGAATAATAACATTAATTATGATTGCAGGACAATATCCGAGACAGTCCAGGGCATAAGTGGATTTTTTGGTAGTGAAAGCTCCATCTGCTTACAATGTAATTCTTGGCCGACCTAGTCTAAATGCACTTCAGGCAGTAGTGTAGATCTACTATTTAAGGATGAAGTTCCTAACGAGTTATGGGATCGGAGAGGTCAGAGGAGATCAAGCCTTGGCAAGACATTACTACTCAATTGCTTTGCAAAGGGATGAACAATTAGACCCTTTGCCTGGTTGATGGGCTGGATGTCCGGGATGACCTTACTGAAGAACGGGGAGAACCCATGGAAGATCTTGTCTCAGTCCCTTTGAATGATGGAAATAAAGAGCACACGGTGCAGATCGGCTCCAATCTGAGAGAAGAGGTACGTGAGCAACTCGTCGGATTTCTGTGGAGAAATGCCGATGTTTTTGCTTGGATCCCTACGGACATGCTCGGAATTGATGTTGAAGTTATGGAACATCGTCTGGTTGTTGATCCCAAACATCGGCCAGTGAAAGAAAAGATGCGTAGGTATGCTCCGGAGAAATAGAAGGCAATAGCAGAAGTTGACAAGCTCCTCAAAGTTGGGTTCATCCGGGAAGTCAACTATCCGGATTGGGTCTTCAACGTGGTCCTCGTCAAGAAGGCAAATGGTAAATGGAGAATGTGCATAGGCTTCAAGAAGTTGACAAGATCTGCCGAAAAGATAGTTGCTCCTTGTCCAGAATTGATTAACTGGTAGACGCAATTTCAGGCCATGAACTCTTCACTTTCATGGATGCCTTCTTCGGCTATAACCAAATTCGGATGGCACCAGAAGATGAGAAGACTTTTTATTACTGATGGTGGTCTTTATTATTACAGGGTTATGCCCTTTGGGCTTAAAAATGCCGGTGCAACTTATCAGCGTCTGGTGAATAAGATCTTCAAGAAGCAGATTGGCTGTAACATGGAGGTCTATGTGGACGACATGCTGGTCAAGAGCTGATCTTTAACGAATCATATAGCCGACCTTGAGGAGATCTTTAGTGCCTTTCGGAGGTACAAGATGAAGTTAAATCCGATCAAGCATGCTTTCGGCGTAACTTCGGAGACGTTCCTGAGGTTCATGGTATCAAGGTGTGGAATCGAAGCGAACCCAGAGAAGATTCGGGCCATTCAAGAAATGACTGCTCCAAAATCAATAATGAAAGTTCAGTGCCTAATAGGAAAAGTGGTGGTTCTGAATCGCTTCATCTCGAAGTCGATTGAGCGATGCATGTCCTTCTTCCAAGTTCTTAAACAACCAAAGAATTGTTGGACCATCGAATGTTAATAGGCGTTTAAAGAATTAAAGAACTACCTCGACTCACCTTCTCTCTTGGCAAAATCCGAACCTGGAGAAGAGTTGTTTCTATACCTGGCAGTCTCCCCAGCGTCCCTTGTGGCGGTCTTAGTTAAGAAAGAGGCGAAAGTGCAGCAGCCGATATACTATATAAGCTGAGTCTTGAGGGATGCCGGACCACGTACACAAAGTTAGAAAAGCTAACTTATGCTTTGTTAATTGCAGTCTGAAGGCTTCGACCTTATTTCCAGGAGCACACTATAACGCTCTTCACTGATTAACCAATCAAGGCAGTTCTTTATCGAACGGACACCTCCGAAAGAATAGCAAAATGGGCAATTGAGCTTACAGAGTTTGACATCAATTACCAACCTTGGCTGTCAATCAAAGTCCAAATATTGGCAGACTTCATAGTGAAATGCACCATCTCGGACGAAGCCGAACTTGAGCAAAATGAAATCGGAATTCCGTGGTTGCAGTTGGGCTCCCCCGAAGAAAGAGCAGACCTTCCTGAAGGTTTTTGGGCCTTGTATGCGGATGGCTCGTCCAATGCTTCCGATGCAGGCGTAGGTCTGATTTTGGTCAACCTAGAAGGAATCATTGTAGAGTATGTGCTGCATTTTGAATTCCCTGCAATAAATAATGGGGCTGAGTATGAAGCGTTGATCATGGGATTGAGAATAGCCAGAGAACTAGAGGTAAATCGGCTTCAAGTCTACAGTGACTCTCAGTTGGTTATGGGACAAGTCAGTGGCAATTATGAAGCTCGGAAGGAAAGTATGATGAAATACCTAAAAAAGGTAAGGAGTCTGATCACGGTCTTCAACAGCTTTAATATTCATCAGATCCCAAGAGTAGAAAATATCAGAGCCGACCTTCTTTCCAAATTAGCCACACTCGCTCTAAGCAAACTACCAAAGGAAGTCTTTTTTGAAATTCTGAAACACCCAAGCTCGGAGGAGCAATAATCCTTGATGTAGGTCGACCATGAGCCCAGTTGGATCGATCCGCTAGTTGGTTATCTCAAAAATGGGGTTCTCCCTCATGATTCGAAAGAAGCTAGAAAATTAAGAAATCAGACCTCTCGGTATGTTCTATATGATGGAAAGTTGTATAAAAGGTCGTATTCTTTGCCACTCTTGAGATGTCTCCGACCTTTTGAGGCTGATTTTGTATTATGGAAGGTGCATGAAGAAATCCATGGAAGTCATTTGTAGGCTAGGTTCTTATCTCACAAACTATTTCGGCAGGGCTACTACTGGCCAACCATGCATTAAAACTCTGTGGAGTACGTCAGGAAATGCGACCGATGTCAAAGAAATGCAAGTATTCAAAGACAATCGGCCTCTGATCTTACACCCCTGAGTGCCCCATGGCCGTTTGCACAGTGGGGAATGGACATTCTTGGATCCTTTTCTATGGCTTCTGGACAACGAAAGTTTTTGTTGGTGGGAATCGATTACTTCATAAAATGGGTTGAAGCTGAACCTCTGGCAAAAATCACTGAAGCTAGAGTGCAGGATTTCATTTGGAAGTCAATTGTGTGCATATTTGGTCTACCTCGGACTCTTATAATAGATAATGGGCCAGTTTGCTGGGACAAAATTTGCCGAGTTCTATGAAGATTTGAACATTGCCCATAATTTTACATCGGTAGCATATCCACAAGCAAACGGCGAGGCGAAGGTAACCAGCCAAACCCTGCTACAAGGTATCAAAGCAAGACTTGAGAAAGCAAAGGGGACATGGGTAGACATCCTATCATGTGCTCTGGACATACTGAACTACCCAAAGACTGCCAACCGAGGAGACTCCATTTGCCTTGACTTTCGGAATAGAAGCGGTCATCCCAATAGAACTCAAACTTTCATCGGCGCGGGTTGTGGCATTCAATGAACAACGTAACTTGCAAGATCCCATGGCTAACCTTGACTTGTTGGAGAAAAAATGGGAAGAAGCTCAAGTTTGGATGGCGGTCTATAAGCAGAAAGTAGCTTGCTACTATAACTCCACAGTCAGAAGCAAAGTATTCAAAGTGGAGGACTTAGTACTCCGACGGGTAGCTGTTTCACAACCTTAGAACTAAGAAAAGCTCGTCCTAAATTGAGAAGGCCCATATGAAGTCAAGGAGGTCGTACGGCCCGGGACTTATTGTTTGAAAGAGCTAATCTTCCTCGACCATGAAACTCAAAAAATCTATAAGTGTACTACCAATGATTTCATTTCAATAAAATTTTCTTACTTTAGCATTTTTATCCTTAGTGAAAAACTGTGATGGTAGGAAACAACCTCCTGAGTTAATCGAAATTGATCATGCCGGGAACAGGAGGATCTCGTCCTGACATGGATGAAGACCTTCGATTGTTTAAGATAGGAGGAGAGACCCTTTTAACGACTCTTTCGTGCCTCTATGACCTTGCTAGGGATAGGAGGAGAACCTCATCCTAACAAAGGTAAAGGCCAACCCCATCAAGAATAGGAGGACCTCATTCTGATAGGAGGAAGAAGATAAGGGCCAACCATGTCAGGAGGAGAACCTCATCTTGACACGGATGAAGACCTCCGGTTGTTTAAGACAGGAGGAGGGGAGACGTGTTACCGGCCTGTTAGGAATAGGATAACCTTGTTCTAACGTGAGCAAGATGAAGACCTCCGGTTATTTAAGACAGGAGGAGGGGAGAGGCCTCTTCAGTGGTCCTTTTGTGTCCTTGTCGCCCTATTAGGAATAGGAAGAGAATCTCGTCCTAACGTGAGCAAGATGAAGACCTCTTGTTGTTTAAGATAGGAGGAGGGGAGAGGCTCTTTCAACGCCCTTTTTATGCCTTAATGGCCCTGTTGAGGATAGGAGAAGGACCTCGTCCTAACACGAATAGAGATCGGTTGTGTCAGGAATGGAGAACCTCGTCCTAATATAGAATAAAATCTCCGGTTAAGCATCCCGACAACCATGTTTTCAAAACAAAAGGAAGAAAAGGAGAGAAAAGCAGAGCTATCAACAAATATTCAACCCACATAGAGCAAAAATGGGAGAAATCATCTCATTAAAGTCAAAGTTGATTACAAAATAAGAGTCTGTAAGATCGGTTACAAAAGAAAGAAGGAAAAGCCGAAGCTCTAAGAAGGATCAGATTCCTCGGATTTTGGATTGCTAGCCATTACCAAGGATTCCTTTAGGCTGACAATCTCTTCCTCGAGCTTCTTCTTATCAAGTTGTCGTGGAACATCCTGTCAGTCCTTCGGTAGTTTTCTTCTGACGCCCACAGTCTTTTTCTTAGAACTTCCGACTCGGTTTCAGCATCCTTGACAGCTTGCTATTTGCAAATCAATTGAAGCTTCAGTCGCTGAACTTCAGCCTTCTCCACCCCAACCGATTCTGAGAGTTCGCCCACGATTTTCTTCAGAAAGGCAATCTTCTCTGACTCCCTACTTGTGTCGGACTGATAACTATCGACGAGCTGTTGTTGAAGCCGAGCCACCTCGCTATTAGCAGTACGAAGCTTTTGCTCCAACGTGGATATTCTTTTTCTCCAGTCTAACTAGTAGATCTCATAGGCGAGCTCGGCATCATGCAACTGCTTCTGAAGCGCAGAAAATCTCTGAGACCAATCCAATTCGTACCGAGCCTTGTCGGAAGACCATGGCAAACTTTCCTCCAATAGCTGAATCTTCTCTTTCGCCGTCTTGAGTTCAACTTCGAGGGAGCTGACCTTCGTAGTTAACGTCCAGGATTTGTCATTGGCACTTTTCTTAAGCTCGGCCAGCTCTCTCTCGAAGTTACTTTTCTTGATAATGAAACTCACAGTCTTTCATGTGTAACTTACGGAGGCGAGTGACCTCAATCATCGCCTCCGAAGCTTTTTTTCTGAACCTCTGGAGCTCGTCTTCCGTCTTCATCAACTTCTTCTTCAGGTGATGGATTTCCTTTTTTAAGCTTTTGACTATGGGTCTCAGAGGGATACCTTGAGATAGTGGCTTAGCGTCGGTTAGAGATGACTGGCCTTGACTTCGGTCACTAGAAGGATTCTAAACAACACTCACCACAGCACAAGTATAAGGAAAAGGAAGCTCATTTTCATTTCTCAAAATGTTTAAGCATACATTGGAAAGAAAAAAGAAAAAAAGTACAATTGTTTAAAATTCTAGACCTCGGGAGGAACAGCGGCGGACGAGGTCGGAGTGTTCTCTACTGCCTCCGGCTTCGGTGTAGGTCCGGGCACCTCGGCGATAGGTTCGGAGGGCTTGAAGGCGACTTCGGCAGGAGAAGGGTCGACCGCGGCAGTGGACGGTCTCGCTTCTTTATTAGGAACTTTTCCGTATAAGAAACCGAGATCGAGCTTGGGGAACTCGTCAGCCACTCGATCCTCGCAAAGCTCGTATCCCTTTTGGAAGGCCTCCTGGCTGAATACAATATTCGGGTCCCTCATTTCAGAGAAAATCTTGAACTCCACCGCCTGGATCTTCGCCTTCGAGATCTGCCTTGAAGTTTGATCCTTCAGTTCAGCGATCTTAACCTCGGCCTTCTTCCTCTCCTCCTCCAAAGCCAAAGCGGCCTTCAACCCCGCCGAGATGAGTTCTTTTCTGGGTGCCTCCTGGAGACCTTCGACCTCGACCACCTTCTTCTTTAAGAGACGGTTAGACTTGGTGGTCTTCTCTTGGAGGCGGTCAACTTCGGCTTGAAGGTTCTCTTGAGCCTTCAACGCCTCCGACCTCAAACAGTTTACCGTTTTGATATGCATGAGTAGTTGGTGACCCGACTGCAAAGAACAAATCAAGTTAGGTGTGCATAAAAGGGGAAAGAGAAGGGAGAAGTAACGAGATAATTACTTGAAGGAAGGTTCCAAGAGTCCCAGGTGAGCTGCGCATATTCAAGGTTGGCCAATTGCTCTACCACCTCGGGTAGGGCGAACTTATCAACCAAATCTCGTATGGCGTCTGGGTTGCCGAAGGGATCCTCTTCCAAATTATTGCTGTCATCATTGGACCGATTGGGACGGACCTTACGCCATACCTTCACGATGATCGATTTCTTCTTTTCCTCCCCCTTTTCCTTTTCAGCAGGAAGCTCAGGAGCTCGGCATTCGGCAGGAAGGTTCGAGGATGTGGGAGGCACTGGAACCCCATCAACGGCACCGACCTTGGTGACGGGGGCAACTTTGGCGCTCTCGGTGGCCTCGGAGGCAGCGGTAACACTGGTGGGAGCAGCGGAGCTTGGAATGTCAATCCTTGCCCTCTTCGAACTCTCATCGGGCGCTTTTCCTTTCCTCCTGCGGGCCTGAAGGCCCTTGGCGAGCATTTCAACCGCTTGGGCATCCATCTCTGCAACAAAGAAGAGATCACAATTAAAAACATATGCATACGAAACCTTATAAAAATTTGTAAAGTAGAAAAGTGTACCTGTAAGGTTGAGGGGACTCAAGCCCACGTTGAACAGGATATGTTCTTTCAGAAGTTCGGAAAGGAGAGGAGCTCGGTAGGTCTTAAGTTTATTGGCAGAGTCAAGGTCGCCCTTATTTAAACTAGGTGCTTGGCTGACCGCTCTCTAAGCAGACCCCAAGAAGGAAGCCCTAATAATAGAGTAGGACAATACATGAAGTATCTCTCCTTCCAGTTGTGGATAGAAAAAGGGGTACCTTTCAGTAACCTCTTCTTGCCGAACTGAGGAGAAAAGTACCATCAGTCTTTTGCAGAAGGATGGCGTTTGAAGGTATAGTAACTTTTGAAAAGAGAAATGGTCGGGCGGACTTCAGCTAGGTGGCAAAGGGAAAGAAATCCAATCAGAAACTTGAAAGAGTTCGGCACAATGGAAGCTAAGGAGATGTTCAAAAAACGGAAAAGTGCAATTACAAAAGATGGAAGAGGAAGTTTTAGTCCGACACGAAGAGCTTTCAGGTACAGACAAAATCGGCCAGGTGGAGTACAAGCCCGATCATTGGGTCCAGGAAGTTCTATTTCGTATTCCAAGGGAATCCCGTATTGAATCCTAATTAATGAAAGGTTGTCTGGGGTTTAGGTACAGGGGATCGCGCCTGGTGCAAAGGTCAGATGGGACATACTTTTAAGATCGGTCTCGTCTATGGGATCGCGGTCTCGAAGGATCGGATCGGATGAACTCTAAGAACCAGCAGATTGAGAAGTTTCTGAAGACATTCGGACCAAACGGACATCGAAAAATCCCTGAAAAATCGAGAAAATAAGGAGCGAAATTTTCTTAAAGAAATCAAAGGGACAAAATGCAAGAGACACCGAAATAATCGAAGGAGATTGTGAAACTAACCTAGATTGATTGAGAGGGGCAATGAGACGATGGACGCGACGGAAATCGAACAAGAAAGCACCCACGGGCGGAAGAAACAGAAAAGAAAATTGAAGAGATCTCGAGCGGGAAGAAAGATACCAGAGGAAGAAAGAGGAGTTCAAATAGAAGTGAAGACCCTGGGAGAAGAAAACGGACTTAAATACCCTGCAGGGCCCGAGACGGTTATGATGGCAGGTTGTCTCCGGCCGATCTGCAATTGACACGTGTCCCACTCATCATGGTGGGAGGTTGACGGCTGATAGTTGATAGAATTTTAATGGTGCCGTACATGGAGCGGAGTCCTGGTGGGAGTCTCGAAAATTATCTTTTTGGGTCACTTCGTATTTAAGAAACTTCGATGCCAGCGTAATAAATGTCAAGACTCTCCATTCAACGAGCGTGGAGCCTGGGGAAGAACTTTGGCAGTCATTTTTTTCGTACTTCCTTTTCTCGAATCTCGAACTCGGAAGTAGGGAGACTATTGTTGGGGTTGAACCTGCTCCTGCCGAAGTTTGGCTTGGTGTCTTGTCTCCAGCCGGACTTCCTCCGACCGGACCCTCTCCAGCCGGACTTCCTTCGGCCGAACTCCTTTGAGTCGGACTCCTTCAGTCAAACTTCCTCCGAACTCCCTCCAGTAGCCCAACGGGCTCATTCCAGCCGAACTTCTCTATGTCCATGGAAGGACCTCGGCATCAATTCTCGATACAACCAATATCAGTCAACACTTAGACGATCTCGGAGACATCCGAACTTCAATTATTAAATTCTAACAGACTGGTACGTCATGATAATGGACACTACCTTCCGTAACAAACTCTACGTGGCCTCGAACGGCCCACTACCAGGCAGTTATGGTTGTCACCATCAGTTGTTACAAGCTCCGTCTATATAAGGGATCATTCAGATACGTTTTCTCTCGAAACTAAAAACTCTATTTCAATTCTCTTGGGTATTCCATTTCTGTTGGTCAGAAGAGTTGACTTGATTGTCGGAGGGTTCTGCCGGAGCCACCACCTCCGACTCCGGCTGGGACTTTGTTTTGCAGGTCACCGGTGACGATCTTGTTTTTTCCAACTCCAACATAGTCTGGCGTTAACCAGATCTTGCACCAACAGCCTTTATTCTAAGTGTCGATTACTCCTCAAAGTCCACCAACTTAGAGGTCTATAAAAGCCACCAAGCTTATGAGAAACTGATCCTGCAAGGAACAGATACTTAAAAACTACACTTTCCATGGAGTAGACAACTTTAAAATGCAGTATTTATAGTGTTGTAGCACCCCTTACAATGATAGAACTTTTGGTGCTCTTAAAGTCCTTTTGAAACTAAGTGAATGGCAAAACAAAAGCTAAAAGTGGAACAAACTTCATAAGAACTCTGATTTTACTGCCCAAACTATTTAGTGATTGTTCTAGCAGATTTAATTAATTTGACACATTAGTTCTGTAAAAAAATCCTAGGACCTCATCCAAAATGTTATTGGAAGGTATTATTTAGGTTCCTTAATCCTATATAAATATCCAAGATCTTTTCGGAGAGTAATTGATGTGGGACTAAAGATACACCTGCATGGATTCTCATATACCCCCCTTGTTTAAGCTTTTATGTCCTTATCAGGCTAAGGGTTTAAAATCCATTTAAATCTAATTAGAAACATCACGATCAGCTCGTGGTCAATCCAAATGGGTCTATGCTATAGTGTCTTCTAGTCCACATGGGTCATGCGCCAAATCTGCTCTAATACCATTTGGGACAACTGAGGACCTCATCCAAAAAAACTGGCAGGAGGATATTATTTGGATTCCTTAGTCTTATATAAACACCTAAGATCTCCCTGGCGAATAACCAATATGGGACTAAGCACATGCCCACATGGATCCCCACAAGTTCTATATCTCTCTAATTTTGGTTGATTTGAGGCTGAAGTCATCAGTTCAAAGATTAGGTAGTGTTCTAAAATTGGTGCATGAGGCTGCATATGCATATGCATATGTATATCTGGTCCCCTAACTTGATGACATAACCTATATGCACCTATTATGTGCAGTAGGGCCCCATATGGACCAACAACACCGTTTGCTTAGCATTTGAGGACATAAGCACCAGGTTTAATATTTTGCAATGGCATATGCAGTCTATTTATCATTGTGCAACTGCATATGCGGGCCTTTTAGCATGCAACCATATATCTGGCCAGTCTTTTGCAGGCGTATATGAACAAGCTAGGTTTAAGCTAATGGTTTGGCTGAATGTGAGTTTCAAACATGTTGGATACATGTATGTTAACAATGTCAATATATTAATTATGCTATCTTTATCATTACCATAGATGATTGCTCAAGATATTACCACTAAGAATTAACTAGTAAGAAGTAAAGATTGCTGCTATTTATAAATAATATTGCTATTAGAATTGTATTTAGTATATTTTATTTATTTTTAAAATACTAACCACATGTGCACCTGTGTATGTAGCCCCTTGACTGCCTGCATACCATAGCTGCCTTTTAAAACATTGAGGTTGGGTTGGCATTATATTTTTCTTGGATCCCTCCATACCTGGTTGTTGACGTGGTGACATTCAGATGTGCTACATCTAAAATTGGATTGGTCTGTTACTTGGACTTTGGCATCATTAGGGCATGTGTTGGCTCTTGAGTTTCATCCATTAGGTCCCTGGGGTGGATGAATGCAAGTCCAACCAGTGCACATGCCCCCTCATGTGTTTTGATGGGCATTTGGTCATGTTTCACCGAAATCCTATGATGGTGGGCATGTGTGGAATTGTTAATGTATTGGTTCTGTTCTATGTCAGGTTTCCTCAATTCTTAGAACCTGTTTTTTAGTTTCTTTTATTGTCTCTATCTCTTGTATTGGTTCTGTTTTATGTTGGGTTTCCTCAATTCTTAAGACCTGTTTTTTAGTTTCTTTCATTGTCTCTATCTCTCTCCATGGTTATGACTCCACCCCATATGGAGAACCAAACCCTCTTTTGCTGGAGGGGACATTGGTTTTACCATTGGAAATAACAATCTGAGAAAAGCAAAGAGATATTCTTCTAAGTTTATAGCAAACCAATCTTTGCCTTCTTGTCTTTGTGATGCTCATGTTATGTTTCTAGACCTTCATTGCCTGATATTTTGTCTAAAGCATGGTTTGTTGAAGCCTGCTAAACCGGCCGGTTGAATTGGATCAGTTGGTTATTGGCCTAGTTCATTACCTCAGTTTGAAACGAAGGGAGAGAGAGAGAGAGAGAGAGAGAGGTCTCGGAAGCCTCCATCGAAATAGGGACCCTTTGTTTTGTTTCGAAACAAAGGATCCTACTTTGTATTTTTGCCGGTTTTGAACTGTTGGCAAATGGTTTGCTGACTTCAGTTTGAATTTTTTTTTAAAAAGAATAGTTTGCCCTGAAATGGTACGATATGTATCCATACCATACCGTGTTGGTCGCTGATTGGTAGTATAGGTCCTAGTACCAGTTTAATGAACCTTGCTCCAAAGAAATATTATTCGTGATACTGGCAATATAAACATTCTACTTAAGATTTTTGATTTTTTTTTTTGTTGATTTTTTCAGCAAATGTTGAATGTTCCATCTTCTTCTATGACTAAACATAGCCTAAAATTTTAATGCAATAGAGGCTATTTGATTAATAAAAAAAAAAAAAATCATTTGATTACCTTAATTCCTATAATGTCATAACTCTGCAACCATGTACCATTTCTTCAAATTTCTAGGATCAAACTGAATAAGCTCTACAATTAAATCAAGCCAATTCCACTCGTGTTTCATACCTTATGGTATTTTATCTGCCTCAGAACAGAATTTCATTTTATTCAAGAGTTATCCTTAATGTAGTCATCTAAATTCAATAAAAATAATAATTCATTTTCCCTGTTTTTATCTTTAGTTTGCCTATTGTCATTGTAGCTAATTTGTTCTCTCAAGAAAAATCTTACCATAAATATTATCATGTAGATAGACATACTTGTTACACTGCTTCAGTTATCTTACACACTACTGTGAAAATTGGTCTATGTGACTGCATATGCTGCCACATGTGCGTGTCCCCTCTGTCTGACCACCCGGTAGAGGTTTTAGCTTGCTGCTCGCCTCTTACTTGGTGCAAGGTTTGAAATACTGCATACAGAGGCGCACCAGTATGGTGGGTGCTGGAGTACACCACTTTATCTACTCAAGGTTCATCAATACATCTTGGTATAGGATGCTGTACATACTTAGTATGCCTTGATACCCATGATATGATCAGTTCAAACTACGATTTTGATTGACTGCATGGTTTATGCCCAAGTGGCTTACATAATCCCAAGCCTTGAATATATGTGACCGTCCATCTCTTCTGTATTTTTTTTTTTATATTTCTAGTTTTTGTTGAGCTGTTTATTATATTTCTTCTCTTTTATCTATTACTATGGATTTGTTGATGTTGTAGTGTTTTAAAATACAATATGCATGATGCCGACATAAGTGGCTGCATGCTTAGGCATGATGCGGTACCTAGACCGCCTGCATCCGTGTGCCTTTTGAAACCTTGGTCTAATGTGTTTCATAGCCTTATTATATTTTTGTTCATTGACCTCAACATTGTTATGCACCCATGAAACTTAAATTTTTCTGACAAGTTTATTTATATATGTGTTGCTTGCCTATAGATTCTTAACTCTTAAGAAATCATTTACCAACTCTATTTTTATAATCATAATCTGATCAAACATTTTAGCTGGTGTAGATTTTGAATTTCCATTTCACTTCAACAATATATTTTTGTAGTGCATTATAGGCAAGTGTAAAAAATTTATGGTGCTGTTCTTAGGCATCTTATGGTTCCATCTTTTCTTTTGTTGCACCTATTGTGCATGTTCATGAACACTAGTTTGCTGGCTATGTCATTCTGCAATTAATTAAGTGTTCGGATGCATCTACTTGGTATTGTAATATGGATAAAACATAGTGAGATAAGTGTTGGTTATTGTTTGTTATTGCTGGTATTCTTTTCATTGTCATTGGTTAGCATGTTCTCAAGAATCATATGTGGTCAAAGGTGAGATTACATGAAATATTGAAACATATACTATATCCTTGTATATCAGCTGTATGCTACAAGCAGATTCAGAGATACTTATGTACATAAATGGCAATGGTGGTTAGGTATTGTATATTTTTTGTGCTTTAATCTCATCAGAGATATACATGTCAATCATTTTGCATGGAGATTAAGAAAATCACGTGTGAGAGATGTGTCTACTAGTACGTATACTTTTTCTTTGGTGTTAAATGTTGTTATCTTTTACTTTTAGTATATCATGATGGAACCAGATTCTGATTTCTCTCCAATATGCCTTTTTGATATATAATATAATTATGGGTATCCATTTTATTTTAATTCATGTTGGTGTTTGAAGGTGTTATCTATGGTGAATTGTTGTACCTTTTAACTCTTTCTGAGATCAGTTTATGTGGTTGTTGAAGCTAAATTGCTAATGAGCTAGAATTTCTGATGTGAATGATTACAGAGTACAAGCTGATCAGCGTGCTGGACGAGCTGGAAGAACTCGTCCTGGAAAGTGCTATCGATTATACCCTGCCTCTGTCTACCGGGAAGAGTTTCTTGATGCAACAGTGCCGGAAATCCAGCGATCATCTCTTGCTGGAAGTGTTCTCTATCTTAAATCCCTGGATCTTCCTGACATCGATATTTTGAAGTTTGATTTTCTTGATCCACCATCACGTAAGAGAAGCTTCATTTTTGTTTTATTTATTTTCTATGAGGTTGTTTGCTTCACTAGCTCCACAGTAGATACTTCTAGTTGTACGTAACCCAGAATACCTAGCTTACTTCTACATATTTTCATGTTATCATTTTTAGTTTAAAAAAAAACTCAGAATATGTTTCATGTTCCAAGGCTGCATAATGTTTCTGCAGGTGAATCACTAGAAGATGCTTTAAGGCAGTTATACCTCATTGATGCAATTGATGAAAAGGGACAGATAACACATGTTGGCCGAAGTATGGCTGGTAAGTCATAACATTGTCATATGCATTTATTCACTTTTTTAAGAAAAATATAATTTGATGCCCTTTCAGTTTCTTTTTTCAGTATAGGAAACAAGGGTCTAGCTTTTGGTTTCAGAGGACATTTTGGCCCAACCCAAGGCTGAAATATTTCAGATTTTTCATTTTGTTCCATGTGATTAGTCAAAACTTGCCAATCTTAAAAGACATCTTTTATTTAGAATATATGTTTATGCATGCATGTGTATGTATGTATACATATAAAATATATAATGATCTAGAATTGTAGATGTATAAAAGATCTTACAAGATGAATATTCTTAATTCTGCATATTAAATCTATCCAAGGTCCGCAACACTGGAATCGGTAGTTATGCCAGTAGGCCGACGGTATGGTACCATGCTGTCCTGCCCCAGTGTGAGCCAAAAAAAAAAACTTAAGGAGGGAGGGAGGAGGGAGTGGAAGCGGTGGCCGAGCCCTATTTCGATGGTGTGCCGACTTCACTTAAAGAAGCCAAAAAAAATAAAAAAAGGGTTGACCTCTTTCGTTCGAGAAACAGAGCTCAGCTCCATCCAAAAGAGACCGGAGGAGAGGAGGGCTTGCGAACCCCCCTCTCTCTCCTCCCCTCTTTCCTTCTCCCTCTCCCTCTCCCTCTTTGTTGTTGGTTTCTCATTTTTCTTGCTAGAACTGTCCCAGTTTGCTGCCAGTTTTGCGATGGTTCTGCCATCCATGAGTCTATCTACTACAATATGAAATGGTTTTGGCCATTCATTTGATTAATCAATTGAAGCAAATATATGGTTGGTTAAGGGCTAATATTTTGATTGAAACCAGTCCATTTTGGCCATTACTGAGCTATCACCCATTTGCTTAAAGTTTTGACTAGTTTTCATTGGTTTTGGTTAGAGTCTGTTTCCATGGTACTCAAGTTGGAAGTCATGTAAGTTATGACAGTTAACAGCTTCCAAGGGGGGTTTGGTAACCATCAACATTTCTAAACCTATGGATCCAACTTAACTAACCATAACCCATTTTAATAACCTAAGAAATTAGGGTCACTTGTATGTCGTGATGGATAAAGGACACCCCTATGTAGTGTGCTTTCCCATCCTACCATAATCTCCAATAACAAAAAATGCAAGCTAAATGATGGAAATGTTGGTAAAAGCAAGTCTACCATACCAAATGCTTGAGTGGATCTTAACTTCCAAAGGACTTGCTTCCAAGAAACCTATTTACATTGCATCTTGTAGTTACATTAAAACAAGCTTACTGAAAGTGTCCCATAGTTTGGATCAAATTGGCCAAGATCCCTTAATGAGCCTCGGCCTCGATGGAGGTGTATATTACAAACCAATATGAACAACTAAATGCAAGAGATCGTCAAAACAATAACAAGAATGATTATATGTAAAAGCATGGTTAGCCGAACCACCTCGAGGTTTAGGGCATGCCGAACTATACTAGTGGCCAATCGATGCGGTTCAGGCATTTGATTCGTGTTAATAGAAAAGATAATATTGTATTTTCTCATTCACCTCTTCATGAATACAATTCTTTAAATATATTAAAATGGAATAGCTACTACGGTAGCTTTACAATTGTATCCAAACACATATGGAAGCTTTGCAATTGTGTCTAACAATCAAATAATTATAGTAGATTTGACCTTGGAATCTTTATAGTAATCACTGTCATAATAGCCATGATATTCTGACCATTATAGTCATGATATTTTGATCTTGAAATCCTTGAGATCAAACTTACCATAATGGTCATGATCTTAACAACTCATTATGATATTCACTATAATTCTAACATATTTTATTCTTAACACACTCCCTCAAGCTAGAGCATAGATAATAATCATGCCCAGCTTGTCACAAATGTAATCAATCCTAGCCTGGGTAAGACTCTTTGTAAATAAATCGGCTAGTTGATCCTTTGAGTGTATGTAACTGGTGGAAATAAGCTTTTGCTGAATCATTTCCCTCATAAAGTGACAATTAACTTCAATGTGCTTCGTCCTCTTATGAAACATTGGGTTTGATGCAATACGCATAGCTACCTGATTATCAGACCACAGCTTCATAGGAGAAGAATCTGTAAAATCATTTTCTTCTAAAAGATGTCAAATCCACATCAATTCACATGTTGTCTATGCCATGGCCCGATATTCTAATTCTGCACTCGATCGAGACACTATATTTTGCTTCTTACTCTTTCAAGATACTAAATTTCCTCCTATAAATACATAGTATCCTGTTGTAGACTTCCTATCATTAGGCGAACCTGCCCAATTAGCATTAGTGAACCCCTCAATCTATATACCATCATGATCTCCATACATAATACCCTTTCCTAGGGCTCCTTTCAAGTACCTTACTATATGGATTAAGGCATCCCAATGTACAATAGTGGTTGCCGACATGAACTGACTCAATACACTCATAGGAAATGCAATGTTTGGACGAGTGACTCTGAGGTAGTTGAGTTTTTCAATAAGTCTTTTGTATTTCTCTGGTTCAGTAAATATCTCCCTCTCTTCTGCACAAGTTTGACATTAGGATCCATAGGAGTTTCACAAGGCGTTGCTCCAAGTAGACCGATATCTATCAAAAGATCTAGAACATACTTTCTTTGAGAAAGAAATATATCTTTCTTCGAGTAAGCAAGTTCAATCCCAAGGAAGTATTTCAGTTGTCCCAAATTTTTTGTCTGGAATCTTGTCTGAAAAAAATTTTTTAGTAAAGAAATATCTTGTGCGTCACTTCTTGTAATCACAATATCATCAACATACACAATCAACAAAATACCACTGTCAGTATGTTTGAAAAATATAGAATGATCACATGAACTCCTCTTCATGCCAAACTCTCATATCACTGAACCTGCCAAACCAAGCTCTGGAAGAGTGCTTCAAGACATATAATGATTTTTTTAATTTGCACATCCTACTATACTCCCCCTGAGCAACAAACCCAGGAGGTTGCTCCATATACACTTCTTGCAAGTCATCATGAAGAAATGCATTCTTGACATTCAACTGATACAAGGGCCAACAATAACTAGTGACTAAGGAAATAAATATGCGAATAGATGTCATCTTAGCCACAGGAGAGAAAGTATCAGTATAATCCATACCATAAGTCTGGGCATATCCTTTAGCTTCCAAATGAGCTTTCAATATATCAACAGAACCATCAGCCTTCATCTTCATCATATATACCCACTTACACCCAATAGTACGCTTGATGGAAGAGAAATCAGGTTTCAAGTGCTATTAGCCTCAAGAGCCGACACTTCTTCCTCCATAGCTATCCTCTAGCCATTGTGTAACAACGCCTCATCTAGTGTCTTAGGAATAGTCAAAGAATCAAGAGAGATAACAAAGGAGCAGGTTGACTGTGATAAATTGTTATAGAAAATAAAAAATGAAATAGGATGGGTACAATTGCATTTACCTTTCCTGAGAGCAATAGGTAGATCAAGATTAGAATTAGATGATGCGGAAGCCAATAGGGATGAGATAGCCACTGGTGGATCTGCTGGTATGTGTAGATATAAGTAATGGAAGGACGAGTTGGATCAGATGAAATAGTAGAGGTGGGATAACTGATAGTGTAGATCAGAAAGTCCTTCATAAAGTCCATCTTAGAAGTAGAAGGAGAGGGATTAGCAAAGAAAGAACTCGATTCAAAGAAGGTGACATCTCGAGATACAATGTATTGACCTAATATAGGAGAATAATATCGGTACCTTTTTTGTATACGGGAATATCCAAGAAAGACACTTTAGTGATCGAGGGTCCAACTTACTGATCTGGGATCTCATATCTTATACAAAACAAGTGCAGCCAAATATCTTTGGAGGAATGAAAAATAATGACCGAGTAGGGAATAAAATCGTATAAGGTGCATGACCATTACGAACAGAGGATGGCATGCGGTTTATAAGAAATGCAGCAATATGAACTGCATTTGCCCAAAATATTTTAGGTACTCTCATTTGAAACATTAAGGCTCTAGCAACTTTCATAAAATAACGGTTCTTCCTCTCAGCTATTCCATTCTGTTGAGGGATAATAACACATGATGACTCATGGATAATGCCATTTTGTGTCATATAGGTGTTAAATTATTTAGAAAAATATTCTTTGGCACTATCACGATGAAGAATACTAATTGTACTAAGTATGAATCTTGGAATAAAAAGTTGAGAAAATATAAAACAACTTAAATCGATATTTCATTAGATATAACCAAGTACTTCTTGAATAATCATCAACAAAAGTTACAAAATATCGAAAGCTAGACTTAGAAGTGACAGGACACAGATCCCAGACATCAGAGTGAACAAGATCAAAAGAAGACAAGGCTCGTTTATTCACTCTTGGAGGATATGACACTTGATTTTTGTTTAGCAAACTCACACGACTCATAAGGCAAACTAGTTATTTAGCTTGGGACACATTTTCTTCAAAACTTTTAGGGATGGATGACCAAGACGATAATGAAGTTGAAATGGAGAGATGTCAGATGTGACAGTAGATGCAACACTAGATGGGATAGTAGTAGTAACCTCATCCAGCAAATACAATCCATTTGACTTGCTTCCCTTACCAAGGATCTTTCCAGTCGATAGATCTTGAAACAAACAGTAGCCAGGAAAAAATGTAACACAACAATTTAAGACTTTAGTGATTTGGCTAACAGATATCAAGTTAAAAAAAAATTTAGGAAGATACAAAACAGAAGATAAGGGAAGCGAAGAGGTAATGGATGTATCTCCACTACCTAAGACTTTGGTAGTGGATCCATCTGCTAGTGTTACATTAAAGCACTCATCAGTGGTTTATAATGGGATAAGATATCTTGATCACCTATCATGTAGTCGGTGGTACCTGAGTCAATGACCCAGTATCAGGATGAGGATGAAAGATAGGCAATGAGGTTACCTATTTTGACTAGAGTAGCTTTAGAAGAGGATGTCGATTGCTGAGACTGCTGAAATTAGGTGCACCTGGCAAACTCCTTATCAAACATGACTATGGTGCGACCATCGGGATGATGAGTAACTGAATCAATTGGATGTGATACAGCATGAGCAAATCTGGATGCCTGATATTGAGACTGCATCTGCTGTGCTTGTAGAGATTTAGGACACTGATGATGAAAATGTCCTGGTTCTCCATAGTTATAGCACATCCTTTGGCTCCCACGACCACCATATCCTCTACCTCCACATCATCCTCTGCCACCATATCCTCCATCTCTCCCTCTATATCCACCACCATCATTACTTTGAGATGCAAGGGTGGATCCAGTAAACATATCCTTAGTACCTAAGGTACTCTCTCGGATTGCACTGAGTATAGTAGTGACAACATCAAACAAGAAATCCATATCTTTGTTGGCCAACAACTGTGACCGAATCACTTCGTACTCTGTATCCAATCTAGACGACCAACCAAATATAAACAGTCTTACGCTGCTCCATCATAGCTACATCAGTGGAGATCGGCATTGCCGTACAAAAATCTTCTATGGCTCGTTTATACTCATAATAATAGTCCATGATATTTCGCCCATTTTGACTTGGACGACTCACCTCTTGAGCCAAACTATATCACCTTTTCATATTTCTAGTCTCAGAGAAACACTGATGCAACAACTTCTATAGCTCTTTCACCGTCGTAACATGCTACATTGAGAAAGCCATCTTTCTATCAATGCAATTAACAATCTGAGAAAATAGTCTCTTATCTTCAGCCAACCATAGTTTGGCTTTCTTTTCTCCTTTAGGACATAACTCAATAAGATGTTCTTCCTTGCCAAGTCCTCCAATATTGACCTTGACAAGGAAACACTATTCCATAAAATTAGATCCATCACCAGCTAGCATCATATCAATTAATTTCTGGTGTGAGGACACCACTTCAATACTCTTAGGGCCTTCTCTTGATGCCATTACTCAAAAACACTGTACTATTTCAATTAATTAAAATAGTACCATAACAAACTACATCCTCACACCTCCACAACTCGCATCATGCTACCACAATCATCTCTACTAGAGACTCCTAATCTATAGGTTATCATCACAACCTACATTCCATCAAAAACAAACTCCACAATCAGTGCAAGAAATCTGCACTGAAAGGCACAAACCAATAAACGCATAAAGACACAAGCAATAGGCCATAAAAGGACTGATCTAGATGGTGGTATGGTAGATCTACAAATCTAGTTTAGGGACAGATCTGGTGCAAATCTGGTTCTGGGGCAAATTTGGTGGTCAGCAAGGGCTGGAAAGATGTAGATCTTGGTAGTCGACAAGGGCTGGAAGGTTAGGAGATGATGGAAGATGATGGGAGATGATGGGAGGCAGCAAAAAGATGGCAGGTGGACAGAGAAAGAGGGTGGCGGCTACTTGCTTTGGCTATGGTTAGGGTTTTGGCTCCGATACCATGTTGATGGAAAAGATAATGTTGTATTTTCTCATTCACCTCTTCATGAATACAACTCTTTAAATATATTAAAATAAAATAGCTTCTATGGTATCTTTACAATTGTATCCAAACACATATGGAAGCTATGCAATTATGTTTAACAATCAAATAATTATGGTAGATTTGATCTTGGAATCTCTATAGTAATCACTACCATAATAGTCATGATATTGACGACCATAATAGCCATGATATTCTGACCATAATAGCCATGATATTCTGATCTTGGAATCCTTGAAATCATACTTACCATAGGGATCATGATCTTGACAACTCATTATGATATTCACCATAATTCTAACATATTTTATTCTTAACAATTCAAAATGTCGGCGAAAATGGAGTGAGGAAGAAGGAAAGAGAAGAAGAGAGAGAGGAGGGGAGGGAAGGAGATGGAAAGGCTGATGGTGGCATGTTGAGGCCGTCGGAGGGCTGTTGAGGCCTCTGGGGCTCCGTGGTCCTCCGTGAGAGAGATTAGAGAGGGGGAAGGGAGAGAAATGGAGGGAGAAGGCGGTAGAGAGGCTGCCGTAGGGCTGTCGAGTGACCACTGTGTTCACTGGATGGTGGAAATCCACCTATAGGTGCCATGGGTTCGAAACAGGGGTGGATCCCCTATTCATCGTGTTTTTTTTTAAAATGCGATTCACAGTGAAGCTAGCAATCGACAGCCCTCTAAGGGCCTTTGTGGCCTTTCAGTAGCCACCGTTGGCATCTTCGTCGACCTCCCTCTCCCTTCCCCCCTCTCTCTCTATCTTTTCCTTCCTCCCCAATTCTTCCTTGTTTCTGTGTCAGTTCAGGCCTGGTATGGTCTAGTATGGAGGAATATTGACTTGTATTATTGGTTGACCGGCACGAGGTCCAGTTTCGAGTGGGCAAATCTTGTGTAAAAGTATAATGTTTTATGTTTATATGCATTTAGCTAAGTAGGCACATAATCCCAAACTTGAGAAGAACCTGCCCAGAATTAAGATCCTTGCAAAGTCTTCTTACAATTATAAAGCAAAAGTTTTTATTATCTCAATAGAAGTCAGAGTACTCTCCTCATTGGATGGGTATATTATGAAAATGGAAGGATAGTTAGAAAAAAACACTTGATTATGTGTCAATGAAGTATGTACTGACACTGTATATGGTTGGTAAATATTATGAAAATGAAAGGATAATTAAATAGGCATGTGGTTATGTCTTGTGGAAAAAGGAATCGGATCACACAATCAGTAGAATCCGTTTGGACAACATTTTGAATTTTGAATAAATATAGGAGAGATCCTAGGATCCATTTCTATCTTTTAATGATTATGATCATTTGGATCCATTCCTATCTTTGTATGATTATGATCATTTGTTATTTTTTTCTATTTTTGTATGATTACGACTGTAAATCTCTTATATATTTTCAATTATAAATGTAGATGATCTTCTCACCATATATCATGAGAAAAAGTTCTCATAATATTTCTTTCAATATGGTATTAGAGCAGGACGTTTTTCTTGCTCCTGTAGTTGCCCTAGCGTAGTTGCTACACATTCATAGCCGCGCCCATACGCGGCCACTGCTCATACGCCGCTTTGTCCTGTTTTTTCTTCACTGACGTCTTCTTCCAATCTACCGTGACCCATGCTTCTCGGATCCGTTCTACTGCTGAATCTCATCTTGTCCAAATTACTACCATTCGACTCAATGGTGATAACTTTTTATGCTGGTCTCAATCGGTTTGTATGTACATACGAGGAAAAGGCAAAATCGGCTACTTGACAGGAGATACACTAGCTCCGGACAGTGCAGATCTGACCTACTCAACCTGGGATGCTGAAAACTCAATGGTAATGACTTGGCTTATGAATTCTATGGACGAGGATATGAGTTCCAATTATATGTGTTATCAGAATGCTAAGGAACTATGGATAATGTTATCCAAATGTATTTTGATTTTGATAATCAATTTCAAATATATGAACTTACTCTGAAACTTGGAGAAGTCCAGCAAGGGAGTGATACTATCATTAAATACTTCCATTCTCTAAAACAAATATGGCAAAATTTGACTTGTTCAATGATTACGAGTGGAAGTCTCCTAACAATTGCAAACACAATAGGAAAATTATGGAGGCTAATTGAATCTTCAAATTTCTTACTGATTTTAATGTCGAATTTGATGAGGTTCGAGGAAAGATTATTGGACGAAATTCTCTTCCTTCACTTAGTGAAGTTTTTTTAGAGGTTCGTCGGGAGGAAAGCCGCAGATCAGTAATGCTTGGGAAAAAGAATAGTGGCACGAGTGGTCTGATTGAGAACACCGCGCTGGTTGCTCTGAAGCCTATGCTAGTGGATGGAGTGTCCCTGGTCAACACAAGCATGATGAGAAGCCTCGGGTGTGGTGTGATCACTGTAACAGACCATGTTATATTTGAAAAACTTGCTGGCTACTTCATAAAAAACTAGCCAATTGGAAACCAAAATCTAGATGAAAGTCTTAGAGAAGTACTATTGATCCAAATATATCTCCTACAATTGGTTAGTCAGCACGCTTAAATGATGGTCCTTCTATGAATGATGGTCTTTTTTTCACTAAAGGTAATTCTAAATCTACTCGAGTTGTTTGACCTTGATGTTCCAATTGCCCTAAAAAAAGGAACAAAATTTTATACCAATCATCCCATTACCAAGTATTTGTCTTATCAAAAAATTGTCCAATAACCATCAAGCATTTATTTCAAATATTTCTAACTTGCATGTACCAAGATCTATTCAGGATGCCCTGGGTGATCCGGATTGGAAATTAGCAATGGAGGAGATGAATGCTCTTGAAAAGAATGAGACTTGGGAGATTATAGAACTACCAAGAGGCAAAACAACGGTAGGATGCAAGTGGATCTTTACTATAAAGTGCAAGATAGATGGAAGTATTGAAGGGTACAAAGCTAGACTTGTTGCCAAGGGGTTCACTCAAATTTATGGTATTGACTATCAGGGGACCTTCACCCCAGTTGCAAAAATAAACTCAGTTTGAGTTCTTTCTCTGGCGGTAAACTCCAATTGGTCTCTGTACCAACTTGATGTAAAAAATGCCTTCCTAAATTGAGACTTAGAGAAAGAAGTGTTTATGGATCTACCACTCGATTTTAAGAGCTTCGGGACCAACAATGTATGCAGACTAAAAAAATCTTTGTATGGACTCAAACAGTCACCTAGGGCGTGGTTCGAGAGGTTTGGAAGGCAATAAAAGAGTCAAGCTGACCATACACTATTCTTCAAGCACTCGAAAACTGGAAACTAGCTATTTTGATTGTGTATGTAGACGATATAATAATGACCGGTGATGATAGTGCCGAAATTATAGAACTTAAGAGAAAACGTACGCACAAGTTTGAGATCAAAGACTTGGGGGCTCTAAAGTATTTCCTTAGCATGGAATTTGCAAGATCCGAGGGAATCTTCGTCAACCAACAAAAGTATGTCTTAGACTTAATAAAACTAGAATGCTCGGATGCAAGATAGCCGAAACTCTAAAAGAGTCCAACTTGAAGTTGCAGCTTGCAGAAACCAAGGAGATGGTAGATAGAGAAAAGTACCAAAGATTTGTGGGTAAACTCATCTATTTATCATATATTCATCTTGATATAGCTTTTGTAGTGAGTGTGGTAAGTTAGCTTATACATTCACTAGGATCAAAACATTTTGAGGCTGCCTACAGAATCTTAAGGTACCTAAAGGGGACACCTGGAAAGGGATTGCTATTTCAAAATAGAGGACGTTTGTAAATAGAAGCTTACACTGATGCAGATTGGGCAGGAAGTGTAACTGATAAAAGATCAACTTTCAGCTATTGTACTTTTATGGGAGGTAATCTTGTCACTTGCGAAGCAAGAAATAGAATGTGGTAGCCAAAAGTAGTGCTGAAGTTGAGTTCCGTTCAGTAGCCCATGGAATTTGTGAGGTGATATGGATAAAAGGATTACTTGAAGAATTAAAGTTTTTTATCTCCTCACCAATAAAAGTCTACTGTGATAATAAAGCTGCCATATCTATTGCCCACAACCCAGTCCTTCGTGATAGAACAAAGCATGTAGAAGTGGACAAATATTTCATCAAGGAGAAGCTTGACAATGGAATAATTTGCATGCCATACATTCCAACAATTGATCAAATTGCTGATATTCTCACAAAGGGGTTGTATAAGAAATAGTTCAAGGATCTAGCAAGCAAGCTTGCTATGGAAGATATCTTCAAACCAGCTTGAGGGGGAGTGTGGAAAAAGGAACTGGATCACACAATCAGTGGAATCCGTTTGGTCAATATTTTGAATTTTGAATATAGGAGAGATCCTAGGATCCATTTCTATCTTTGTATGATGATGATTATTATGATCCATTTCTATATTTGTATGATTATCATCATTTGTTATTTCTTTCTATTTTTGTACGATTACGATTGTAAATCTCTTATATATTTTTAATTATAAATATAGATGATCTCCTTACCATATGTTGTGAATAAAAGTTTTCACAATATTTCTTTCAATATGTCTCAATATAGTTTATCTTGGAACCATATTTTGTTGGTAATTGTTGTTACTTCATGCATCTTACTTTTAACTCCACCTAGAACTACCAGCAATATAGAAATCGGGGACCCATATAGCACAATGTCCTCCAAAATTGTGTAATAACTTGTCTTTGTTACTTTTCTTTTTTACTTTTTTGGATTTTTTCTTGATTTTATTGGACTGGTCCTGATCTCTAGTCTACTACTGCCTAAAGTGAGAAATCCAAAGCTCGCTAAAACTGAAATCATTAAGTGGTTATCGACTCTTGGTTAAAACATAAAGTGCAATCATATATTAAAAAAAATAAACTACCACTGAGAAGCTAAAAGTTTAGAGATTTGTAGTTATGAATGGCAGCAGTCTAAAATATTAAGTTGTGATCAATGCATTGTTATGAAGTGTTTTCTTAAAGCCATTGCTCCCTTCCCCCCACCCCTAAGAGAAAGAAAAAGAAAAAAAATGTTTTACATTCGGAAACTGATAACTGCCCATTTTGTTCATTCTTGTATTGCTAACTGAGGTTCCCTTAATGAACATTTTGTCCAGAGCTTCCACTGGAGCCTTCACTTTCGAGGACATTGATTGAGGCAAATGAGCTGAGTTGTTTATCTCAGGCCTTGACCGTTGCAGCAATGTTATCAGCAGAAATTACAATTCGTCCTACTAGAAGGTGACTTCCTGTTCTTGCTCTTGAGACTATTCTTGGGCCATGCTGGAAAATCAGTAAAATAAGCCTTCATTTGTGGACTTGGAAACTCATTTTAGATTTTATAACTTGAACAATCCTGGAAAAAATGTACTATCATATTGACTAATCCATTTCATTGTCAATTGACCTTAGAAGCAATTAAAATATGGTTTTTGCGCGACAAAATATCTTCCATATTTCCATATGCCTTATCAGTTTTGTGATGAATACATGTTATGTTTGTAATACCATAGCAATGCTTGTCCTCTTGTTAAGTTTTTCAGTTATGTTCATAGTATGCTGGATGAATGAGGAACAGTTGAATCTATTGTGTTGAAATATCTAAGATCAGATTGTAAGATTTACTTTCTATTAATTTAATTTTCATATGGTTGGAATAAAAAGCCAAATAGTTGTATTCTTTCTTTCTGGCTTAATATATAAACTATACTCGATTTCCGATCATTTTATCATTTAAACAAAATTTCCAAACTTTTTTGGGTATGATTCTAAACTGTAATAATCTTGTGTCGTAATATTTATATCACAAAACATTTCACAAAAGGCTAAAATTTGAACATACCATTCACTTCAGAGGTGGGGAATGATTTGTCCAAAAATTGAAATAGGAACACCTTGGATGAAGAAATCATTCCATGAAGCTCAGGTGTGCAAATTTGATGAGATAGTAAGGCTCAAATGATATGTAGTTGCATAACATAACTACTGTGGATTTGCTTGTCCTACTTTGTAATGGACTTCACGCATTTATCTCAGGTTCTTGACCTATTGAGCTATTTGGAGAAAAATGATTCTAGGAATACTAATAGCTCCTGCTTCCATGAGACCTTTACTAGAGTTCCTTAGAGGGTAACTCGCCTTTATCTTTCAGAAATTTCTGAAGCAGCATCCATCAGTGCAAAGTGGCTTCTGCCGTCCTTTCAAGTTTGATGCTGCAAATTACGTTTGGGCTAACTACAGTATTTGTGGTTCTACTTGGTGATTGCTTGCCTTCATGGGTGTACAGGACATTAGTCCTTCCCTAGAATAGTACCCTTTCTAGTTTGCTGGTGATGAGATAAGATAGGTTACCTTAGTATTATAGCTAATAATTTGTTTCCCATGATAGCAAAGCTTTACAAGTTTAGTTGCCTTCTCATCTGCTAGAAAATTGGGATAGAGAAGTCACACTATTTATCAAATCTTAACTATTAGGAGGGAATGGAGTAATTAATTGACTCTTGCATGCTGTTCCAAGCTTCAAAATGTTGTGATCCATATGGCTTTCCATGATTAAGCCTAATTGACGTGTTATATAAAATACTGTCATTAACTAAAGCTTTTGCTTGTCAGTTATTTGAGGTGTAGGAAGTTGATGGAATTGGGAGCCATTAGGTGGAAAATGGGATGGGGAGGGGCCAATTAGGATTTTTGACTAATAATTTTAGTCAAGATGTTGATGTTACTCATCCATTTATGCAATTGGATAGCTAGAAAACAATAAAATAAAGTATAATATATAGGGATGAATTGGGCTTTGGTCAACTGAATTAGAAGTCTGATTCAGTCTGGTGAAACCGGAAGATGTGGGTTCAACACTGATGATCTGAGCCCTTGAATGCAATCCACTATATCCAAACTGTCTATAAAATCAAAAATCATGTGTTTCAGAGACTTGCAGGCTATGCCTCAAGTGGTCACTAATGAGCACTAGATCATGTTATTTAAAACTGTTCATTTATAATCACCTAATTCATGGGCTAGGGGTCTCCAAAATACATGATCTTTGGTGTGTAGGCAGTTTATGGATAGTAATTCATAGTCAACAGTATCAGGCCCTGTCTTCGGATTTCATCTAATTGGAACTAACTTCAAAGCTGGTCAACTGGATCCTAGTCTTCCTCAATGATAAAAAATATTGATAACACCAACAACAACAATAATGTCATGGTTGTTAAAAGGAAAAAGGTGCCTTTAAGGCAATAAGTCCTCTATATCACATGACGTTCTAGGCACTGAAAGGTGCTCACTTGAAGAAAGCAAGGAGCTAATTTAGTAAAAGTTCAATAAATTAGGAATAACTACTATATGTATCTAAAAATAATGCAAGTATTTTAAGATTAGTTATTAGAGTGTCAACATTAAAAATCATAATTGCCTTATACATTATCATGAAACATGTCTTCCCTGTGTCATGTTTTTAAACAAATGTCAGTAAAATTAAACCATCGGACATCTTTTAGTAGCTTCAAAATTTAAACATGACAGTAAGATATCATTTCCCAAAACGTTTCTGATGTTTCTAAAATAACCCTTTATTGTGAGAACTCCTATTAGACCAAAATAAACCTTCCATAAAACTAACCAATCCTTAAAAGAATGGGCAAAAAGGGGGATAGAAGAATACTGCTGGACATTGGAGAGGAGCTTGCCCAAACACCTCTCAATGTTCTCCCAGGTGCTCGGCTAGGCATTGCCTTAGTAAACTCGCCTCACCCGGGATTGTCGAGGCGCTTGAGGGCTTCATTGCCTTGTTTGAGTGCCTAGGCCAGTGCCAGAAGGTTCTTTGACAATGCTGGTAAATATTCAGGCTTCTTGTTGAGCTAAAGTCAGGCCATGAGCTGCTCGACCTTGTTTGAAAATTCTTAGGGCCTTAGTTCTTAGGCTTTACCTGCCCAAAATATGTAAAATGTTGCTTGAAAAGCCTGGCCCAATTGGTTTGGTGGGCCTCAAGCTAGCCTTGCCTCATCTCTGTGTTTGTGTTGGAGGGTCACTCAATAGGGACGAAAGTGAACTTTTGTTGCATATTGATATATGACATGAAGATGCTTTTACTTTGAAGAACTTGTCTACCTACTTATGCATCATTTTTGCAGTTTGTTAATGGTTGTGTGATGGTTGTCCTATCATGCATGCGATAGCAACATTCTTGTTGAAAATTTTAGCCAAAAAAAAAAAAAAAAAATCTAGTTCATGCTCAAAGTGATCTAGGATTCAAGAGTTGTATAAGTGAGTTCATTATGTTATCTAAATTCTTAAATATATGTCATGGTGATAACGCAATTTATATTTTATTAATGTGAAAATACCAGATTGACTGTGACTATATTGAATCTATTCCTTAAATGGTTGTGTCTTTATGTTCTAGTGCCTGACAATGTTGGGATTGTATCGTATGTTGAATTTGAAGGAGTCTCTTAATGTCACAAGCTGCAATAATTGAAACCATTATCCTGTACTTTATATTTTTCTTTTCTTGCTCATAAGAAGAAATGCATAGTATAACATTGGATTGGAAAATAACATGCATCTTTTGAAATTTATGAGCCTCCTTGGTATCGGATGATACATCCACATGGTCATCATATGAACATACGTTTCTTACACCATATACTACATATGCAGTAAGGCCAAGGAGAGGAAGAGGAGGCAGCCATTCTCAAACCTTCCTGATGGTTCTGGCTGGGGTGATCACATTCAGTTGCTTCAAATATATGAGAGCTGGGATCAAGCTGACTATGATCGGAATTGGTGTATGGATAATGACTTGCAGGTATCACTACAGCTTTTTGTTTCACAGAATTCAAACTCAGTTCAAACGAACAATTCTTTTTAAAACTCGCGCCATATTTTAGTTTATTTCCTATGAAAATTATATTGCAATTTAAAATAAGAAATGGAAAACAATGAAAATCATGATTTGAAGATATTAGGGTCAAGAATTCATGATGATGCTGTATTTGTCAGTTTTGCCTCCTTTGATCATCAATATCTGAGAGCGGAGCTGATGCTGGATGCTCTGTCTCAGGTGGCCTGGTTGTGAGATTAGGTGTTTCAGTTTACAGCTGAAGCTTGTACTTCATCTAGCTACCTATTTCATAAACAAAATTATCAGGACTAATTGCACATCATATTGATCCATAGTTACTCATGAATTCACTTTAGGTTTTTGATTTTAGACAAACAATCTGTTGCAAAACTTGAAACAATCACTATGCTTTTCTCTCTTCTCTTTCTTCAAACTGCCAAAATTTGAACTGCATACTTCTTCCCCAACTACAGCTGCATCGTAATTCTTCCCTACTGATGACTGCCTATGTCTCATATAGCTGTGCTGATTAACACTACTGCAAGCAACTCCCTTTTATTTTTTTGGCCAAGGAGAAGAGTTCACTTTTTGTCATGTTAACTTTCCAAGTATCATGTATATGTTTTTTCCCCTTCATTCTCATCTTAGGCTTCTTTTGCCTCTGTGCGAGGATTTCTTTCTGCTCTATTTACGTCTTATATTCATTTCTAATCCAAATTCATGCTGATAAGTAGTCATTAGTAGGCAGACTGCAACCTATCATGAAGCCCTTCTAGTATTTGCCCTTTATATTGGTTGGGGTTGAGATTTAATTCCTAGTCTTGAGCTGCATTTATAAAAAGGCTAGTCAGATCCATTGTGTTTAACATCCTTAAGTCTCAAAATATATAAAATGATATGTTTATCTTTTGCTTCATTCCTTTTTAACCAATCCTCTATTGCTGTATTTTTCACATTCATAACTGTAGAATTCATATTCTTATAGTTCATAAATAGCATTATGTATTAATTTTCTGTAAGTTCATCTGTAAGTTCCCCCATTTTTACGGTAAAAAAAAATTACTAGGCCAGTCAAATAGTTAGAATCAGCATGCATGCACATGCACATGCACGCGCGACGCACATGCGCGCGTCGTGCATGTGCGCGTCGTGCATGCGCACGCATGCACATGCACGCGCGCGCACACACACATATATATATATTCATTCATGCAGCATTACATTTTTGACTTTGTGGGTTGTTTTTTTCCTAATAGTAAAAGATGCTATTAAACAATTTATGGACCCTTTTGTAGATGCGAAGCATGAAGTTCTGCAAGGATATTAGGAAGCAATTATCTCAGATAATACCGAAGATTGCAAAAGGTCAGGATTCAATCTGTTATGGCTTTCTAACTAGAAAATATTTTATACGCATATTACCTGCACAGAAAAAATGTTCTTTTCTCTTCCATTATTAAATAGCCTATGGCTTAAGAGATGTGCCTGTTGGCATGTTTGGATAGATTTAATCAGTAGAACTATGATTCAAGAATCCACTTACTCTACTGGGATATAAATTATTACCTAATCAACTATACATATGTTTCCAACATCTTAAAATATATATTGCAGATTTTTATAGGTAAAGGTTACTTGTTCCAATTAACTTCGTATGTTTTATTATGATTTTGCCTTCAAAGGATTCAAGAGAAGGTGAATGCAGATCCTGATGGTAATTAAGTGCTTTAGGAGATGCTTGTTAAAAGGATGGATGTGATGGAAGGAGGAGAATATTCTGATTGAAGATCAGCTCATCGCAGGATCATCTATCATAGGCTTCACTACCCTTGGCCCATAAAAGTTCATCTGAGGTTGTCTCAACTGAACTTTTCAAAACATCATTGTAACCCCATTAGTCATCATTAAAATGCCATTAGTTGAAGGATGCATTGTAATATATGGCTCTCTTTGATGAAGCCGATGTATGGTTAATACCAATTTGAATAAGTGAAAGGGAGTTTCTTTGAGTGGATTAACTAGGGAAATCTTTGGCTGATCAGCCATTGAATTGGTTCCTAGAACAAATCCAGATAAAGGGAAAAAGGAGGGCAAATAGAGAAGGCTTGATACTTCATTAGTTTCAAAAATATTGAATTCTTAAGTTCTCTCTTTCTTTTTTTCTATTCCGAGAGGGGAGGGTGCGGTTTGATTCAGCCACCTAGGCCTACTAGTTCGATATAATTTGTTGGAGATTCTTCTTCTTGGAGATCCTAAGAATGAAACAAGTCATCCTCTTGTAAGTGAATGGCTACTTCAAAGTCTAGAGTAATGGTATAACGAAGCATAAATTCAGAAGTTCTCATAATTAGCTCCAAAGGTTCCAAATTAGATATGGTGAATCATGAGCATGGTGGTTGGTCCTTTTTGTGGGTGGTATTCTTATTAGAGTTGTAGAGATCAGATCATTGATGAGGACTATTCAAGTTGTCTGTTTTTTGTATGAAAGTCTCTCTCTCATCATCATAGGTGATACGGGGCTAATAGGAGTATTTTTGGTTCTTTCGTTTTTGTTATTTCCGAGTACAAATTTCCTTTAGTAGAGGGGGCAACTTATGTGTCCTATCTTTTAAAAGATGAGGGAGTGCAGTCCCCATATCCTAATATTTAAGGTCTGTGAGTGGGCAGGGAGGTGGGGTGGGGGTGGAGAGAGTAGTTTAGGAAGCCTTGTAATTAGGCCGCACTTCCCATCCTTATTTGATGATGGGGCACAAATGCAAGAATGGGATGGGTGCCCTACTCCATAAAAAAAATAGGAGGTTGACACCTCAAGGGTACATTACTAGCATGGTTTTCCATACTAGTACATCCCACCCGGTACTGAGCGTATTGTACCATACCAGTGCCTAACTAAGACCAAGTATGGGGGATGTACCAAATCTTAGTATGCTGAGCCAATCCCATGTGAGGTGTACCAACAATATACCTGCATTGTAATGATAGCGGGTCAGGTACCGCAATGGCAAACCTTGCATTACTTTCTCTCTCATTCTCTCCCTTCCATCTCTCTTATTTTCCAACAAGACATAGGTCTGAAGAAACCCTTGAAGCATCTCCCAATAAGCAAAGCAGATTTCATGGCTCCTTAACCTAGGTACAGGGATTGGAGACTTGCCTTTGTCATGATTGGGAATGTTTATGAGAAGTCTGATTCATAAATTATACTTATGTTGTACTCGAATCCTTGTATTCAGGGTTGTTTCAGATATTTGCATGAACAGAGCAACCTGTGTGTGCATGGATGGTATAGCTTTTGCTGCCACTCCACTTATACCATTCCTTCAATCGTGCAAAGGTTCTTATCAATTGGAGTATGGATGCTTACAGACTGTGTGGTGCTTATAATAACATAAACGCGAAACACAACTAATGGGCTACTGATATAATGTGACCCGCTGCACCTGTCTTTGGCTTTTCAACTCTACTGCAGTGAAGAGTCAAGCCTTCTCTCATCCAATTTTAAACTTCCCCCTTATTTACTTTCCAATTTTGTCCCCAACCAATAAACTTTACGGCCTTTCGTTTCACTACGAATCTGTTGTGTGCCTATAGAGAGGCTATAATTGGTTTGTATCTAATATAAATAGGAGTGCACTTATAAACTGCTTGGATGTATTGCTGTTAAGGAGCATCACATTTATTGGCACAAGCTTGCTCTTATTTTTAGGCTGTAGTGGCTTAAGCCTTGAACCAACGGGGGCAAGGATGTTGTGTTGAGTAGCTCATAACACAATTTTCTGCAGCTTTTCAGGGATAATTGCTGGGGAAGGGTTCCATGATAAGAGACAATTGGATAAATTCTAAATCATTTTCATGGATATAGTACTAGTTTTGACTGTAGGTTTATGTACAGGTTCTAGATTCTTCTTCCTACATGTACCTATGTCTCTGCCATTAGTGGGGAGCTGCTCCTATGTGTTGTATGCAAGGTTTGTTGGACCCATATTGGGGCTCATACTGGCTAGCGGCTAGTTTGGTACGATACAAGTTTGTTTTGTATTGTGTTGGGGCATACTGACAAAGGGAGAGGAAGAGAAGGAGAGGGAGGAAGAGATCGGCGATAGAACTCCTATTGAAAGAGAGTGGCAGAACCCCTTGTGTGTGTGAGAGAGAGGGACGACTTGATGATGTCGAAGAGGGGAGAGAGGTGTCGGTCGGCATTGAAGAGGGGAGAAAGGTGTCGGTCGGCATCGAGCGATCAAACCCTTTTGAGAGAGAGACAAGTTACCTGAGGCATCAAAGAAAGGAACGGGGCACCAATTGACATTGAAGAGGAGAGAGAGGAGCCAGTTGATGTCCCCGAGGGGGATTAAGAGCGTGGGTAGGAGAGGTGTTGAACTCTCTCGAAGTTTCAGCCAAATGAGGCGAAAAGGGTTTTATGAACAAACTGACCTGGCTGAACCATCCTAGGCCACATTGGTTTGGTTTAATACAGGATGAATTGCGCAGTTCGAGTTGATTTGGTGTTTCTTGGTTGTATGTATACCCATGTTGTGTCATGTTGCTTGTATAGGACTTAGCTGGGGTAGATTAACGATTTGACTAGCATACATCTGGATGAGA
This sequence comes from Cocos nucifera, assembly GCA_006176705.1. Lineage (NCBI taxonomy): Eukaryota > Viridiplantae > Streptophyta > Magnoliopsida > Arecales > Arecaceae > Cocos > Cocos nucifera. Next base: position 362,164 of record QRFJ01002560.1, on the reverse strand, counting down.
GGTGCTCTTTGCACGTGGCAAATGGAAGGCTTGATATATTTTCCAAGTAAAGCTTAAATTATAGCAAATTAATAGATGTAACAAATATCAGACTAGTGATGCATATTGTAGTCTGTTGGTGCAGAATTTGGTTGACGCCGGATCAAGTTGAAGTCGAGGAAAATGAGGTCGCCGCCGGTGACCTGCAAAACCAAGTCCTCTCCGGAGTTGGTGTTGGTGGCTCCGGTAGGACCCTCCGACGGTCAAGTTAGCTCTGGCCAACAGAAATGAAGTGCTTAGTGTGGAGTTTGGCAGAGTTTCGGAAAGGAGAAGAAAGCCTCCCAGGAAAGCTTCGATCTGGCGATCAACGGCCTCTACAGCCAGATTCCGTCCAGATACATCAGTTCCCGCTCCAGCTACGGTAACTCAAGCTCCACCTGCAGCCATAGTGGATTCGGAGCAGTTTAACCTATTGATGCAGCGGGTTCAGGGTCTCACCGAGATGGTACAGGCTATATCGAAGCCACCAACATCGACTCCGGAGAGGATTGTTTTGCAGGTCACCGGCGGCGACCTCATTTTCCTCGACTCCAGCTTGATCCGGTGTCAACCAAATTCTGCATCTACAGAATTGGCGCCAGAAGGAGGGTCCTCTGTTCTTGAGGTTCCCTTGATCTTAAAGGAGTGCTTAGCAGCAATCTAGAGTTCTTTCCAGAAAGAAATGCCTCTCAGGAAAGCTTCGACCCGGCGATCAACGGCCTCTGCAGCCAGATCCCGTCCAGATACATCAGTTTCTGCTCCAGCTCTGGTAACTCAAGCTCCACCTACAACCATAGTGGATCTAGAGTAGTTTAACCTACTGATGCAGCGGATTCAGGGCCTCACCGAGATGGTACAAGCCATATCGGAGCTATCAACACCGACTTCGGAGAGGATTTTGTTTTGCAGGTCATCGGCGGCGACCTCATTTTCCTCGACTCCAGCTTAATCCGGCGTCAACCAAATTTTGCACCAACATAGTCCATAGTAAAGTGGGAAAAATATTACATGTATATCAACTGCAATGACTGTAGAAGGCAAAGAATTAGGTTGCTCAATATTAAATTGCTAAGCTTTTAAAGACTGTTAAAAGAATGCTGTTAGATTTTGCATGATGCATGGAGAACTGATACCAACCAGCTCCAATAGTGAGAATGGATTGCAAGAGGGTTGCATCAAGCATTAGCGGGCACAAGAAGATGTTAGCAATACTTGCAGCATGTTAGATCGATGAGGCAAACTTGGAGTCAAATGCAACCATTGCAACATCTGCCGATTAAATCACATGGGAATGGTCCTATTAGATTAACATACACCAATGTCAATTACAAGTTCTACCTGGATACAGGACTCCTTATGCTGAAACATGATTGACAAACATATGCGAACATTTATCACTTTTGGTGAATTTTTAATGGATCTAATAGCCTGCTTGTGAGATGAGCATGTTGAGGAAGTGCCTCAAAATGTGATACAAATTTTTGGTCCAACACTATATTTGCAATAGTGAGTCTATCTTGCATGTCAAGTTTGTGAAGTTGCCGAGGGCTTGGTTGTTGATCATGTGAGCAGTTACATGTGATGTGACGAGAAAGTGGAGTTGAAATAGGACAAATAAATCTTCCTTTGGAGGATTTGCATACATTTCCATTGCAAAATGCCATAAGCCCTAATGTATGATGTTTACATATGGATATGCCAAACAACTTTAATATATATACTAGTATGTATATATACTAGTATGTAACCTGCGCTTTGCAGTAGCGGAATTTAGCAGCAATCAAAGAAAAGAATTCAAAATATTTTTTCAATATATAGATTTTTCGTACAATATAACGTATAGTGTTTTCATTAACTTATGAACTTACATCCATGCTAATCTTCATCTTCCAAAACCTCTTCATTTAAATTGGAAATATAAATATCAAAAAAAATTTATTAGAGTATTAGTGAATTAAGAAGGTTCCAGACTGAAATATGAATCAAAATAATTGAAGAAATAAGTCATAATATTTGAAATTAAATTACCTCTAATAGAATAAAAAAAGAAAAGGGAAAAGACTAATGATAAGGTTTGTTATTGGGTTGTGCTCAGCGATTTTTAGAAGGATTTTCTTGAAAAAAATTCAATATGAATCTGTTTTTCAGAAGTTAAATTATAGATTCCTGTTGAACCTGAGATAAAGAAGGTTCAGAGCCAGAACTTTTTGGCAAATTATTAAGCTGAGACTCACTTTCTGAAAATGTCGGTGACCTTAAAATTATACATGCTTTTGTTGAAACTTTGTGAACCAAACATAATCTAAAATACGTAAGCATAATTGAGGATGTTTCTGATAACAATTGGTAGACTAAATCTGTCACATTTTGAATTTGTCCATTGCAAGATTAAGTACTGGGACATCAATTAGTTGGTGAGCTAATTTTTCAAAAATTATAAAGATCGCTATACTAGTTTCATCTTCAACAGTACTATTTAATTTATACCTTGAGACTATAGATGCATTAAAGTTGTTTTTTAAATAAAAATAATGTATTCATTTTTAGTAAATAAAATATATTGTTAAAACATGTATTGCAATTTTACCGTGGTAAGGGCTGATCATTTTTACAGCATTGACTGCACCAGAAAATATCACCATAAATAGCCCTGCAATTGTAACATGCTTTGTACCACTAACCATAGGAGGTGTCAATTGATTTTAAACTTATCTTGCATATGAATTTGACCCCTTAAAAGTAATAAATAGTTTAGAATTTTTTGTGTATGCAAGTTATTGGACATAATGAAATATTATCCTGTATCTAAAATATTATCAATCCAACTCTAAACCAACCTCTAGTTGAACCAACAATATATCTAAACCCAATACAAAAAAATAAACGAACTTCATATTTTAATCCATCCTTGGCCATTGATTTTTCGAGCCTAATGTGTAGGATAACACTAAATTGATTCGGTCCAACATGTCTTAGGCAGACCTAAGCCCATAAACAGATAATTTATTATTAAATATTAAATCTTAAAATCAATTAGCAAATATAATCCATAATTTTAAATTTATTTTTCTAATTATCAAATTTCTAAACCAAATACATATATATATATATATTGTAATTTCATACAACGAAATTATCAACTTTATTTATATTGATCATTTGATGCTTTTCGGACCGCATATAATAAATTTAAATTTTCTACATGTCTCAATATAGGATCCTAAAATTAATCTTAAAAATCTTTTTTTTTTTTTGATGAATTAGTGTCATCCAATTAATACAATCAATTTTTTTAATCTTCCAATGTTTTTCGGCAATTTTACCAAAATAATGTTTATTTTAAAAAAAATTATGAAAATAATGTTCTTTTCAAATTATTTACCAAAATAATGCCCAACTTAAAGTCGCCTTTTGGAAAGGCGACTTTATGCGCTGAGTCAGCTAAAAAAATACTGTCCAAGTTTGGCGGTTTGCCACGTAAATAATCGCTCTATCATAGAGTGCCTTTATAAGGCGTCCTATCATAAGGCGACTTAGAAGTAGGAAAAAAAACTAAACCTCTCTCTCTTGTCACTTTAAAGAAAAAAAAAAAACCCATCGTGCCCCCCGCCCCTCTCCCACTCGGTCCCCGCCCCTCCCCTCTCGGCCTATCATTGGCAGTATTTTTTTGCTGACTCTGAGCATAAAGTTGCCTTTCCAAAGGATGATTTTAAGTTGAGCATTATTTTGGTAAATAATTTGAAAGAAGTATTATTTTCATAATTTTTTTAAAATAAACATTATTTTGGTAAAATTGCCATGTTTTTCACTTGCATATAATAAATCCAAATATTTTACATGTTTGCACAAATTTTAAAATCCGTCTAAGAAATCGAAAAAAAAATCATGTTAAAATACAACACACGAGCCTGAAAATGGAATGGGTCAATCTACATCTAATACTACAATAGGCTTAGAGATGGCAATTAGACAAGTATTTTCGGGTACCTGATGTATCCCGAACCCCAATAGGATCCGTTTAGCAATACCCTATAAAGTTTGAGATGGACTTATGATTTAAAATGAAAATCGTTCGGATTTGGAATGGATTTGTGATCTGGCTTAGGGTACCCATTGTCCAAACTGATTATATATATATATATATGATTGGAGGATCAAAGGATTTGAACTCTAAATTTTTGGATGGCCTAACCACCTAAATTAATAAAGCATAGTTGATATCTAATTTTAAATTAATTGATAATATATTTATACCCTTTAAACTCTTATATATAACTACCAACACAAAACCCTGGCCATCGTATTAACTTCCCTATTCATCTGCTCGAAGCCTCCCACCTGATTGAGACTCCTGAGAATAGAAAAAACAGAGGAAATGCTGGGGGAAACCACAGGAAAAATCAACAAAAATAAAGGAAAGACAAAAAAATAAAAGGTAAGACCTTTCCCACATAATTTGATCATTTTTTTTCTTTTCATTTCATTCTCTTTTTTGAAGATCTGTGGGGAAGGACAACACTTGAGGGAAATTGGAGGGGTTTCTTAGGTATTCCGGTTGGGGTTTTTTCTCAAGCATATGGGATTTTGTGCAAGTTGTGGCTGTCTCTTTTTCAAAGATCTGTGGGAAGGAGAGCACTGAAGGAGATTGGAAGGCTTCTTAGGTTCCCGTTGGGGTTTTTTCTCAAGCATATGGGATTTTGTGTGAGTTGTGGTGGTGTGAGTTGGGCCCTTGAGGTTTTGAGATCTTAATCTTGGTAGAAGCATAATATTCTTTTTTTTTTCTTTTTTACTGTAGAGGCGAAGTTCATAACACTCTAAATAGATGCCACATACCGCCAAGAGAGTGCTCTGAGCTCCCTTTTAATGTATTAGAAGATTTCGGCTATATATAGTCTGAAACTCCAAAATAAAAAAGGGGCGGCCCTGTACACAATGCCCACTATAGCAGGGTCTGGTCAGACGTACACAACCTTATCCTGACATGTGGAGGTGCTGTTTCTATACTTTGAACCCATGACACCTAAGTCACTATAGAGCAACTTTACAGTTGCACCAACCTTCAGTTTGAAACTCTGAAATACTGGTTGTAATTTACCTAGAAGATAATGTTAGGATGTTTCTATTTCTTGACTTTTGGTTTTCCAAATTTAGGGCCAGTGGATGTACAATCGGGCTTAAGATATAAAAAGGGTGAAAAGGACTACCAAAAATTGAGGAGAGCTTTGTGCAGGGGCTATGGGAATCAGCTGGCTGAGCGAATGTTGCATCACAATGGCTACCGTACACTTGGTTACAGGTCACAACTTGTGCAGGTATTATTTGCTCTCTTCACCGGCACATGAGTTGACTTCCATCTTATTTATACTATGCATAGGTGAACATACGCTAATAGATTCAATACATGTTTTTGTATCAAAAGATTACCCTAAAAATCATATTTTTAGGAAGACTTATCAATTGTATTAAACAGGTGCCTCTCGATTTCATGCAGTGGACATCATCTTGTTTGAGATGTCCTCTCTCCACATTCTATAAATATTACAACAGGGATAGTTGAAAAGATTTGCTTTAGGATTGTCTTCCCTTTGCCCATATGCTTGTTATTTTGTTTTACTTTGACTATTTTTATAACAGTTCTTCTCAAGAACTTCCTTTTACAAGTCAAATATGATGATTGTTTCTTCCTTTCTTTCGTGAACCAGTATGTATATCTTCAAATAACATGGACAAAGGAGTACCAGTGGTTACTGATCTCTTTCCACTCTCTCTTCACACACACACACACACACACACACACACACTCACATGTCCTGTTCGTGGATTAATGAAAATGTACAAAAGCTCTAGTTGTTCCCACAATTATATATATAATATCTGTAATTCAATTTGATAGTCCTGTGGGATGGTTTATTTAAAGCTATGCTCAACAAGTAGAATGGAAGTTCAACCAATTGATTCCAAACAAAGTGACATTTTATAGGCCAGATTTGTGGATAAATCCTTTTCTCTTAAAGTTTTTGGGAGATTTAGTTGGAGGATGAAAAATTACTTGAGCAAAATAATATGCTGCATTGGTGATGGATGCTATAATAAACTTATCAGCACCAATTGTCTGGTTTTCCCAACTTCCAGCAAGTAATATATACAACGGAAACATGTTCTGAATCAGAACTTGTTGGTGTGGACAAAAAATATTTCCTCTATGGTTGAACTCGGTTATGATATCTAGACATCTAAAATAGCCAGTGCCATAGCCAGTCAATCTGGGAATCCTGTTAGATGGTACTTCCACATAATCCAAGCATTTGTAACCTCCACTCCTACCTCTTAGTTTCGTACCAGATCTCCAACGATCTAGTGCATGTTTGTGACCCAACAAGGATGATGATTCACCAAAGATTTACTGGACACTGATACAATCTTATTGAGGATCTTATCACATCTTGGCAATTCATCAGAGATAAAAGTTGGAGTTAAATCTTCGGAATTTCTTTGACAAAAATTGTATCCAGTTCATGTTCATACTCACAAGATTGTCTATTTCATTCTCTAACAAATTGAGGTCATGCTGTTGTTTATCCTTTTGTAGGTTTATGCTTATGATCCTTGGATAACATGGTTACTTTCTTATTGGTTTTAGTCAAAAATTCTCTAATTTTCTTTGTTATGAGATCATAGTTTTATGTGTTACTGCTTTACAAGGACAAATTTTCAGCATCCACCTTGCACCGCAATGTTGCATCTATGAATTGAGAAATTTTACCTGTAAGAGCTTTTACACAATTTTGCAGGTACATCCATCCTCAGTTCTAGAAGCTGATGAAGATGGGCAGTTGCCAGACTATGTCGTGTACCACGAACTCATAAATACCTCTCGCCCTTTCATGAGAAATGTCTGTGCAGTTGAAATGTCATGGGTTCTGCCCATCTTAAAGAAACTAGAGAAGATGGACACGAACAGACTAAGGTAACGAAAACGGAAAATCCTAAAATTAAAATGGAAGTTGGTGGACAATTACTAATATTACTTGTTCTGTCATTCAGCCTGTTAAATTGTTTTTCCAAGCAGAGTAAGATTGATTTATTTGCATCAATATCTTGCACCATTTTGGAGATAAAACTGCCTTCACAAACCAAAGCCAACATTTTTGAACATCAATCATGTTTGAATGATACAGTGGTGGTGCCGGCGTTTCAGAGGTGTGTGAACCCATGAAGGACAAACTAACAAACTCACCCACGAAGGAGGCAAATGATAGCAAAAAACTAGACTCCGTGGATGGTAAAATTCAGGCAGCTCGTGAGCGTTATCTTGCCCGAAAAGCAAAGAGATAGCAACCGCATCCCTCATGGCAAAAGGTAATTTTTTTTTTAAAAAAAATTCTGCATCTTTTCCATTAATGGGATTTTCTTTTATTAATTTTAAAGTGCTAAAAACAGCTGTATTCTTCTCTCTCTCTCTCGTGAGAAAGTTAGAATGTTTATATCGAAGCTATAGGAGAAATTCACAAGGAATTGATAACTTTATTTCAATGCACTAAGCAATCATACGTTTGTAAAACTGCACCATGTGTTTAATGAACTGTAATGTTCTTTTCAATATTGGGAGCCCCTCTTAAAGGAGCAACACGTCTGCATTTCCTTTTTATTTTCTGATAATTAAAGGAGGGAATCCCCAAATGGACACCGTCCATCCCGTTGATCAGCATCCCATACTCTGTGACGATCGCCTGGATCTAGCCATTTGCCTCATCGTAAATTAGTGGAACCTCACATTAATCTCCATTTTACTGGAGATAAAGAAGCAACAGTCGGACAAGTGCCAATTAAGTGGTTGCATGCTTGTCAGCAGACACGGTGCTCTTTGCATGATCATAGCTGCCCATTTGATGCGCTTTTGAGTTTCTGGACATTTATGGCACCTATTTTTGAAGGACCATATCCATTTTGGTTATAACTTTTTCCTTTTTGTTACTATTCCTTGTGTTGCAGATGATACCCATCTAGCATCTACATATTACGGTGGATATAGTTTGCTAGGCAGTTCTGGTGATTAATGAACACGGCTTTCTTATGTATGAGGACGGCCACTGTTCAATTGGCACTGCTAAACTGAACGGGGCATAAAACATTGTGAGAATCCATCCATTATTGGATATATGTGAGGCCCGCACCATTAACCGGCCTGGAATGTAGAACGTGGCCCAGCCCGGTTCGTTCACCAGCCAGAATAGTAGTGGCCAGGCCCTTGGCCCAGCCTGGAGTTAGAGTGAGGCCCATGGTAGCCCACTCCTTATTTTGAGTGGAGGAGAGCCTCTGCTGGAGTGAGAGACGAACTCCATCTTCTCGAGCTCTAGTGGCTATTTAGCCTCCCCTACTGCCCGGGGCTGCATCGATACGCCTACTCTTCTTATTTTTCTTCGGGTTTTGCTGCATCCATACGCCTACTCCTTTTCTTGTTTTTCTTTGGGTTTTCGCTGTCATGTGCCACTATTTTTGTGGCTACGTCGCTAGAGACAAGGTAAAGTCTTCTTTCCCTCTCACTATCTTCCAACCTGTCCCCATCGAGTAGCACCAGCAATGGCTTGATTTAGGCGAGTCGCTAGAGATCGAGTAGGACCAAGTCCCCTGTTTTGTTTTGTGGTTCGTGGGCTTCATTCCTATTGGTATAGCTAGTCATCTTAACCATGCGGCAACATTAGGAAGGTCACTAAATTGGTGGGGGCATTTTGATGATGGTATGATACAACCATTTTTGTTCAGATCGGTTTAATACCGATCTAGGACAATTATTAATTTGATGCTATGATAATTGACTCACATCAGTAGTATCTCATCTATTTATACAGGTGATATTGGTAATTTATTGTCCTCATAGTCACCAAATGATTTGATAGCTCATAAACACCGCTAAGGTCACGTCTTGTCTTGGATGACATCAGTCTTCTATCATTCTTCCAATCAATGCTTTAAAACTAGATCGGTATAATGCCAAGATTTGATTTCGGTCGACATGTTCGTGAGCATTCTTTCATACAGATCAGGTTATCACTGGCCTGCTAATATAATAGTTGATCTTTGATGAGAGTACCAACTACTCACTAGTTATGTCACAGCTATCTTTTAGCTATACTATAACTAAACTTTGTATGGACAAATGGTCTACGGTCATCACACAGTTGGCTATTTTGTTATAATAAACTAACAGTCCAATAAATTTCTTAAATAGTCTGATGGCTCAAGTAAATTTTTTCTATAAATAGAGGGATAGGGTTTCCTTTCGGAGGATAAATTTAAGATTCAGAGTCAAAACTCTATCAAAATTTTCTCTCAACTTCTTCCCTAAAGGAAGAGCAAACTCTAATTTTCTCCACTCAAACTTATTTTTCTTACTTTTTAGTTCTCTATTTTTATTATTTATTCTTGAGGCCATGACTGACTTAAGCATCGAAAGGTCCTAAACTAGAGGGTATCCTACTGATTTTTGAAATTTTTTTGTAAGTCAATCCAAAGTCTATATTGAATTGATTTTGATAAGCTCTCTAGTATAATCTTACATCAACCTCTGAAGCCTTGTAGCAATAATTCTCTATTTTTTGGTGACCTACCGTCGGTCCCAATCGAGCCCTCCTTGACCCTTAATGGCCAGACAATAGAGTTCAGCCATCAACAAGTAGTTTAGGCTCCATCTTGTTCCAAAATTCCATGGTCCTCAGTTTTAAGGTGATTTTCTTTATTTTCTTTGATTCCTGGCCTTTCGACAGATGGCTATTACCATTATCAATTGGCAATGACCATTAGTGCCAACACTAGCCATCACCAGCTCCTTCCTTCCTCTACTTAAGATAGGTGACGAGATATATTTCAGTTTCTCACTCTATCTCTATCTTCTTCTCTTCTCTCTCACTCTTTTGTTGATGTTGGGTGGCCTTAGAGAGTCTCTCTCCTATGGTCTCAATCGAAAAGACCGGCTTTGGTAAAATGGTCCTAAATCACCCTAGTGGCCCTATCCTTCCTCTACCTTTTCCTCGTTTCCAGGATAAGCTCTAATTTCCATTGCAATATTCTCAAATAATTGGGTTTGATTTTGTATGAGAGTGTCAATATTTGCAGATCTGTCATGGCTATATGTTGATAAAAATATAATTTTGGATATTAGATTATGAAAGAGACTCTCAGAATTAGTTAGATTTGTCAACTAATTATTCTTGCAAGATAAGTGATAGTCCTTTTTTTCTAATTTTTATTTAAATAATATTATTCTTGACATCAATGAATTAAAATCAATTGATATGTGATTTAAGAGTTTTATAAACATATAATTTTGATATAATATTTTATAGAATATTTTTATGTTGTTTTTGATCTTACATGAAATATGGATACTTTGATCATATTATGGTATATATCTTGTTCTATAAAAAAAGATTTAATATATATCAACATTGAACTCTGACTATGTTTTGTGATCTATTAATTGAGGTTATGTGTTGAAACTTTGATGATTTCTAAGTTTATTATTTTGGTTTCACTGTGGAGTATAAATGTAGTATTATCATCGCTTATTCCATAGGATATGAGTAAAGTTCTTTAGTCTAGACATAGGATATAAGTGTGTATCATAATGCAAGGTTGTTGAGTTGACAGTGATATTTTATTTGTGAATATTTTAGCACTTGATATTTTGGACTTATGTTTTAAATGAAAAGATTTTATTTATATGCTAATTTTTTATAAAGAATGCCTATTACATGAATTATGAATATGAATATGAACATTTGAAGGATATTTTGGATTCTATGATTATTTGTGATGAAAATACTTATTTATATCATTACATAAATTATCTAGTCAAGGTGCTTGCTACGTACTAGGTTGCTAAGCTTATTATCTGATCTCTTCTTTTCATACTGTTTTAGAGAATTTGATGGCGTACTACCACGGGCATGTTATTAGAAATGAGAGTTGACCGTATTGATATAGCTTAGAACTAGTATTGCTATTAAAGTTTATTTTAATTAGTGACTGAAGAATAGTAGGTGTAAGACTCCTATGAACAAAATTCTAGTTATCTCTTGAAGTTGGATTTGTTAATTATTGGAAGCCTTGCATACTCACAGGGGAAGTGCTCTATGATTATGTGGCAGTGCCATGTACTTGGCTTATGATTTTAGATTGGGAGCATGGCAATTATTGTGGAATGGGGCTGGTGTGGCCTCGACCTATTTAGAGTCGACCATCGACCTACCTCAATAAATCGTCTGAGCGGGTCGATGCGATACTTCGTCCGTGGTTAGCTGTAGGTCTGCTTAAACTGACCTATAATTTCGATCAACCTATTGAAGATCACCTTTTGACAAAATGAGATAGGCCTTCATACCTCATCCTCGTCGGATTTAGATCGGTTGCCGAACTATATGAATAGACTCATAGCTCGTCAATGATCGATCCACGACCATCCCTACTGAAATTGCATCCTCTCCGAATTGAAAAACTCGGACAAAGAAAGAATCTTTCGCAATCCCATCTCTCAAGAAGGAAAGAAATCTTTTGAATCCATCCAGAGTGACAAACTCAGAATGTCGTTAGAGTCCAAAATGGGTACGACTCCAACTCCTCCCCTATAAATAAAAGAGCTCTGGGATCCTCCAGGTATGCCACTTAATTCGACGCTTTCTTTTCTTATTATTCTCCAATCTTCTAACTTAAGCGTCGGAGGATCTTTATCGGAGAACACTTCGATGGAAACTTTATTGCAGGTGAACGGGCGAAGCTCTAGCGAAAGTTCATCCTCGGCCTCATATTTCTCGATGACTAAGCTCCTCCATCCTCGTCGGCCGACCTCAAGTTGGGAGATCTAGGAGCAACAGTTGGTACTAGAAGGAGGGCCCTCGGTTGATTCCAAGGTTTAATTTTGAGGGAAGAAAGCACATCACCGGATATCATGAGAACTCGAAGGGGAACATCAAATGCATCCCAGCATTCTGATGGTCGGAGGACCTACAATGCTCAACAGGTTAATACATCTTCACCACCAATCCAGGAAAATCCACCAACGGCGCCGACGGTCTCACAAAAATAGTATGACATGCTGCTTCATTAGGTGCAAGTACTATCAGCCACCGTAAGAGGAATACAATAGGTCGATGAGCATCGTCCAGTCGAAGAAAATTCAGGTCTGGTCCGGATAACATCGGAGGAATGACGCCGTCGAAGCTCAAGGGCGGAGGCCAGTCGTCACAGCCGACCTACTGATCTTTTCATTGAAGATCTGAATGCTCATCCACACCAATTTTCAGAAGAGGCTCCACCCTGGACATGAGACTCCTCAACACTAAGCCACTCGAGAGGACGACATGGAGAAAAAGCTCAAAGAGATGCAATGGCAGCTGAATGCGTTGCGGGAGCCAAGGCAACAAGGGGAGGATTTGGGGTTCAATGTCGATCCCCCATTCACTCAGAAGATTATGGACAAGCCCTTGTCACGTCGATTCAAGATCCCTCAGATGGAGCTTTATGATGGAACGACCAATCCCGTAGACCATCTGGACAGTTTTCGAACTCTTATGCATTTGCAAAAGGCTACTGATGCGATACTATGTCGAGCTTTTTTTTCAACTTTGAGAAAAGCAGCTCGACATTGGTATTCAAATCTGAAATCTGACTCCATAGATTTCTTCTTCCAGTTGAGCCATCTGTTCGTTGCCCACTTCGTAAGCAGTCGTCGGTAATGTTGTAACTCTGACTTCTTTGTGAGCATCAAGCAATGGAAGAATGAGCTCCTTCAAGAGTATATCAAACATTTCAATGCAGCGACCTTGGAGGTCTGAAATTTAGATCCGTCGGTGGCCATGATGGCATTCAAGGTCGGCCTCCTCCAAAATGATCTTTTGTTCTTCCTTAACTTGGACTATCCGAAGGATTTCGCTGAGATGCTTGAACGAGCTGAGAAGTATGCCCAGGTCGAAGAGGCTTGGGACCAGCGAAAAAGTAGTCGAGATTGTGGGTCGGGTCCATCCCAAAAGTAAAAGAAGAAAAAAGATCATAGATGGGTGCAGCATCGTCGGAAGAACCCATGATTTCATCAATCGTGCACCTCATCTCGGAGTAGCCGACCAAGATCTCCAAAGTCGCGAGGCCGATCTAGAACTCCACCTTGGAGGTTCAATTACCACACCCCTCTCAACACACCTCGGGCTCAGATTTTGATGGAGATCGAGCGACGAGAAGATATACGTCGACCCAAAAAAATGATAATCCCTGCTTGAGTAAGAAATTCGAGGAAGTATTGCCGATATCATCGTGACCATGGGCATGATATCGAGGAGTGCTGGTAGCTCAAAGAGAAAATAAAGGCACTAATTAGGCAGGGATGACTTCGATACTATGTGGATGAATGATGAATCTCGGCAAATTTGGATCATGACCAACCTCGGCAGGATGAACCGCGCGGAGAACAGTAGGCTATGGGAGAGATCAAAGTAATTGCTGGAGGAAGCCTCGGTGGAAACACTTTGGATCGGGATCGACCAGGAGAAGGACCGAGGAAGAGAAAAGCAGATAATGAAATTACTTTCATTGATGAAGATTTGGAAGAAATAAATCAGTCCATGATGATCCTATAGTTGTTTCTCTGAATATTGCTAATTATAATGTATATCGAATCCTTGTTGATAATGAAAGCTTGGTGGATGTTCTATTTTATGATGCCTTTATTCGGATGAACTTAAATCCTCAACTATTGATGAAGAAGAATATACCTCTAGTTGAATTTTCTGACGCTACGGTTTCAGTGGAAGGGACTATCTCGCTAACGATAAAAGTTGGACGAGCTCCGAGATAGGTGGTTATCAATATAACTTATTTCATCGTGAATAGCTCCTCCACCTACAATGTTATCTTAGGTCGGTCAGGCCTAAATATCCTCCAGGCCATAGTGTCGACCTATCATCTGAAGGTCAAATTCACGACTCCACATGGAATTGGCGAGCTCAGGAGAAACCAATCGATCGTAAGGGAATGTTACATGGCTACTTTGCATGGAGTGGTGGCTAAAGAGCAACCCATGAATGAGTTGGACATCCGGGATGAACAAACTGAATAAAGAGGCTCTTCGACAGAAGAACTGATCTCTATACCAATCAAGGATAATCCGAACAAGATTGTGAAGGTCGGCTCAAGCTTATGTGAAGAAGATCGACAGCACCTCATCATATTTCTATGAAATAACGCCGACGTGTTTGCTTAGTTAGCTTCAGATATGTCCGGCATCGATCCGTAGATCATGGTACACCGACTTAATGTGGACCTGAATCATCGTCCGATCAGGCAGAAAAAATAGAGCTTTGCCCCTGAACACCAGAGGGCGATACGAGAAGAAGTTGATAAGCTCTTAAAGGCCAGTTTTGTTTGAGAAGTTTATTATTCGGAGTGGTTGGCTAACGTCGTCCTCGTTAAAAAGGTCAGTGGAAAATGGCGCACGTGTATTGATTATGTGGATCTTAACGGAGCATGCCCAAAGGATAGCTATCCTCTATCGCGCATAGACCAACTGGTGGATGTGACCTCGGGATATCAGCTCCTATCATTCATGGATGTTTTCTCAAAATATAACCAGATCCAAATGGCATCCGAGGATGAAGAAAAAACTTCTTTCATAACTGATCAAGGCCTTTTTTGCTACAAGATCATACCGTTTGGCTTGAAGAATGCTGGAGCGATCCATCAAAGACTTGTGAATAAGCTTTTCAAGGAGCAAATTAAGAAAAATATGAAAGTGTATGTGGATGATATGCTCGTTAAAAGTAGGCCTGTCGAATATCATATTACCGACCTAGAAGAAGCCTTATTTATACTACGACGTTTTCGGATGAAGCTCAATCCAGACAAATGCACCTTTGGTGTCACTTCTGAAAAATTTCTTAGGTTCATGGTGTCACAACGTGGGATTGAGATCAATTCGGAGAAGATTCCAACTCTTCAAGAAATGAAGCCTCCGAAGATGATTAAAGAAGTGCAGCGACTCAAAGGAAGGATCGTAATCTTAAATAGATTCCTATCAAGATCGACGGAAAAGAGCCTTCTATTTTTTAAAGCTCTTAAGCAATCGAAGGACTTTTAATAGATAGATGAATGTCAGACAGCCTTCGATGAGTTAAAGAAATACCTCGGCTCCCCCCTTTGTTAAGCAAGTCAGAGTCTGAGGAGGTATTGTACTTGTATCTAGCTATTTTTTCTTCGACAATTAGCTCTGTTCTGGTCTGACTGAAAGCCAAGGTATAGAAGCCAATCTATTACGTGAGTCGGGTACTTCATGATGCTGAGATCAGATATATGAGACTGAAAAAAATTATCAATGCTCTTTTAATATCTACAAAAAAGTTATGCCCATATTTTCAAGCACATACTATTGCAGTCCTTATAGATCAACCCATTAGATCAGTATTGTACCGACCAGATACCTCAGGGTGATCGGCTAAATCGGCTATCGAGCTAGGTGAATTCGATATCAAATATTTGCCAAGACCGTCCATTAAAGCTTAGGCATTGATGTACTTCATCCTGAAATGTACAATTCTGAATGAGGAATCCATTCATGCTGAGGCCCCTTCAACCGATGAATGTTGGATCCTACATGTTGATGGATCTTCAAATGCCGCATGCTCTGGAGCTGGATTGATCCTAACCAGTCCGAAGGGAGTAGTAGCGGAATATGTCCTATGCTTCAACTTTTCGGCTTTCAATAATGAAGTCGAGTATGAGGCATTGTTAGCGGAACTTAGAATAGCAAAAGAAATAGGAGTTCGGCATCTCAGAGTCCATAGTGATTCGCAGTTGGTGATTGGTCAGGTTCAGGAAGAATATGAAGCTCGAGAGCCGAATATGGTTAAGTATCTACAGAAGGTCAGGGATTTAGCTTCTAGCTTTTTAGCAATAGATGTTCAGTAGATACCAAGGACGAAAAATGTACGAGCTGATCTCCTTTCTAAGCTAGCAACCTATGGGGCGGCCGACCTAAAGAAAAGCTCATATATGGAAGTTTTAGAGAAGCCGAGTATTGAGGAAGCCCTGGTAATGCAAGTTGATCCAGAACTGAGCTGGATAGATCCTATCCTCCATTACTTGCAAGATGGAATTTTGCCTGTAGATTAAGATGAGGCAAAAAGGTTAAGATGCTTCGCTCCTCAATACGTCATCTATGAAGAAAAATTGTATAAGAGGTCTTTCATCCTACCTCTACTCAGATGCCTCCATCCTTCGGAAGCCAATTACGCCCTATGGAAAGTTCATGAGGGAATATGTGGTAATCACTTGGGGGCAAGGCTCTGTCCCATAAAAATATTATGGTAGGATACTTTTGGCCAACCATGCAAAGAGATGCGATCGATCTAGTGAGCAAGTTTGACCAATGCCAAAGGACCTCAAACATTCAGCGCCGACCATCGACTCTATTGGCCTCAATCACGATCCCTTGACCCTTTGCTCAATGGGGAATGGATATCCTCGGACCATTTCTCGTTGCTGTGGCATAGAAGAAGTTCTTGATAGTCGCGATTGACTATTTTACTAAATGAGTGGAAGTAGAGGCAGTAGCTATGATTATCGAAATCAGAGTTCAAAATTTTGTCTGAAAGTCTATCATATGTCGATATGATTTATCCCGCGCCATCATAACCGATAACGGACGATAATTCAATAACTTGAGGTTTATAGAATTCTATAATGGCTATGAAATTTCTCACAGATTGATGTCAGTAGGTCATCCACAAACTAATGGCGAGACCGAGGTGACAAACAGAACATTATTGCAGGAGTTGAAAGCTCGCATAAGCTAGGCAAAAGGATCGTGGGTCGAAGAGTTGTACAACATTCTTTGGACGTATTGTATGATGCAACGTATTCCAACTGAAGAGACATTTTTTATGTTAGCCTTCGGTATGGAAGCTGTGATACCTGTAGGGATGGAGTTACCCATGCTCAGAGTAGAAGAGTTCGATAAAGATAGCAATTCCTTCGGGATGAGAGCGAATCTAAATCTGCTGGATGAAATCCGAGAATGAGCTTGAGTTCAAATAGCCAACTATCAATAGAAAGTAGTTCGGTACTATAATTCTCGAGTAAAGAGCAAATCTTTTCTGGCAGGATAATTAGTTTTTCGTCGAGCCGAGATTTTTCGCCTATTCGAACGATCAAAATTATCATCGAACTGGAAAGGTCCTTATCGCATGGCTGAAGTAGTCCGGCCTGAAATTTACCATCTCTGTCGATAGGATCGAACTCCGATCTCAAGAACCTGGAACGTCGATAATCTTTGGAGATATTATCCTTAGAATGTAATTTTCATCTTAAATTTTTCTTCGATAATGAATAATAGTTTCTCGCAGGTTTTATTTTCGTCAACATGCGTTCCTCGACCACGGCTGAGGAGCGGAATGCGTGTCCATCGTATTTCATCAAAGTGCGCATCTCGACCATGGTCGAGGAGTAGAATGCATCTCCATCGTATTTTGCAAACGCACGCTCGATCATGATTGAGGAGCGGAATGCGTCTCCATCGAATTTCGTCAATGCATACTCTTCGATCACGATTGAGGAACGGAACGTGTCTCCATCAGATTCCACCAACGCATGCTCCTCGGCCACGATCGAGGAGCGGAATGCATCTCCATCGGATTCCATCGAGGAGCGAAACGCGTCTCCATCGGATTCTGTCAATGCGCGCTCCTTAGCCATGGTTGAGGATCGGAATGCATCTCCATCAAATTTCGCCAACGTGCGGTCCTTGACTACGGTTGAAGATCGGGACATCCCATAAAATTTATGAAAATACGCTCGGTTGTGGCCGAGGATCGTAATGCGCCGGCATGAATCGTTTGCCGCTTCTCAGTCACACCGCCTAAGATCTATGCTAATCTACATCTCGAAAAAAAAAAGTCTGGCGAAGAACATACGAACTCAACAACTTAGCAAAAGAAGATTTTGTATTAAAGTTGAGTATTCACAAGTGATGGTCGGCCCATACAAATATACCTTGATAAAAATTGGGGGCAAACAAAAAAGGTCGACCTAAAAAAGATCGGACATGTCTGATCAAAATGGTACATTAAGCTCCATCCCAAGCTCTAGATTCACCGACCTCCGTTTGGTCTAGCAGAGTGATGATGGCTGGGGGTGGTGCCGACGCTGCATCCTCGATAGTCAGGTCATCACGCGCGGCGCTGAAGACATCTTTCATTTGAATTTTCTGACCCTTAACTTCCTTGGCCTCCTCGTCGTCTGACTTTAAAAGGTCCAAGTTCAGATTGGAGAAGATCCTCCAGACCTTCTCTTTCAGGTCTATACCCCCTTGCAGGTAGGAGAGCGATGCAAAATCTATCTTGATGTTGCGAAATTCTTTTAAAGCGTGGAAGGCCTCGACCGCCTCTACCCTGGCAGCCTCCGTCCGTGCCTTTCCGACTTCTCTCTCTCCCAGCATTCGAGCTTCAGCATTAGTCAGCTCAGATTCCAGCTGCTTCACCCTCTCCCTGAGGGATCTGGTCTCATCCTCAACCTTCAGCCGAGATAACTGAGCATCGTCCGCCCTTTGGTTGGCTTGGGCAGCTTTCTTCTCAGCTTTCTTAGAAAGGCGCTGAACCTCTCTAATTATTTCGACAAAATGGTCCACACGATGGACGAGCTAAAAAAAAAAGAAGAAGAAGAAAAAAGAAAAAGAAGCTGAGTTGAGGAATGAACAAAAGAGCTAAAATGAAGGTTGGTAAAAAGTCGACACGTATTCGAAGGAGAGAATCGTAGGAGTCTTGGATGCGGAAGGCACCCTCGGCTTCCTTAAAGGTCTGGATGTCGGTCGATAAGATCATCGACTTCAGTAAGGAGCGGGCAACACGGTAGTCGTCGATGCCCTTCCTTTTATCCTCGGTATCCGAGGGAACTTCCACCGAAGAAATACTCCTCGGAACATTGGGTCCATGGCCAGACATCTGGATGAAGATCTTCGGCCCACTCGAGCTTCTTTTGGAGGAAGATGCAGAGGGTCGAGGGACGGACTCCGTTGGAGCAGCAGACTGAACCGGCGTCACAGCCTTCGTCGGCACCGACTTCTCCTTCCTCGAGGCGTTGGCCGCTCTTGAGGAACCTCCCATCGTGGGCTGCACTAGGATAGCCTCGATCCGAGCGTGCCTGGAGGCCACGATTGCACTTGTCTTTCTCTTCTTCGCCATTCGTCGAAGAGTTTCAAGATCGGATGGATTCATCGCTAGATAGAAAACATAAGACTCGATTAATGATAATGACGAGGAAAGCAAAGACGATCCAAACAAAATCGCATAAAAATGCTTACCTCTCGGATCAGTTGGAATCAATCTGACCTTAAATAAGTTCTCGGTAAGAAACCTGGATAGCGGGAGAGAAGCAAGATGAAAGATCTGACTCAAGGCCTCCTCCTTGGTGTTGGACGGTGCTGGACAGCGTTGGAGGTCTGACGACTGACCTATGAGGTCACCCTCATGATGTGCTGAAATCCCATGATTGCTCGGCCGAAATAAAAGAGAAGTGCTCCTTCCAATTATGCATCGAGGAAGGAGCGCCTCGAAAAAGATGGCATCCTCTCCGAGGAGAAGCGTACCATCACCCGACCTTCGTCGGATGCTCTTTTAAAGTGAAACAAGCTCAAAAAGGATGGGAGGTAGGTTCCACCCCAAGGAGGAGGTAGTGGGTGAAGAAGCCTAAAATCGATTGTCAGGAGTTCGGTGCCAAACAATAAAAGCTAATTCTATACAGGTTCAGAAGCTCGATGATTAAAAAATAAAAAGATAATCTGAGGCCAGCCTTTAGCGACTCCTCATAAATACCGATCCATCCAGGTTGTGGAAAAGCTATACGCTCCCTAGGACCGACGATCTCTAACTTAAAATTATCAGGGACATGGTATTTCATCCTAATGACTTCTAGGTCTTCCAAGGAGAGGACGAAATCTATTCTGAAAGGACCATAGTCCGAAACTTCACGTTCTTCGGATTGGCTCGGAGAATCTATTATCCCAAAATCGTGATCCTCACCAGAAGGGCTATCTGAGCCCCAAGAAGATTGGGACAGACTAGATTGACTCATGAGTGCGGAGGAGATTGACCTAAAGGACGAGGAGGCCGAGCAACGAGGGGAGTTAGAGCAGGGTTGACGGTAGCTCAGTTGAGTCTGAGCTATTCCTCATGCAAAGTACCAGAGTTCACGCTCTAAGCAACAGTAGTAGTCAAAAAGAGTAATATTGACCCCATTTATAAGAGGCATGGTCAGCTTTGATCTACTTTCGTTTCATCTATCCTTCTAGATATTTGTCAGGTGTTAGATACCCATCGGTCGGGATGGGCAGACCTGGATCAAAGCAACGAACAGTTAGATTTCATGGCCGATAGGCTTCTCCTAATTTTATTATGCTACCGATCTCAAACACTGCAATGCGGATACGATTTGAAGATCGGCCTCGATTTTGGTAGGGTACTTACATCGGTCGCTGAGAGATAGATCGACCTCGTAAGTGGGGGGCAAACTATTGTGGAATGGGGCTGGTGTGGTCTCGGTCTATTTAGGGTCAGCTGTCGACCTATCCCAATGGATCGTCTGAGCGGAATGATGCGATACTTCATCCGTAATTAGCTGTAGGTCAACTTAAGTCGACCTACAATTTTAGCCGACCTACTGAAGATCACCTTCTGATAAAACAAGGTAGGCCTTCATACTTAAACTATTATGGAATGGGACTGGTGTGGTCTCGACCTATTTAGGATCGGCCGTCGACCTTCCCAATGGATCATTTGAGCGGAACAATGTGACACTTCACCCACGGTTAGCTGTAGGTCGGCTTAAGCCGACCTATAATTTTGGCCGATCTACTGAAGATTACCTTCTGACAAAATAAGATAGACCTTCATACCTCGTCCTCATCGGGTTCAGATCGGTTGTCGAGCTATATGAATAGGCTCATAGCTCGTCAATGATCGACCTACGATTATCCTTGCTGAAACTGCGTCCTCTCCAAATCGAAAAACTCGAACAAAAGAAGAATTTTTCGCAATCCCATCTCTCGAGAAGAAAAGAAATCTTTCGAATCAATCCAGGACGATAAACTCGGAAAGCCGTTAGAGTCTGAAATGGGTATGACTTCAACTTCTCCCTTATAAATAAAGGGACTCCGGGACCCTCCAGGTATGCCACTCAATTCGACACTTTCTTTCTTCATTGTTCTTCAATCTCGTAACTTGAGCGTCGGAGAGTCTTTATCGGAGAACACTCCGGTGGAGACTTTATTACAGATAAACGGACGAAGCTCCAGCAAAAGTTCATCCTTAGCCTCATATTCCTCGGTGGTCGAGCTCCTCCATCCTCGTCGATCGGGCTGCCAATGAACCCAATCACCCATGAGCAGTTCGAGCTTAGCTAGTTGAGTCGAGCAAACATTTTTTTCAAGGCATAGCCGAGCCGTGCTTGTACACTGGTCCTATTTGAAAACAATAGAAATGCTTGGCTTGAATGATTAAATTTTGCCTAAAAAACTTAGCCCACACGAGCTTGAGCACTTCAGATGAAGCTCGGCTCAAACTTGAGTAGCTATTGTGATATATTGAGCTAAATCGAGTAGGTTGATACTTGGCTCAACTCAGCTCATTTGTATCCTCATAAGTTGGTATGGATGAACTACGTGTTGGCATATGACTATCACTGAAATGAAGCACTGGGAGCCGCGAAACGGGAAGGTTACCTCACTGACGCAAATTCTTGAAGTTGTGGCATCTCTTGAGATGATTAAAATGGCTTGAGTCCAATTTTCGTTCGAATTTGCTGTCTGAACCTTTTTGGTTGCATGTATTGAGCATGCTACAAGTTTAGTTTTTGTGGTTAACTGAAGTCTATTGTTTAGTGTTACGCAATGCAACATCCAATACAATTGTGGTTACATAAGCGAAAATGTAACATTTTAACCTCTAGTTCGACTGACTATTGAATTATCATCCATAATTTTAGTTCTACATATGAATTGGGGCTTGCCTCAATGGTCGCATCCTCTGTTGAATATAGTATAGTTGAAATCATGTTGATCTGGTTTCTTCTAACAACTTGACTATAAAGAAAATTCTAGACATGATAATCACATAATCATCATCATAAAAAGTAACTATGATTTATTAGATATACAATGTGACGATCTGTATGGACGTGTATTTAGTTCTATATCGATCATTCGTGGAGAAGATTTTGGATATCAATACAAGATCAAGAAATCAAATAATATTTTTCGACTAGCATTTTTAGCTAATCGACCCGATCTATAACTTGTGGATTAGAGGATATTGCAGCATAGGTTCATTGGGACTAGCCATAAGCTAATCGTGGTATTTATGAATTGATTTGTGGTAGATCCTTAGTCTGTTGATGATGTTAGGGTTTAAACAAGGAGAGTATGTGAGGGATCCATACAGACGTATTTAGTCCCACGGTTATTCATTAGGAAGATGTTGAAAACTTATACACTAGCTTTTTATGGATGGGGTCAGTTTGTTACATGTATTGTTAAATGTTTAGATTGGATTTTGAATATAGTACAATTAATGCTATTGTAAATTTCAATAAATCAAGGTAAGAGAAATTTAATTAACAGTGTTATTTTTGTCCGATCCAAACAAGTTTGAGTTAGAGGAGAATTTTACTTTGACTTTTTTTAACATACCAAAATTGGTCATAAAACATGCCTTGCTCTCCCTTCAACAAAGTTGTTCATGCATGATATACTTGCTGTTGGTGTAGCTAACGACCTCTGGCCACATGGCAACATCAGAGATCATTGATCTGATGGTGTTTTGATGGTAAAGTATCGCAGCCGACTTTAGGTTAAAGTATCACAACCAACTTCAGGTTCAGATCGATTGAATACTGATCTAGAATAAGTATCAACTTGATGCTGTGACAGTCGACTTAGTTTATATTAACAGGACATTGGTTTTAGTCGATCTCGTACTCGACTATATCAGTCAAGGTTGGCATGTTACCAACTTGGGGGTGAAATATCACCATATTACATTAGTTGATTTGAAGACTCACCAGCACCGCTTTAAGCTAGATTGAGTTGCTACCAACCTGCCAATATAATGCTTGATCTCCAGTAAGAGAACATCAGTTACTCGTCAGCTATGTTATAGTTGTCTTTTAGCTATACTACAGCTAATCTTCGCGTTGGTAAATAATCTATGATCTCCATACAGCTTGTCATTCTATTATAACAAACTAATAGCCTAATAGATTCCTAACGGATTCTTAACAGCCTAACAAACTCTTCTAACGATCTAATAGCTTGAGCAAACCCTCTCTATATAAAGAGGGACAAGGTACCTTTCGGAGAGAGGAGAATGGATAGAGCCTAGACTTTGCTAAACTCTCTTCTCAACTTCCCCACTGAAGGGAGTTGAGTCTTCATTCTCCACTTACAATCATTTTTCTTATCTTCTAATTCTTCATTTTTCACTATCTATTCTCAAGATTCCAACTGATTTAAGTATCGGAGGATCCTAAATTGGAGAATATCCCATTGATTTTGGGATTTCATTGTAGGTTCATCTGTAGTTTACATTAGCTTGACCCATGATAGCCCTCTAACTCGGTTCATTATCGATATTATTATCTTACTTTCAGAGTTTTACAGCAATAGATTGGTGCTAGAGAAAGGGCTACTACCTAAAAGATTTTTGTGAAAATGGTGAACAGGAAGGCATATAACCATTCCTTACCAACATCATGCTCTCAGGAGTTGCACTAGAGATAGCCTAACCTCCAGTTGTGGTTGATCCTCAACAATTTAATTTTCTGGTTTAGCAAGTTCAGGCTCTCACTATTGTGGTACAGTAACTTCAATATACCATAGAGCAGCAGCAAGAAGCAGTCTCTTAAGAAGCCCTGTATCAACATAATCAGTGGATAAATCACCAAGATCCTTGCCATGATCATCCTTTTGATCATGTTGATCAATCTTTTGAAGCAGAATTCGTTCCTTATAGTAGGAAGCCACAATGGAAAGAAGATCTTGAGCAAAAGATTCAAGACCTTGAAAAGAAACTAATGAAAGTACAACAACTTGGGGTCCATTCTCAAAGTAAGAGAGATTTTAATCTGTGATCCCCTTTTCCAGTTCAAGATGCTAATGGTAGAATCATTTGACAATTCCACTAATCCACAAGATCATCTTGAGGGACATAGAGACCTCATGAGACTTTAAGAAGCGCCTGATACCCTGCTTTGTGTTATTTTTCTCATCATCATCAAGAATTTAGCGAGAGTTTGGTTTTCTGAACTCCCACCGAGGTCTATCTCTTCCTTTGAACAGCTTGCACAATTGTTTATCATCTATTTCGGCAACAACTAGCTTCATCTGAAGAACACAGATAGCCTATTTTTTGTGAGCCAGTAGAAAGGCGAATCTCTCCACAAATACATGGCACACTTTAACGCGATCTCTGAAAGTTAAAAATCTCAATGAGTCCATCCCTATGTTTGATCTGAAGTGAGGACTCTGAAGTAATCGCCTAATCTTCTCCCTCAATAAGAATTTTCAAGATACCTATGATGAGATGCTGACTTGAGTTCATAAGTATGCTCAGGCAGAGTTAGAGAAAGAAGAAAAATTAAATAAACAGGCAAAGAAAGACAAAAATAGGAAGAAGCGATCCTATGAAGAAGACCATGGAGATCAGCAAGGAAATATTTCTAGCCAACATTAGAAAAATCTAAGGTCGAGAAGTCCACCTTGGTGTTTTGACACTTACACTTCCTTATTTGCTCATCGTACTCAAATTTTAATGAAAATTGAAGATCAAGGATATCTTTGTCGGCCTAATCCTATGAAGGCTCCATCGGCAAAATGGGACAAAAAAAAGTGCTGCCATTTCCTCTGAGACTATGGCCATGACACCGAAGAGTGTTGACAGCTCAAGGATGAAATTGAGATATTAATTCTTCAAGATTATCTTGGCAAATATGTCAAAGATTGGGCAAGCCAAACCGTCGAACAATGATAGAAGCCCGATGATGATGCTGAGCATAACTGGCCTACTGCTAGGGTCATCAATATGATCTCAGATCTAGGTAAAACTCAGGGAGCAGCTGAAAGTCCTTCTCGAAGAGGTAGTGCGTTGATAATGTCATTTTTTTTTTCAATATCGATGTCCAAGAAGTTTAAACTCCTCATAATGATGCTGTTGTCATCTCCATGATAATAATAAAATATGGTATAAAAAAAATATTAGTTGATAATGAGAGCTCTGCTAATGTGCTGCTTTATGATGCATTCAAAAAAATGAATATGCTAGATCGGTTAAAGCAGGTCAGTACATTGCTGATCAGATTCTCAAAAGATTCTATAGCTGTTGAAGGAGAAGTTATGCTACCTATTGTTGCAGGAAAAGAACCTTATCGGTCAACCATGCACCTCATCTTTTTAGTTGTTATTGATGTAGATTGTCGTCGAACGTCGGAGTAGTTGGAGTTGGTGGAGCACTGGATTGTTGGGAATGGGACCTACAAATAAAGTTCTCGCTGGAGCTACCTTTGGTAGGGACCCTCCGATGCTTAAATCAGTCATCCAACTAACAGACGAAAAAGAGGAGCATTCGAGAGAGAGGTTGCATACCTTGGGGTTCCTTGTTTACCTCTTTTATAAGTGAAGTCGGAGTCATGGGAGAGTATGGGATTTGTCAGAAATCTTGTCCCCCAATTTAATGTCATCGAGAATCATGCCTTTTGTAAGGAAGGTTGGAGCTGCTAGGAAACATGACCTATCAGAGATTTTTTGATCTCCTATTAAATACCTTCAATGATAGTGCCATACTCATGATTACTTTCATTTTTTAATGGAAGGATATGATGGGGCCATAAAGAGGCTCTGTAGGGGTGTCAATGGCCAAGATTAGAAGTGCAAGGATCGAAAAAGGTTTGGTGGCTGAGGATCTATTGCTGGTTAGAGACCTTTTGGAGGCTGAGGATCTTTTTGGCCGAAGGCCTATCAGAGGTGGAGGGTCTGTTGTTGTCCGAGGACTTGTTGGAGGTCGAGGACCTTTTTGGCCTAGGATAGGTCAGTAGCCGAGGCCGTCAAGGGGTTTATAGGTTGAGATAGGGTTTGGGCGAGCATAGGGAGGCCGTCAAGGGGTTTATAGGTTGAGATAGGGTTTGGGCGAGCATAGGGAATGTGAGCGTTAATGGCCATCTTTTCTATCTCCTTCATCTTTTTCTCTTTTCCTTTTTGTCATGTCGTGTATTCTTAGGAGGATGAGACAAGAGGCAGAGAGGTAATTAAAGCCTCTATCAGAGCCAAGTGAACCAAGATAATTCTTAGAGCATATGCACGACTGGTAGTATGGCTCGATGGTTCTTCGAGTCTCATGTCTTTGGTTGGTGCAAAAATACTGCCAACACCACCCCCCACTCCTGAGTTCAGGTTAGAATTGGATCGGATGAAGGGAGTATTCTAATTCCGTCAAAGATATATGATGGGGGACAAAATGGCAGGAAGGATCATGAGTGAGTTAAGAAGTCACTTCGGATTAAAATAAAAGGAGGGATAACTATGAAAATTTTCTCATAAAATAGATGAGGGTTAGAGTAAAGAGGAAAGAGAGAGAAGTTGGGAAGTCCATCCCGGAGAAAATGATGGAAAAAAAGTTGGAAAAATCCATTCTAGAGGTAAGCAACATAGGACTTGTGGGAGTTGAGAAGAATGTCATAGAACTTGCCAAGGTGGAAGAAGAGAAGAAATCTAAGAAAGGATAAAAGAACTTAAGTTCTTCACTCTAAAAATTTAACTCTTCTTCTTTTTTTATTTAGGTTTATGATCTTATTTATAGGCCTCTAACAATCCTCTAACTGCCTAACAAATGTTCAACCTACTAACAAATTTCTAACAAATTTCAACTTCCTAACTAATCCCTAACAAACTAATAGATTCCAACCTCATAACAAATCCAATAACCTATGAAATTTTCTAGGGTCAAAAGTTATGCCGCTTCAAAAGTTGTACCATTAGGGATGATATCCTCATCAATTTCTTCTGGGGTGGGAAGAACTCGACTTCATCGAGTCTAGGTTGATTCCAAAATTGATGCAGCTCATACTGAAAGTTAGCAGGAGGATGGGGATCTGCTTTAAGGGGCATGCAAAATTGTCCATGGGTACTTTCATATTCGTGCAACATCAAGGAGGAGAGCTCTGATAGAATAAAGGCAGTGGCTCCCAGGGCTAAGAGATTGACCGATTGTGGTGGTTTTGGATGGGTCGGACCGCCAGGGGTGAGGTTGCCAGAGGAGGGTGGATGACTTGGCGGTTGTCTTAGGAAGATCGAACCATTAGGAGTGAGTTGTCAGTGGATTGAAGGATGGTGGCGGAGACATTTAGAAGATGACGTCGTCGGGAAGGGTCTGTCAAAGGTGTCATAGGAGAAGTTATGGCAAAGGAAGTACTGGAAAGGCCGATGGCGGTAGTATTTTGTAAGAATGGATGTTTCGGTGGTGAGGAGGAAAGTTTGAAGTAGGGAAAGGAATTGAGGATTAGGATCTTAGGAGCTTGAAGCTAGATTTTTTTTTTCAAAATATCTTAATCCATCTATGCTCTGATACCAAAAATTGATGCGAGACAAGATGACAGGAAGGATCGTGAGTGAGCTAAGAAGTCACTCCAGATTAGGATAAAAGAAAGGGATAATTATTTGATTTCTCCTATAAAATAGATGAGGATTAGGATAAAGAGGGAAGAGAAAGAAGTTGGAGAAGTTCATCTCGGAAGAGACAAGAGGAAAGAAGTTGGAGAAATTCATCCTAGAGATAAGCAGCATAGGACTTGCTAGGATTATAAAGAACGACACAGAACTTGCCAAGATGGAAGAAGGGAAGCAACTCAAGAAAGGATAGAAGAGAATCTAAGTTCTTCACTTCAAAAATTTAACTCTTTTTTTTTTTATTTAGATTTATGGTCTTATTTATAGGTCTCTAACAATCCTCTAACCTCCTAATAAATTTTTAACCTACTAATAAATTCCTAATAAACTTCAACTTCCTAACTAATCCCTAACAAACTAATAGATTCCAACCTCCTAACAAACTCGACAATCTATGAAATCTTTTAGGGTCAAAAACCATGCCACTTCAAAAATTATGCCATCAAGGGTGATATCCTCATTAACATGCCAAGAGCCTTCTTCTCCTTTTTCCTCTATCTGAAGTAATCATAGGTAGAAACCTGTAAACCAACGAAGACCAGCATTAGCGTAGGTGCTTTATGCAAGCGCGTAGAAAATTTTAGCGTAGGCAGTAGCAAGTCATGCACGGGTGCAAGAGGTATAGGAAGTGCTCTGGCCATGCAGGAGGCTCGTGGAAGGTGTATCGGACTTTGAGACCACCACAAGTGGTTCTAGCTATGTATGGAAGTGTGGAGTAGGATTGGACAAACAAGAGAGGGCTAGCCGAGCGAAGAGAGTCAATCACATGGGGAAGGTCGGTGGTGACATGGGTGGTTGTGGACTTGGAGCTACCGATATCGGCAATGGTAGGAGCATGTGGAGGATCGTGTCCACCTTATCAGGGCCTTGGCGTGCATAGGGGAGGCCAATGCCAACCTTGAAGCCACCAGTGCATATGGGGAGATGGCATCCATTGGACCTTAGCTTCGACACTTGCATTCTATGGGGAACTTGGGGCCATGCCCAAGCTTGGCATCGATGAAGGCCGTGGCACGTGCAAGGGGGGTGTGACGATGGTTCCAGCATCGACCAAAGTTGTTCCCTATGCCTATGAGGATTGATGGTGCTCTCAAGCCTTGGAAGGCCATGGGAGGAGTCAGGATGTTGACTCCGAAAGACTAGGATAGGTATGGTCCTAAGGGTAGGACTGGAGTTGTCCTAGGATGGAGATGATGTTTAGCCCTCCACAGGTTTAAGGTCCAGGTATTGAGGACCTTGACGGATTTGGTTGGTGTTTCAGAGATCTGAGACATAAGATGGAGCAAGAAATCAAAGCCAAGGCATGAAGACTGTAGAGAAGGACTTCTTCTATAGGTTAGTCGGCTCAGTCAGAAATTGGATCAACTAAGTCTCAGTGGATAGGCTAAATAGAAAGATACGTATTCGAAACTGCAAGCACGGCATGCAACTGCGTCGGCTTTATCTGAAACTAAGTCGACCCAGTCTTAAGTTAGCCGGCTCAGTGCCGAGACTGAGCCAGCTTAGTGCACGGGCAGAGTTACATGAGGGTTTATTTAGGACTAGGTAGAAACTTATCCTAGGGATCTCAAGGCCTGGTTTGAGAGGTCTTAAAGAGGCTAAC
This sequence comes from Cocos nucifera, assembly GCA_006176705.1. Lineage (NCBI taxonomy): Eukaryota > Viridiplantae > Streptophyta > Magnoliopsida > Arecales > Arecaceae > Cocos > Cocos nucifera. The sequence continues at coordinate 332,801 of QRFJ01002560.1, read as the reverse complement.
TCATGTATGGATCGGGTTTAGATCTAAGAGATGAGAGCATGGGAGACATGGGTGTACATGGACTCGGTGAGTGCTTTCATATATTGAACTAGCCATGGGAGTTTTTAGTCAAGCCTAATGACTATATATAAATATATAGGTTGTATTAGGATTTTCATTGATGCAGTGAATGCAAATATTTTCTCCCTCAATCTCTCTTCTCTCTAGTATTGTACCTATGGCTGCTTGGAACCAAAGCTGCAGAAGCAATCTCTTGCATGAACCTGGGTGTTAATCTAGTAAACTGAAGAAGATCTAAGAAAGAAGAGAGAAGAGGATGGAATCTAGGATTTTATTGTTGAAACCAAAGAAAAGAGAGAAGAGAGTTAGGGAGAAAAGATCTATATTCACTACTTCAATGAAAACCCTAATACAATCTATGTATTTATACATAGCCATTAGGTCTGATCAAAAACTCTCCTGGCTAACCTAATACATGAAAGCACTCATCGAGCTCATGTACACCCATGTCTCTCATGCTCTCATCCCCTAGATCTAAATTCGATCCATACATGAGTTAGCCCCCTTAAGACCTCTCAAACCAAATCTTAAGACCCTTAGAATAAGTCCTTATCCTAGCCCCAAACAGATCCTTGCGTAACTCTGCCCGCGTACTGAGCCGACTAACTTAAGACTGGGTTGACATAATTTTAGATTAAGCTGACCTAGTTGCGTGCCATTCTTGCAGTCTTGAATACACATCTTTCTATTTGGCCTGTCCGAACTGAGCTGATCCAGTTACGTGCCGTGTCTGCAGTTTCAAACACGCACCTTTCTATTTATCCTGTCCATTGAGATTTAGTCGATCTAGTATCAGACTGAGCTAGCTAACTTATAGAAAAACTCCTCTGCGGTCTTCATTTTTCGGCTTTGATTTCTTACTCCATCTTATGTTTCAGGTTTTTGAGGCATCAACCAAGCCCTTCAAGATTCTCTAACACTTGGACCTCAAGCTCGTGGAGGTCTACACACTGCCTCCATTCTAGGACAACCTTGTCCTTGCCTTAGGACCACACCTATTCTAGAATCTTCGGAGCCAGCACCCTGGCTCCTCCCATGCCCTTCCAAGGCTTAGGAGCACCATACCATCTACAATCTCCACCTTGGTGTGTCCAAGTCTTGGCACACCTAGCAACATCCTCTTGCATAATACTGCTGTCCCTGCATTTTCTGATAGCTCATTGTGCTCATCTTGCCATTACCATCCTTCTTTAGCTGTTGAGCTTTCTTTGATGCCTTTGGGATGACCGCCTTCACCACTGAAGATCTTGGTTTGCTCCTTTGCACCATCTTTGTGAAAGGGTAAGTGTAGTGCTCCCAAGTCTTGAGAGACCGTGAAGGAGTCAAGGTGGTGGCTTCTAAAGACTAGGATTGGACGGAGATGTATCAACAAAGATAAAGAGGTTGGAATACAATCGGGCTGGCTTGGATACGCAGTTGAGCCAGCTCGACTCATATCCGAGCCGGCTATCTCAGGCAAACAGAAGACATGATTTGGAAAGACGTAGTCGAGCTGGCTCAGCTGACCAAGCCAGCTCGACGGTGGCGAATAGATCTGGACTAATTTTCTATTTGGTCTTGGATTGGGTCTAATCCAAGAAATCTTAAGGCTTGGTATGAGAGGTCTTAAGATGGCTAATTCATGTATTGGTCTTGGTCTTTAGTCCAGGGAATGAGAGCATACAAGACATGGGTTTACATGGGCTTGGGTGAGTGTTTTCATGCATGGATTAGTCGAGGAAAGTTTTTTAGGACTGAGTCGTGTTAACTTAGGGTGTCTATATATATACTTATATATGTAAATTATGGATAAGAGAATGAATTGAATTTCTTTTCTTTCTGAAACCCGAGCTTTCTCTCGTTCTCACTCTACCACCGTCTCATCTTCTTATCATCTGATCTTTATCTTTCTTGCTATCGTCTTCAACTTGCTTCCTTAGAGTTGGTAGAAGGTACAAGAGTTTTTACAGATTCAAAAATAATTCATAACAACTGATATCAGAGCTAGGTTGTGTGGAAGGAGGAGAAGATGCCTAAAAGTTGAAGATCTTCAGGTGCTATGAATTTAGCAAGGTCCTATCAAGGTATTTCTTAAATTTCTTGGATCTGTGTTGCATTCTTTTTTTAGCTTGGATTCGGCCATGGGAAGAAATGTGAAGATTGATTTTGAGAAGTTCAATGGAAAAGAAAATATTTTCATATGGAAAGTTTGTATGGAAGATCTTCTGGTTCAAGCTGAATTAGATCAGACGTTAGAAGAGAAGCCTGAAGGGATATTAGATCACCAGTGGATGTTTCTAGAAAAGAAGGCCTGCTCTGTGATCAGAGGATGCTTGTTGGATGCGGCACTCTATTTAGTTTTAGAGGAGAAGACCCCAAGAGGCTTGTGGTCGAAGTTGCAAACTATGTATATGGATAAAAACATGTGCAATAAGTTGATGTTGAAGAAGAGACTGTACAACCTTCGGATGCAGGAAGGTGGAGATGTCTTGGGACACATCCAGAAATTCAATCAGATGTGCAACGAGTTGCTAAATATTGGAGTGAAAATGGAGGAAGAAGATAAATCATTGCTTCTGTTATGCTTGTTGCCCTTGTTCTATGATCCATTAGTGACAACGCTGCTCTATGGTAAGGAGTCCTGGAGTATGAAGACATGATCTTGGTATTGCGAACCAACGAATAGCGGGAGAAGTTGATCAAGAAAGGTGTTCCCCAGAAGGGCTTGACCGTGGGGGAGAGATCTGAAAGATCAAAATAGAGGCAAGTCAAGGGGATGATCAAAGTTTCGAAAGAGCAAGAACAGGAAGGAAGCTAGATGCTACAAGTGCAACGAGATTGGGCACTTCAGGCGTGATTGCCTGCAATAGAAGAACAAAAAGGGAGAAAAGAGTGGATCTGATGCACTGAGTACAATGGCTGATAGTAAGATAGAGAATGATTTCTTGGTTGTATTAGATAGTCATAGAAGATACACAGATGTATGGATCCTGAAGCACTGGTGAGCACTGAAGTAGATCTTCAAGTACTTGGTGGGTACTATTGGAGTTGGCATTTGCTATGGATAGCAAGATGGAGCTGAGAAACTCTCCGACGTGTCCAAGAAAGCTTGAGGGCAGATCAATGGGTTTGTTGATGCAGATTTTGATGGAGACATGGACACTTGACGGTCAACGACAAGCTTTATATTTAGCCTGTTTGGAGGTTCAGTCTTGTGGAGATCATGCTTGCAACCCATCACGGTCTTATCTACAACTGAGGTGGAATACATAGGTGTTATAGAGGCAGCAAAGGAGGCTCTATGGTTGAAGGGATTGGCGTTGGAGATGGATCTCATACTGGAGGTTGTCAGGGTACACTATGATAGCCAGAGTGCATTGTTACTTGCTCAGAATTCTATCTACCATGCAAGGATAAAACACATCAACATCAGGTACCACTAGATTAGAGAGCTTGTGAAAGAAGGTGAAGTAAAGCTGGTGAAAGTCCACACCAAGGAGAATCCAGTGGATGCACTAACAAAAGTTCTTCCTTGGGATAATTTTTGTAAATGTACGAAATCGATGTGTCTGATGGATCAGATAGACTTGCCTTAAGTTTTGGGGTAGCGAGGTGAAGATTGAAAGGGCAAGTGTGGTGCTTCTAAGTCTTAGAAGACCATGAAGGAGTCAAGATGGTGGCTTTTGAAGGCTAGGATTGGCCGAAGATGTATCAACATAGATAAAGAGGCTGGCACATAGTTGGACTAGCTCAGATACGCAGTCGAGCTGGCTCGATCCGTATCCAAGTTGGCTGTCTCAAGCAGACAGAAGACATGATTCGAAAAGATGTAGTCGAGCCGGCTCGACTTCTGAACGAGCTAGCTCAACGATGGTGAATAGATTTGGATGGGTTTTCTATTTGATCTTGAATTGGGTCTAATCCAAGGGGTCTTAAGGTCTGGTATGAGAGGTCTTAAGGTGGTTAATTCATGTATTGGACTAGGTCTTTAGTTCAGGGGATGAGAGCATGCAAGACATGGATTTACATAGGCTTGGATGAGTATTTTCATATATGGGTTAGTTGAGGAAAGCTTTTTAGGGCTGAGTTGTATTGACTCGGATGTCTATATATATACTTGTATATGTAGATTATGGATAAGAGAATGAATTGAATCTCTTTGCTTTCCGAAATCCTAGCTTTCTCTCTTTCTCACTCTGCCGCCATCTCATCTTCTTGTCATATGATCTTTATCTTTCTTGCTATTGTCTCCAACTTGCTTTCTCAGAGTTGGTAGAAGGTACAAAGATTTTCATAAGTCTAAAAATAATTCGTAACACTTTGAAGTTGTAGATATCCTTCTTCTTGGCAGCCGCATCGCTTGTGCAAAACTTTCTTGGAGATCACATGGCGTTCCTATATCGGTACTCACTGCATACCCTAATGCTCCACCTGACGTGGTCCCCTCAGAGCCATGCTTGTCTTCCTGCATAATCCTCTCCATCTAGATCTATATAGCCTCAACACTAGTGCTGAGATATAGCTCCTCTCTCTGCACCTCTCCGCTCTGAACTTGTGTCACATCTTCCTCCATCTATGAAGCCACCTTTGCCCGATGCTCCACCTGGAGCTGAAGTCTTCCTGATGCTGCAGAAGCCAACTTTGTACTCGAGTTTCTTGAGGCCAACCATCCAATGCTACACTGCTGGTCCTACTGCTTCACCTCGATTATCATTGCTATCCCTTTGGACCCTCTGCACTCCATGGATCCCTCCGAAGTCATCTCAGATATATCGCACCCCGCGGGCTCTTCCGAGACAATCAAAAGCTCATTTGATTCTTAACTCTTAATGACTGAACTGATGGAATCCAACTTTTCTTTTCTCTTGTACTTCTTTCAAAGCAAACATTCTCGCTTAAAGTATCCTACTTCACCATACTTGAAGCATCCCTTGGATTCCTTATTGTCCCTCTGCGTGCCCTTCTTCTTTCTTTTCCTAGGCCTCTTTGAAACCACAAGATCCTTTTGGAAGACCTCTCTCTTCATCATCCATTCTCATTACTCGTTGGATCTTAGCATTGATACGATCTTCTTGTACACCAGTGTCTTCTTACCATACAGCAGCATAGTCATCAATGGATCAAAGTTCTTGGATAGCGAACATAGTAGCAATAAACTTGTATCCTTTTCTTCAAGATCCATCCCTATGTTGAGCAAGTCCATGCTCATCCGATCGAACTACTGAGTATGCCCTGCAATATCCTCGTCCTCTTGCATCCGAAGGTAGTATAGTTATTTCTTTAGTGTTGGTGTGAAATCTGATTATCACCGAAATCGAGGCTGAAGTTGGAGAAGATGAGGTCACCATCGATGACCTACAAAATAAGTCCCATCCGGAGTCGGAGGTGGTGGCTTCGACAAGATTCTTCGATGATCAAGTCAGCTCTTTCTACTAATAGAAATGGAATGCTCAGTAGAGAAAGTAGCAGAGTTTTGAGAAGAAGAATGAGAGCTTGGAGAAAATATATCTGAAAGGTTTCTTTTATAGATGGTACCTATAACAAACTGATAGTGACAGCCGCAACCGCCTGGTAGTGGGTCATTCAGAGCCATATAAAGTTTGTTATGGAGAGTAGTATTCATTATCGCGATGCATCAATTATCGTGACATGCAGGTGGTTGAGATTTAATTATTGAAGTTCGAAGAAGGTAGGTGCCGACGGTGAAGATCTTCAAGTTTCATCAATCCCAGAGGAGTTTGGACTTCTTCAGGGTAGTCTGTGTGTAAGTGGATTCATGTGTGTAGATTACTTGATCTGCGTAGGCATGGAAGCCCTCTCAGGTGACTTCATGGAGTTCGACTGGAAGGAGTTCAAAAGTCCACTAGAGAAATTTTGAAGAAAGTCTGTCAGAGGAACCGAAAAGGAGATCTGCTGGAAGGATTTGCATGTAGATCCATTGGAGGAGAAATTTGAAGAAGAATTCGTTTAATGGAGAAATCCGACTGAAGGAGAGTCCGGAAGAAGTTTGACTGATATAGAAGTGCGGAAGGAGATCGACTGATGTAGAAGTTCGAAAGAAGATTGACTAATAGAGAAGTTCGAAAGGAGATCGACTGATGGATAAGTTCAGAAAGAGTCTGACTGTAGAGATGTTCGGAAGGAGTTTGACTGTAGAGAAGTTCAGAAGAAGTTCGACTGATATAGAAATTTGGAAGGAGATCGACTGATGGAGAAGTTTGAAAGAAGATTGACTGATATAGAAGTCTGGAAGGAGATCGACTGATGAAAAAGTTTGGAAGGAGAAATTTACGATTGAAGCTATTCTACAATTACAAGTTATATTTGGCCGAGCAGCAGACTGAACTTTGGCGGGAGCGAGGTTCACCCCCAACAATAGTTTCTCTACTTCCGAGTTCGAAATTCGAAGGAAGAAAGCAAAAAGACGACTGCTGAAGTTCTTTACTGGGTTTCCACACTCGTCAGGATGAGATGTTTTGGCATTTACCGCACTAGCATCGAAGCTTTTCAAATCTAAATTGAGTTTGAGAAGACAACCCTTCATATTTTCCATTGAAACTCTGCCTCAGGTATGGCACCATAAAGTCTCCGTCTGTCCGCCACTTTTCTATCATGATAAGTGGGACATGCAGTGCATGCTGATCGATCGAAGTTGATTTGCAATTATAATTGCCTTGGATTGTCTCTAGCTATTTAGGGCTTTCTCCTCTCATCTAGACGTCATTCTTGCCCGAGTCTTTTTCTTCCTCCGGTCCTTGTTCTTCTTCCTCCCAAGGGTCTTAGCTTCCTCCATCATCTTCTTGGATTTTGGACACCCTTTCGACTGGTTCTCATCGCACCCAACGTCTTTTTGTCCTCCCCAAACAGCTTAGGTCAGTTTTCCAACCCTTCTTTTTGGGTGTTCACGCTTTTTTTAGCTTCTTGCTCCTATTTCTCTGTAGCAATATTTATCCCATATTTTTTCCTATTTTTTGGGGGTTTTCTTGGGATTTTATTTTGATCTGACTGTCTTTCGAAATCTTTCACTTCATCGATTCTTGGAGCTCACCTAGACCGATCTTCCTAGATCCTGCATCCCTGATCGAGGTCGAACTTAGGAACATGCCTCCCTCATCCTTTGTTCTAGACACCATCCCATCCATTCTTACTTCGAATGATCTTTCTTTGATTAGGATTCAGTATGGGATCCTCCAGGAGTACGATCTTGAACTCCCCACATCGAGTGATTGAGCAAGTTTTTCTTCGATCGATCGATTTTGCTTATATTTAGAAGCTTTGCGCGTCGGACTTCGACTTCCACTCCCTTCTTTCGTGGTTGCTCTTTTTTGCTTTCTAAACATTTTTCTTACTTCTGTAGCACCAAATTTCTTTAGGTTCATGATAGGATTTCTTTTTCTTTGCCATCTAGCTGAGGTCCATCCAACCATTTCACTCTTTAGGAATTTCTACACATTCAAATACTATCCTTCCGTGAAGAACTGGTGGTACTTCTTTCCTCAGTTTGGCAAGAAGGGGTTACTGAAAGGTGCCCTTTCTTTCATTCATAACTGGAAGGAAAAGTATTTTTTTGTGCATTGTCTGATCTTGCTGTTAGATCTTCCTCCTTGGGATCACATTAGGGAGTCAGTTCACCGAGCTCCTAGCTTAGATAGGCCGATTTCGATTCCTCCAATAAACTTGAAGCATATCGAGCTCCTCTTCTTTCCATCCTTTTGAAAGAATGATCTTGTTCAACTTAGATTTGAGTCCCCTTGATCCTACTGGTACACTTTTCTACTTTTTGAATTCTTTATGTGGTTTTACCTTTATGTATTGTCACTGATCGTGATTTCTTTTTAATTATAGAAATGGATACTAAAGCTACCAAGACGCTCACCAAAGGGCTTTAGGTCCAGAAGAGAAAACAAAAATTTCCAGGTGGTAGCTCGAAGAGGATGAAGGTTGGTGCTCCGAGCTCCATGGCCCCTACCGCCATTGCCGTTGCTTTCGAGATTGCCACCGATGCTGAGGTTGCCCTAACTGCTGAGGTCGGCATCATTGGTGCTAGTTTCATGCCTCCTGTGCCCTCGAGCCCTTCTAGCGGAGATCAAACTCTGGAGCTTCCTACTGAGGGAGAGATAGGGGAAGGTAAGAAGAAAAAAAAGCTGTAGCCAAGATGCCCTACAAGGCTCACCCTAGTGAGTCGAATGACGATAGTGATGAATGAGGAGAAGATCCTTTCAATAATCGAAGATCGTCCATGATTTAATCGACAAGTTTGCCATGCTAGAGGTGGTGGACCTCATGGCCAACCTTGACCCACGGCAGCTCATTTCGGATTCTCTCGGAACCATCCTCGAGGTGATTACTTCATTGCCCAACTTTCTCTCTTCTCTTCTATTCTTTTCTTCTTCTTATTTATTTATTTATTTTTTAACATCAATCATTTGTTACAGTCAGATCACCAAATGCTCGCCTACATCAAGAGGGCGTGCCATCAGGAGGTGGAAGCATAGAAGATCCAGGAGGATCTTTGAGCCGAGATTAGTCATCTTTAGGAAAAAGTCACCGAGGTCGAGCACCTTGTAGAGGAGAAGGTGGCGGAAATTGGGAGTCTTCATGGCATGCTTCAGAAAGAGGAGTTTGTCTCAATTAGACTCAAGGCCGCACTGGCTCTGAAGGAGGAGAGGAAGAAGAAAGTCGAGAATAAGGTCGCCGAACTGAAAGCCCGAATGGCGAAGTTGATCTCGGAGGCAATGACCTGGGTCGTGGAAGAGTTCAAGGCCTCTTTCAAAATGGGAAACTTGAACATCGAATTTGGCCAGTAGGCATTCATCAAGGATTTTGAGCTCTACGAAGGCAGGTTGGCCCGGAGGTTCTCCGAGTTTGACCTCCAATTTTTGGAGGAGGACGATGCAGAAGCGGGACCGTACAATGCCGCAATCGATCCTTCCTTCGTCGAGCCTACTTTTGGTCAGTCCGATCCTGCCGTGGAGGCGCCTGAGCCAGTTCAGGAATCCGAGGTAGCTGAGAGTGCCTCGGCTTCATCCATCGCCGTCCCCCATGAGGTTGAAATCCTTGAGTATTTGTACATATTTCTTTTTTTTATATTCAAAATTTTTGATTAAATGAAAGTAAAATTTCTTTTTGTCTATACCTTTGAGCATTTTTCATACTTCGAATGCAGTCTCCCATCAATGCTAACCCACTGCCTCAGGGGGTTCCCTTGAAATCTTTAATAAAACGTCTGAGGAAGGAAGTCCATCATCTGAAGAAGAAGTTGAAGAAGAAGGAGGATGACCTTCAAGCTTCGTGGAAGAATGCTTCGGAGGTGACCAAAGAGGTCACTCACCTCTGAAACTTGTACATAAAGGACTCCATGAGTTTTAGCATTAGGAAGGAGAGCTTCGAGAGGGAGTTGGCCAAACTTTGGAAGAATGCAAGCGATAAATCCTGGGTGCTGATGGCGAAGATTAGCTTCCTCTAGACTCAACTCAAGATGGCAAAGGAGAAGATTCAACTTTTAGAGGGGAGCTTGTCGTGGTCCTCTAATAAGATGTGATTCGAGTGGGACTGGTCGATGAGATTCTCCACACTTCAAAAGCAGCTGCATGATGCTGAGCTCACATATGAGACTTATCGATTGGGCTGGAGTAATAGGATGTCCAAGTTGGAACAAAAACTTTGTGCCTCCAACAACGAAGTAGCCCGGCTCCAGCGGCAACTTGATGACAGCTTTCAGGCTGGTACAAGTAGGGAGACCGAGGAGATCGCCTTCTTGAAGAGGACTATTGGTGAACTCTGAGAGTCGGTCGGTGCAAAAAAGGCTGAGGTGCAGTGGCTGAAGCTCGAGTTGACTTGTAAGCGTCAGACTACCAAGGATGTGGAGGTCGAGTTTGAGGTCCTGAGGAGGCTGTGAGAGTCAGAGGAGAACTATCATCGAGTTGATAGGATGTTCCGCGATAACATGATGAGGCAGAGGAAGCTCAAGGAGGAGGTTGATCGCCTAAAGGAATCTTTGGTAATGGCCACCAGCTTGAAGTCTGAGGAGTCCGGTCCTTCTTAGGATTTCGACGGTCTTTCTCTTTCTCACTTTTGTAATCGATCTTATCAACCTGTATTTTGCATGTAATGAACTTACTTTTATAATGAAATAGTTTTTTTTTATTATTTTTGCTTCGCACGGATTTGAAGCTTGCTCGTGGCTTTACTTTCTTCATTTTGTTTTTCTTTGCATTCTCTTCTATGAGATACTTGTTATGGATGCCGAGCTGGGATTTCTTCTGCGAACCAAAATAGGGTTCCATTTCTCGTATTTGACATAGTCAGGTTGTCATAGAAAGAACATGTATAAGGATTAGCGACAAGGCTTCTTTTCTCTCGTCTTTAGTCAACGAGGTTCTGGCTTTTGCTTACGTTAGGATGAGATTTTTCTTCTATTCCTAACATGGCTTATGGGGGCACATTAGGATCGTTGGAAGGAGCCTCTTCCTGCATCTCGATTTAAGTAACCAAGGTTTTCGCTTTAGCTCAATATTGAAGGTGATCTTATCTTCTATTGAGGTTGAAGCTCGAAAAAGATCTTATCTTCAGTCGAGATTGAATAAGGTTGAAGCTCGGGGAAGATCTTATCTCCAGTCGAGATTGAAGGAGATCTTATCTCCTGTTGAGGTTGAAGTTCGAAAAAGATCTTATCTCTAGCCAAGGTTGAAGAAGATCTTATCTCCTGTTGAGGTTGAAGCTTGGGAGAGATCTTATCTCTAGCCAAGGTTGAAGAAGATCTTATCTCCTGTTGAGATTGAAGCTTGGGAGAGATCTTATCTCCAGTCGAGGTTAAAGGAGATCTTTTCTTCTATTGAAGTTGAAGCTCGGGAGAGATCTTATCTCCAGCTGAGATTGAAGAAGATCTTATCTCCTGTACCAGAAGCCCTCTATCTGACTTAAGAGAGAAGTCCAGCTTAATCTTTTTCTATTATAGTTCACAAAAGATAGGAATGTCAAAATAAGAATTCTTTATTAAAAAGTGGCTAACGATATCGCACATTGTAAGTTTTCAAAATTTTAATGTTGACATTATGTAGCTCCTCTATATCTTTTCTTGTCGAAGTCCCTCGACCATGGTGTTGATTCTTCCATGCAGGAATTGATTTTCTTGAGATCCTTCCTCCTAGGTCTCCCACGACTGTGGAAAAGCCCTTGGTTGCTCCTCTTTCCTCTTGGACCGATATCGTTGGAATCGGTCCAAACAACCTCGTCTGAGCAGTTCTTCAATTTCGTCCTAAAGCTAAAAACATTCCTTAGTATCGTGACCGTAATCATGATGATACAAATAGTACTTGCTTTGATTCTGTTTGTTTGGGGGAGATCATAATTCTTCTGGTTTTGATAGTTGATTCTTAATTTCCATTAGAACTTGAGTTTTAGGAGCATTAAGGGGGCATAGTTGTGGAACCTTCTAAAGAGAGAACTTCTTCGCGCCCTTCTATCGGAGCTTCTTTGACGACGAGCTCAAGGGGGAGTTCAGGCTCACCTATGCTCAAGGGGAGTCCACGAGCACAGCTAAACTTTCTTCGACTTTTCTTTAACTGTGGGCTTGCTAGATTTGCCCGCCTGCCGCTCTCTTGTAGCTTCATCATCCTTTAGCTTGAAGGCTTCCCAGCTCGGGTGTAACCTTCTATCCGGGCCAGCATGTTGGCGAAGTTCTTGGGATACTTCTTCTCTAAGAAGAAAAATAGATCATTCTTCTAGAGACCGCCCTTCAGTGCTGCCATTGCAATAGACTGGTCTAAGTTACGGACTTTCAGGGCAGCAACATTGAAGTGGTTGACGTAAGCTCAGATGTATTCTCCTTTCTTCTTCTTGATCTTAATGAGGAAGTTTGAACCTCTCCTTGGATGTCGGCTACTGACGAAGTAAGCCACAAACTGATGACTCATCTGATCGAAAAAGAAGATGGTACCCGACTTCAGTGTCGAGTACTAGTTTCTTGCTGCTTTCCTCAGAGTGGACAAAAAAGCTAGGCATAGGATGGCATTGAACGTGCCATGGAGCAGCATCATTATTCGAAAGACCTCCAAAATTATCGATCGGATCAGCAATCTTGTCGTAGCTCTCAAACTGTGGAAGCTTGAAGTTCGGTGGGATCGGTTCCTGCATGATTTGATGAGAGAATGGAGAGTCGATGCAGATATCATTACTGTGAGAGAAGGAAGCCTGGTGGAGTTTCTCAATCCATCGATTCATTTCTTGCAGTTTTCGATCCAAGAGATCTTCGCGGTCCTGGATCTTTGGAGTTTTCTGACTGAACGAGGGTAGAGTCCTTTCAGGGGTAGAGTCATGGTCAGAGCAGGGGCTCCCTGCCCTCTGCTTTCCTTTCTCGAAGATGATCGACCGACTCGCCCAAGTCGATCATCCCGCTCCTGGAGTTCCAGGGAAGCTTGCTCTAGTCGGGCCAGCACCAGAGGTTGCTGCTACATGGCCTGCACTGCTTCAGTGAGGCTCCTACCCTATTGAACCAGTAGGTTAAATTGCTCTGCATCCACCATTACCGTCGGTGGAACTGAAGATGTCGGAGATGAGACTAGGGCGGGCAGATCTAGATGATATCTAGCCATGGAGGTGGTCAACCATCGGGTGGAAGCCTTTCTGGAAGGCATCCTCGTAAGATCAAATAGGGAAGAGGAACTCCGAGGGGAAGGAGGGAGATCTCCATTGAGCACTCCTTTAAGAACAAGAGCATCTCAAGAGAAAGAGGAACCCTTCTTCTAGTGTCAATTCTGTTGGTGCGAAATCTTATTGTCACCAAAATCAAGGTTAGAGTCGGAGAAGATGAGGTCGCCGTCAGTGACCTGCAAAAGAAGTCTCATCCAGAGTCGGAGGTGGTGGCTTCGGTAAGATCCTTCGACGATCAAGTCAGCTCTTTCGATCAATAGAAATGGAATGCTCAGTAGAGAAAGTAGTAGAGTTTTGAGGAGGAGAATGAGAGCTTAAAGAAAATGTATCTAGAGGGTCCCTTTTATAGACAGAGCCTATAACAAACGGATAGTGACAGCTGCAACCGCTTGGTAGTGGATCATTCGGGGCCACGTAAAGTTTGTTATGGAGAGTAGTATCCATTGTTGCGATGCATCTATTGTCGTGATATGCAGGCGATTGAGATTTAATTGTTGAAGTTCGGATGAGATAGGCACTGATGGTGAAGAGCTTCAAGTTTCATCAATTTTAGAGGAGTTCGAACTCCTTCAGAGTCGTCTATGTGTAAGTAGATTTATGCTGTGTAGATTGCTGGATCTGTGTAGGCATGGAAGCCCTCCCAGACGACTGTATGGAATTTGGTTAGAAGGGGTTTGGAAGTCCACTGGAGAAATCCTGAAGAAAGTCCATCGGAGGAACCCAGAAGTAGATCTGCTGGAAGGATCTGCATGTAGATCCGCTGGAGGAGAAATTTGAAGGAGAATTCATCTGATGGAGGAATCCGATTGAAGAAAAAGTTTGGAAGGAGTTCCACTGATAGAGAAGTTCGGAAGGAGATTGACCGATGGATAAGTTTGGAAGGAGTCTTACTATAGAGAAGTTCGAAAGGAGTCCGACTGTAGAGAAGTTTGGAAGGAGTCTGACTATAGAGAAGTCCGAAAGGAGATCGACTGATGGAGAAGTTTGGAAGAAGATCGACTGATGTAGAAGTCTGGAAGGAGATCGACTGATGGAGAAGTTTGGAAGGAGGAATTCACGATGGAAGCTCTTCTACGATTACAAGTTATATTTGGCTGAGTACAAGACCGAACTTCGGTGGGAGCGAGGTTTACCCCCAACATTTAGCATCAACTTATTGCACATATTCTTTTTCATGCACAATTGATATAACCTTGACCATAAATTTTTGGGTGTTTTCTCCTCCAACACATCATACAAAATCTTATTTGCCAAATAAGCTCTAATCGTGGTACATGTCCTTTTCTCTAAGAAATTTCACTCCTTATCTGTCATCTCCGGCCAATCCTCCAAGGCTGAATCCAATCTCATTTGAATTAGTAGATCCTCCATCCTAATCTTCTACATCGTGAAACTTCTTTTACCATCAAACATCTCTAAATCTACCTTCAACCCACTATTCTCCATGATCAAAATTGAATTAAAAAATAGCTAACAGGTAGATTTGAAAATTATCTTGACTAGGGATGGTGGACAACAGCCCTTAGATCACTTTCTTCCTCACAAAGCCTGGAGAAAAGCTTTAGATCTGAACCTCACTGCTGATCTCTGCTAAATCTTGATCTTCTTTCTCCTTCATGCTCAATCGGACTCTAATATCAACTATTATAGCTACGACTGTTCGGAACTACAGTCGTAAAAGCGATCTTTTGCATGAACCTAAGTGTTAATCCAGCAAGTTGAAGAAGATCTAAGAAAAAAGAGAGAAGAGGATGGAGTCTAAGACTTTAGTGTTGGAACTCGAGAGAAGAGAGAAGAGTGGTAGGGAGAAAAGATCTATATTCACTGCTTCAGTGAAAATTCTGATACAATCTATGTATTTATATATAGCTATTAGGCCCAACCAAAAACTCTCCTGGTTAAGCCAATACATGAAAGCACTCATCAAGCCCATGTATACCCATGTCTTCCTTGCTCTCATCTCCTAAATTTAAATCCGACCCATACATGAGTTAGTCTCCTTAAGACCTTTCAAACCAAGTCTTAAGACCTTTAGGATAAGTTTCTATCCTAGCTCCATACAGACCCTCGCGTAACTCTACCAATGTAATAAGTTGGCTCAATCTCAGCACCGTGCCGGCTAACTTGAGACTAGGTCGACTCAGTTTTAGACTGAGCCGATCTAGTTGCATGTCGTGCCTATAGTTCTGAATGCACATCTTTCTATTTGGCCTATCCATTGAGACAATCTAGTTGCGTGCTGTGCCTGTAGTCTTGAACGCACATCTTTCTATTTGGCCTGTCCACTGAGTCAGTCGATCTAGTATCAGATTAAGCCGACTAACCTATAGAAAAATCTTTTCCTTATAGTCTTCATTCTCCAACTTTGGTTCCTTACTCCATCTTGTATCCTAGATCTTCGAAGCACCAACCAAGCACCTCAAGATCCTCAACACTTGGACCTTAAGCCTATGGACTACACACTGCCTCCACCTTAAGACAACTCTTGTCCTAGCCCTGGGACCACACCTATCCTAGAATCCCCGGAGCCAACACCTTGGCTCCTCTCGTAGTCTCCCAAGGCTTGGGAGCACCACACCATTTATATCTAGTGTTGTTGTCCTAGGTTTTTGAAGAAGTCCTAGAGAGAGGGGGTGCCTGCCTCAAGCCCTAAGAGGAAGGTGTCCTAGCATAGATCTAGGTGGTAGATCTATGGTATGCTGCCTCAGAAAATATCAAAGGTCTCTTCATATCCATGCTAAAGATCAGAAATTTCTACAATATGGTATCAATGCTAGGTGATGCTAGGATGATGCACCAACATTTAGTATCAGAGCGGTACCATGGATTATAACAATTGATATCAGAGCCTGATGGTGCGTGGAAGAGAAGGAGAAGTCATACAGGATGAAATCAAAAATCTGCACAAGTATTCCATGGTATATCTCAGATCTATCTTTATTATTGCTGTGGTTTGGCCAATCGGGAGTAGTAGATTGAAGATGGAGGTTGAGAAGATTAATGGAAAGAATTTTTTTTGGGATAAAAAGTTTGGATGCATGATTTGCTGATCGGTCTTGATGAAAAGGTCGAGGTGTATGACAATTAGGTGACAGACAGAAAGCAATGGAGTGCTATAGTAGTACTTTTTTGAAGATGCAGTGCTGAGAGAGGCTCGGTGGTGCAGCAGCCGAGGAAGGTATCTCAGCAGAGAGCATTTGGGTTCTCTAGGAAGATGGGCAATATGGGGCTATTTGGTGGATGAAGAGAGGTTTTCTAAGGAATAATGGTCGAAGAAAGATTGAAGAAGCAACTACACGTTCTTCAGTTGCAGAAAGGCGAGAAAGTAGTCGGGGATGTACTCAATGGTTTGACTAGAGCATGATTTTGTGGAGCCTTTGGGATGATGGAGATGAATGATCTATGGAGTTCTAGCAGGTTAGAGCTGGGTGGCTGTAAAGCAGTGCAGAGACCAGGCAGGAAGTGCTGGAGTGCTGCAGTAGCGCTACCCTAGAGGCATAGGGGCTAAAAGAGGCTCGGTGGTGCAGCAGTTGAGGAAGATGTCTCAGCAGAGAGTGTTAGAGGCATCTTAGGGAGATCGGGAGTAGATCTCAGGGAGAGCCAGGGGATCTTAGGGAGCACCAAGGGCATCTAGCAGTCGGGAGTATCTTGGATCAGGTTTCTTCTACAAGAGCATCAGAAAGAGTCGTGGTTTAGGTGGAGGATGGATTATGTGCAGCAAGAGAGGATTTGGATATCTATGAGAATGCAGTATCGAGATGAATCAGGGAGTGCTGGAGTGCTATAGTAGCACTACCCTAGAGGCACAAGGGCTGAGAGAGGCTCGACGGTGCAGCAGTCGAAGGAGGTATCTTAGTGGAGAGTGTCAAGAGGCATCTCAGGGAGATCGAGAGCAAGTCTCAAGGAGAGCCAGGGAGTCTTAGGAGCCTTTGAATGAGATAGGTGGGTCTGAGCTTAGGAAGAGATTTGAGATGTAGTTCCTCCAGGTGCAACTGAAGCGATGGTTGGTGCAAGGGCAGAAGAGAAGTACTAGGGTAAAATTCTTTAGAATTCGATCACTAGATTCAGAAGAGTTGGATGAGTTTCTATATGTTTCGGAGGTGCCCGTGGGTTGTAGAGGTATCTGAATGGCTTCGTAGGGGTCCATGGAGTGCGGAGGGTTCGAAGGGGCAGCGATAGTGTTCAAGGTGTAGCAGCAAGTCAGTAGTGCAGTATTTGGTTGTTGGCCTCTAGGGACTTAGGTACAGAGTTGGCTTCTATGGCATTAGGTGGACTTCGATTTCAGGTAGAGCATCGGACAGAGATGGCTTCACTGGTGGAGATGTGACTCGAGTTCAGAGCGGTGGGGTGTAGGAGGATCGATATCTTAGTACTAGCATAGATGATGCACAGTTTCAAATGGAGCGATGTGTGCAGATGGATAGGTGTAGTTTTGAGGAGATCGTATCAGATGGTACAGCATGTGCTGGCATAGAAATGTTGTTGGTTCTCTAAAAAAATTTTAAAAAAATGATGCAGCTACTAAGCCGAAGGGATCCTACAATTCCAGGATGGTGCGAAAAGCAAGCCAAGATCTTCAATGGTGGAGGCGGTCATCTCAAAGGCCTCAAAGGATGCACAATAGCTGAAGAGGATTGGTGGAGGCGATGTTTGCACAAGGGGCTGTCAGGGTGCACAGCGATAGTGGGATCGTGCAGGAGGACGTTGCCAAGGGGTTTGCCAAGGCTTGGGGCACTAAGGTGGAGATTGTGAGGATTGATGGTGCTTCCAAGCCTTGGAAGGCCACGGGAGTCAAGGTGTTGGCTTCGGAAGACTAGGACATGTATGATCCTAGGGCTAGGACAGGAGTCATCTTAGGATGGAGGCGGTGTTTTGTCCTCCACGAGCTTGAGGTTCAGGTGTTGAGGACCTTGAGGGACTTGGTTGGTGCTTCAAAAATCTAAGACATAAGGTGGAGCAAGGAACCAAAGTCAAGGCATGAAAACTGTAGAGAAGGGCTTTTTTTGCAGGTTAGTCGGCTCAGTTAGAAATTAGATTGACTAAGTCTTAGTGAACAGGCCAAGTAGAAAGGTACACGTTCAGAACTGTAGGCATGGCATGCAACTGGGTCGACTCAGTTTTGGCATGGCATGCAACTGGGTCAGCTCAGTTTGAAACTGAGTCGACCCAGTTTCAAGTTAGCCGGCTCAATGCTGAGACTGAGCCGGCTCAGTGCACGGGCAGAGTTACGCGAGGGTCTATTTGGGGCTAGGATATAAACTTATCTTAGAGATCTTAAGATCTGATTTGAGAGGTCTTAAGGAGGCTAACCCATGTATGGGTCGGATTTAGATTTAGAAGATGAGATCATGGGAGATATGAGTGTACATGAGCTCGATGAGTGCTTTAATGTATTGGGCTAGCCAAGAGAGTTTTTGGTTGGACCTAATGGCTATGTATAAATACATAGGTTGTATTAGGATTCTCATTGGTGTAGTGAATACAGATCTTTTCTTCTTCAATCTCTCTTTTCTCTTCTCTCTAGTACTGTTATCTTAGGTTCTTGAAGAAGCCCTAGAGAGAGAGGGTGCCTTCATCAAGCCTTAAGAGGGAGGTGCCCTAGCATAGATCTAGATGGTGGATCTATGGTATGCTGTCTTAGAGAACATTAAAGGTCTCTCCATACACTACTATAGAATAGGGCTACGACAGCGATTTGTAATCGCTATCTAGCCCAAAAAATTACTGATATAGGCTATGATAGTGGTTATATAATCGCTGTCACTGCAGCCATCGTCATAGGTCTATGATAGCGATTGTTGCAATGGTTATGGAAATCGATGCCATAGACTGTCTATTATAGTGGTTTTTGAATTACTGCCATATTTTGACCTATGGTAGTGGTTAACCGCTGCTATATCTTGACCTATGGCAGCGGTTACGTAATCACTACTATAGCTTTATGACAGCGGTTATTGAACCGCTGCCATAGGTTCTATGGTAGTGGTTGGCACATCTACGGTAGCGATTGTAAAATCACTACCGTATCTTTTAAATAATTAAAAAAATATAAAATTTTTAATTTTTTTTATAGATTTTACTTGATAAATGTAGAGATATATAATACAAAAAGATATTATAAATACAAAAATATTTTTGAAATACTAAAATTTTATTGTTGAATAAAATTTATTACAATATTTTTTCAAAAAAAATACATCAAAAGTCTCCTAAATCTACATTATTGTTGTCACCGGGAGATGGAGCATGAGCTGGAGCTGGAGCCGGAGCCAAAGTTGGAGGAGTTGGAGCTGGAATGTGGGCCAACATATCCTCAAAGCTTGTGAGGGTACCTCCAAAATGTGCACCGAGCTCAACACCATGAGATGTGCGCTCAGCCTATTTGTCCGCATCGCAGCATGATTTGCCTGTGCCAATGCCTTCTCAAGCTCCTCTCGACTGATGACATCGAAAGTCTATGAAGAGATGCTCGTCTCAGATCAATAGCTGGTCGACGTATGTTCGGGCCTGCATCGGATCCTCTTAGAGTGCTCAGGCCCCAAGACCTGAGACAGATGATCATGGGGTTCAAAGGTATCCGGGCCCTCGCTCGTGAGCGCATCTAACTGATTCTGTAATTGTAGGTTCAAATAAAATTTTATAAGAAATGCTATAATACTAATCATATATACTAATATTTAATACTTACAAAAATTCTCCCAATCATGATGTTCATCGATCTGTCTTTCTTGTCCTTACGGTTGGATTGGAAGATCTCACTACGGCTGGATATCACTCCATCTCTGATCAGCTATAATAATGGATCGGCTTATCAAAAAAAATAAAAAAAATATCAATTTAATTTATCTAGTAAGATTTAGAATTTATTACCTCTCTATGCATACGACTGGCCATACACTTACGGCCAAGAGTGTGCGTATACTCCTGAGTTGTCCGATTCTTCTGATTCTAATGAGAGGTAGCCTAACAAGTATTTAATTAAATAATAAATATTTAAAATATATTTAAATATAACTTTAAGTATATTGAAAAATTCAAAAGTTAATAATTTTATCTCGATCTCCTGGCTCCTCCAATGTGTAACCATCCTCTCCCACTGACTCGAAGGACAGTCCTATATCCAAGGAACAAGCTCCTTCAGAGTGTCTCGTCGGTGCTTGAGCCATCCTCTATGGAGCTTGACCTTATAGCCTCGGTACAACTCTTCGATCTTCTTCAGTCGAGCATCTCGAGCCCTCTCATGATTAGAAAAGTCGTACATTCTTTGCATAAAATTATCAAAAGTCAGTTACAAAATTATTCTAATCAAATATAGTGTAAATATATAAAATGCATAAATATCTCTAAGATGCACTTATCCATATCTCCTCCCACACCTAGTCTCTGATAGCAGCATCCATTAATCATCAGTCTCTAAGCTTTACGGGAATAATGTCTGATCGCCTCATAAGCACTCCAAAAAAGAAATGCATCTTCCGTACGGTCTCCCCTACTGGCCTCCCTTTTGCATCATACTGCACCATTATCTGATGTTAGCGGTTCCACACATGCACCATACGTGTGGGACCGCGAAATATCCGACTCGATGATGCACCTGCAATGAAAATATATTATGTAAATATATAAGTGTACAAATACTATATAAAAGATAAATAAATAATATAATAAAAATGTATAATCAGATGCTGGTGGAGTAGCATGTATTGGAGATGTGGATGACAGTGGAGGCTCAGATGTCGATGGAGTAGATGCCAATGGTGGAGATTCCTGAGCAATCGATGCGAAGATGGATGGAGTATGCTCCATCCGCTCAGATGCCAAACTCCGCATAACCCACCAAGGGACAGGGGTGAAAGCTAGATGGCGTTTCGGTGCCATCGTGACCTGCAACGTTAATGAACATTAACCAATATAATATATTGAACAATAATATTAGCAACACATCAATAAATAGATTCTAATAATTTATACCAGAATGTTGAAGTCATCGTCTAGTGACATCTACAATATGGACATCACCATCGCTCTTGACAAATGTGTCTGAAACCTCGACGGTACCAGGTAAGTTTTGTCCTAGAGGAGTACTTTGCATGCATGGTCCAACATCGTCATAAACTTCGGTATCTTCAAAAATATGCCTAGGCACCATCTTCACAATAACACCCCATTGAGGCTCTAAAGGATCACTAATGTAGAAGATTTGACTAGCTTGAGAGGCAAGTATATATGGTTCTTCAGTGCAAAAATGGCGTTGCATATTAGCGAGAGTAAAACCACACTCATTAGTCTTCATCCCAGACTGTGACAAGGTGTGAAACCAATCGCATTTCATCAATGCAATCCTTCCTTTAGAATAATAGTCCAAGATAACTATCTTCTCCACCACACCATAATAGTTCAAATTCTTCATACGAGGCTGTGAATCCCTCGAGCTAGCATAACACCTAGTGGTGGCGCTCAACACAATGCCACTATTTTATATTGCCATATTTACAGATCTACTGTGAAATTAAACCTATAGCCATTAATGATGAACTATTTATACTCATGCATGGTACGATTAGGATCCACTAAAAGAGCACGCACTTCAAGGCTCACATCATTGAGCGGCAATCTCCACACCTAATTAGGAAGATGATACCTAATTAGTAAACATGTTCAAATAAGTTGTACAAGGCAAGAATATATAATCACTTACATGATCTTTGAACCATTTAGGAAATTTTTTGCTGTGCATTTTCTCTTTCTCCCGCATACTTAGAGCACCATATTTTATTCTTATGACCTCCTTATGTTTGCTGCATGCACAAAGAACAAATTTAGATATAATTGAATATTTTTTTCTAATTATTATGAAATAAATAAGGCTGACTCACCTTATGTATGGCTCAATGATATCATAGTTGAAGAGCATGTAGCAGTGTGTCTTATCTCTTTTCTCAATGCTTAAATTAGTGAGACGGTATGAAGTAAAAAATCCACCTGACTATGGAATGGACTCTAATGCAGGTTCAATTAACTCATACTGATCATCCTGATTCCTCATTGGCCGATTATGATATGTCTCGAGCTTGTTTAAGTACATGGTATAAAAATTCATAAACTCTTGATCCAAATAACCTTCTGCTATGTATCTCTCCGAGCGATTCATATCTTTTACATAAGATTTTATAATTTAAATATTCCTCTCAGTAGGATACATCCATCGGCAGAACGTTGGGCCTCCAACTGCAACTTTTTCTGCAAGGTGCATGGTGAATGCATCATAATCGTGAAAAATGATGGTGAAAATATCTTCTCTAGATTACATAATATAGTCACTATCCTTGTCTTCATTTTCTTCATATCTTTCTTAAGCAATCTCTTTGTACAAATATCTCTTTAAAAGTTATAAAGAGGAATAACAAACATTCTGACATTTTTTGGTAATATGCGGTGAATAGCTATTGGGATCAATTCCTACATCAGCACATGATAATCATGAGTCTTCAATCTCTCAAGTTTGACATCTTTGCTATTCATATGCTTTGATATGTTACTTGAGTATCCATCAAGAATTTTTATATTCTTCAACATGAAGAAATGTGTACCATTCAGAGGCATTCATAATATAGCATGCATGAGGGAGCCTCCACTGTTCTTCTCTTGTCGGCTCTGGATGGAGTGATCTCCTAATATCTCATTCTTTCAAGTCAAATCGAGAATTCAAGTAATCTTTAGTCTTATCTTTGATATTTAAGATTGTTGCCAATAAGAGCTCACACACATTTTTTTCAATATGTATTACATCTAAGCAGTGACGCAATAAGTTTATCTTCCAATATGGCAAGTCAAAGAAGATGCGCTTTTTTCTCTAATTAAAGTTTGTGTCATCTTTCTTTGATCAACGCTTCCTCTTTTTACCATCAATTGGATCATCTTTTTCAAATTCAACACTGAGACCATCCAACTCTCTAAGTACATTACTTCTAGACATCCGGCTAGGCGTCTCACTTTCTTTAACAGTGCCATCGAAGGAGCATGCATTCCTTCTGTATGGATGATTTCGATGAAGGAAACGTTGATGCCTCATATAGCTAAAGCTCCTCTGATGTGTCAACCTTCTAGACTGGATGTTTTTTCACAAACTGGGCATGCACCTTTGGTGCTCCAACCCGACATCAGGGCATAGGCTGGAAAGTCATTTATCATTCACAAAAGTATTGCACGCATGGAGAATAACTCATTCAGCAAAGCATCAAAACTTGGAATACCTTGAATGCTCCATAACTATTTTAGCTTGAAAATAAAAGGCTGCAAATAAACATCAATGTCATTACTTACCTCCATCGATCTAGGGATAAGCACTGTCATGAAAGCAAATGATTTTTTCATACACATCCATGATGAAAGGTTGTAAATATGAATAAATACTGGCCATACACTATGGACGGTATTCATATGCTTGAACGGGTTGAAACCATCGTACGACAAGTCCAACCTCATATTACGAATCTCATGTGCGAAATCAGGATGTAATTCATTAAACTTCTGCCATGCCTCCATCAGCTGGATGCCTTAATGCATCATCTTTTGTTCAGTTCTCTTCATGTTATCTCATATTCTTCGATGTCTTTGTCGACATAAACAACTTTTATAGTCTTGGAATCAAAAGAAAGTGCCACATCAACTTTTGAGGTACATGAGTTGATGTGCCATCATTATTCTATTTCCATCTTGACACACCGCACCTCATGCACTCATTTTGGTGGACATCCTCCTTCCAATAGAGCATGCAATCATTGGAATATGCATGTATCTTGGTGTAAACAAAGCTCAGCTATTCAATAATCTTTGATGCCTTATAATTATTCTTCAAAATTTATGCATCATCCGAAAGAATATCCTCCAAAAGCTCTAATATGCAGTTCACTCCATTATTACTGAACTCGTTGGAGCATTTTGCATGATACAACTGGATTAAGAACTTCAGCTTTGCCATCTTTCTACATCCGAGATACAATGAAATATTAGCATCCTCCATCAACTTGTTGACCTTCTCTACATCCTCACTGTTTGTCATTCCACCAACCATAGGATCAGGCATGGACGTAGATGCATCGTCATTATGTTCAATAAATGAAAAAATATCACGAATCATTTGTTCCACTCTTCCATCATGTTGATCGCCTCCTTGCAGTCTGCCCTCACCATATTGGTTCTAATAAATTTCATAATCGACTTTAAAGTCATAAATAATGAGGTGATCATTTACATCTTGATGAGGTAGCCACGGTCCATCCATACACTTTTTATAAGGATATTAGATTAGTCCATGATCCCTAAATTTTTCTATAGCAAAATCAAGAAATTTTTGAAGTCCAATCTCATATTCTGGCGAGAGCCTACTAAACTTCATCCATCTCTTATCCATTTTAAAAATGATAATACTATAATTAAATTATGTATGAAATTTAAATTATATACTAATGTAATATAAATAAATATGCATTCTAAATAAAATATGCATCATAAACAAGGATTGAAATAAATATCAAGTGTAGAACTCACATTAAATATCATTTTTAGAAATACAATAAATGCATCCTATCACCAACTAATAGGTAAAGATAGGTCCCATCCCATTCATAAATTGCATTAATTCTATAGGTTCATTACAGTATTCAAACGATATGCAACAGGAATTGAATAAAATTTCAGTAGCATTTTTTCTTAGTTCTCCCGTGTAGAGAGAACAAAAGAGAAATACTGTCCAAAATTTTATTCTAAATTCTTAGCATACTGTTTGATTACTATAACTACCTATAGAATTATCTGTAATTTTCAAACTATCCAAATTGGATAATCAATTGATCATTATATATAATTTTCTCATCCATATAATTATATATAATTGTATGGATGCTGGAGATTCAATTAATGGATTTATCGTTATGTAATGCAATAAACAAAAGCAATAAGATATAAATATTCAAAAAATGTTATCCAATAAATTATATAACATGAATTAAATTTATAAATAATTAAGGATGAGCAATAGTCGTAGATCTGATCTCTTGCATGAACCTGAGTGTTAATTCAGAAATCTAAAAGAAGAATGAAGTAGATGATGGCGGCACCTTAGGACTTAAAGTTGGAACCTTAGAGAGACATATCAAATTCTATTCGCATCTATCGACCTGGCTCGCTCAGAAGCCAAGCCAGCTCTGTGCCTGAGATAGCTGACTCCGTACCTGAGATATCCAGCTTGGATCCTCCCCCAGCCAGTTCGATCTTAGCCCGAGCCGGCTCGACTGCATATCCGAGTCGGCTCGGATGTGTGCCATCCCTTATTCTTGGTTGTCTCTATCCTCCTCTCATCTTTTCGACTACCCATCTCCCACTTAATCTCCATCGACGAGGCTGGAGCCCCCCTCCTTGATCCCTCTCTTCTTTTCTCGATCTCCCTCTCTCCCTCTCTCGATCTCCCTCGTCATTGAGGCCGGACCCCGTCCCTCCCTCTCTCCCTCTCTCGATCTCCCTCGTCGATGATGGCGGCAAGGCCGAACCCCCTCCCTCCCTCTCTACCTCTCTCGATCTCTCTTGTCGGCAACAACGGCGAGGCCGAACCCCTCCCTCCCTCTCTCACTCTCTCAATCTCTCCCATCGGTGAGGTTGGACCCTCTCCTTCCCAGTGATGCTGGTGAGGCTGGACCCCCTCCCTCCCTCTCTCTCTCGATCTCCCTCGCTGACGATGGTGGCGAGGTCGAACCCCCCCCTCCCTCTCTCCCTCTTCCTTTCTTAGTTTTGGATCCCAAAATCGGGTTTAAATACCCAGGATCCATTAGGGTTTGGGTCTGGTACTTTAAGTACGGACCCATCAGGTATTCGGATTCAGGTTCGGTATTAGTAATTAAAATTGAATCCAAATTTGAATATCTAGATTTCGATCCGAACTTGATCCATTGATAGGTCTAGTCCAGTGATTAATAAACAATACTATGAAAGTAAAATAAAAATTATACCTGCGGCTATAGAGAGGAGGTCGCATCGAAAGCTCTGAGGGTCGTCAGTGATAATGCTAGAGGAAGACAATGGCGCTAGAGGTAACCTATGAAATAAGAGCAAGATAGTGAGATAGAGAAAGAAAAGAGAGAAAGAGGGCGGGGGTGGGAGAGGGGAGAGAGAGGGAGAGGGGGCTCGGAGGGCACCGTGATGGGGAGGCCAGGGGAGGGAGGGCAGGGGGCGGGCCATTAGGGGCGGCGACGGTCAGGGTTCGAGAGGGCGGGGTTGGCCGAGGATGGGGAGGGTAGGGATGGGCGGTGACGATCGGCAAGGACAGAGAGCAGGGGGCGGCGGCGGTCGGGGATGGGAAGTGCGGTGTGGGGGGTGGGTCGGTCAGGGGGTTGGACGGGCGGAGGGTGGGCGAAGATCACCAAGGGGGCGATGTGGGTCGAGGGGGAAGACTTGGGTGGAGTCTCACCGACGATGGAGAGGAGGGGGGAGAGAGAGTGCATATGGGAGGAAAGAAAATTTGAAGACTTTTAACCTAACCTATGGTAGTGATTTTCAAATCGCTGCTATAGAACCACTACTGTAGATCTATAGCAGTGGTTTTCAGTAACCGCTGCCGTAGGTTGGAAATAATTTTTTTTTATTTTTTTTAAATATTATAGAATTTTAAAATTTAATGCTCATCTTCATCGTTCATTATCTAAATAATTATCATTTGAGTATCATCGCAAAAGGTTGCCTCGATCCAATGGCCCTAGCTTCATCGACCAAAAAAATTTGATTTCGACGATCACGAATGACGATGCGATGATTTGATAGATGAAGATCTTTGATTGGTTCAAAAATCTGTAACATTGATCTTGGTGATATTTGTAGCATACTATCAAAGTTTTACTTCAATCGGATATCGTTATCATGGTCAATTTAGTATGGAATAATTTTGGCCGTTAAATTAGAAATAAGCGATCAAAGGGCTAAACGACATTCGATTATAAGATAATTTTTTAGTTAAATGATCTTTGCTATAGTTTTAATTATTTTATATGGTGATGATAGTAAAATTCAAATCATTTTTGTATGAACTGTTCATGTTATGCAGATATTGCAAAAGTATGAACATAACAACCAATACAATTTAAGAAGACGATGTATAGTTTTAGATTGTTCTTAGTCTCACGAGTTGAATTTTATAATCACCACCATAAAAAATGATTAAATTAGTAGTCAAGATTATTTATAAAAAAAATTATCTCATAATCGGACACCATCTGATCCTTTGATCACTCGTTTATTATTTAAGGGCCGAAATTAATCTATACTAAATTGACTAAGATAATAATATCCGATTGAAGTGAAATTTTGATAGTACACTACAAATATAATCGAAATCATCATTGTAGATTTTTGGATCCATCGAAGGTTTCCATCTATCAGATCATTACATCGTCGTTCATGGTTATTGTAATCGAATTTTTCTGATCGATGAAGCTAGAGCTATCAAATCGAGGTGATCTTTTACAACGATACTCTAATGATAATTATTTAGATAATGAATGATGAAGATGGACATTAAATTTTAAAATTATATAATATTTAAAAAAATAAAAAAAAATGATAGTGGTTAAAAAGAATTGCTGCTATAGGTTAATCTATAGCAGTGGTTTATCATTAACTGCTGCTATAGGTCGAACCTATTGTAGCTGTTACAAAAAACCGCTGCTATAGATCGACCTATGGCAGTGGTTTCTTATAACCGCTGTCATAGGTTGACCTGTAGCAGCGGTTCTTTTTAATCGCTGTCGTAGAGTCTATTGTAGTGGTTTCAAAAACTGCTGCTATAGTATGTGCTACCGTAGACTCTTTTTGTAGTAGTGATATCCATGCTAAAGATCAGAAGTTTTTGCAACATGGTATTAGTGCTAGGTGATATAAGAATGATGTGTCAATATTTGGTATCAGAGCGGTATCATGGATTACAATAGTGCCAGGGATGTGAGGGTGCGTACTAGACGGGCTTCAAGGGTCGATGAGCATAGAGAAGTCATCGATAGGGGGACCAGGGGTCAGTGCCACCAATCCTGCCATGACACCATCAAAGGTGCAGGCACATGTGCTGATGAGGTCTGTGGCTGAGGGGTAGAGGGAGACGACTTCCCCCCTGTTCTTCTTTTCTTTTTTGGCGGCAGTCGGCGTCGGTGCCGACCAAGTACGCGCTAAGAGAGATGATCTCCATTGACTGAGGGAGAGTGGGGTCGTCGGTCAAGAGAGTGCACGGAGTGTTAGAATTTGATTTCTTGAATTCGATCCACAGCAGAGGAGAATCAGTATCAGCAAGCAGTCGAGCTAGCTCGGATACGAGGTTGAGTCAGCTCGGGTTAAGATTGAGCTAGCTTGAACCATAGTCGAGCCGGCTCTCTCAGGTAGATAGAAAGTAGGAGTTTGGATAAGATGCAGTCGAGCCAGCTCTACCCCTGATCAAGTCGGCTCGATGGAGGCAAATAGAATAGGCGAGATTTTCTGTTTGGACTTGGATTGTGATTAATCCAAGGAGTCTATGGAAGTTGCACGTAGACCATAGGATCCAACAGCCATGGAGGATTGTGGTCATGATCTGAAGGTTGGAAAACATTCAAAGACTCCATCAAGATCGTGTTTGACTCATATTAAGAGAAAGTGCCCTATTAGAATTTCTGTGAACTGCTGAGAAGAGGATTCTCATCCTATTTAAAGAGTTGAGATGTTGTGGAGCAGCAAGGTAGCACGTGTGGTGTGAGAGGCATATAGAGAGGCTCAGGTAGCCATCGAGAGGAGCTTGATAGAGCATCGAGTATGTGCAGCCCGTGAGAGAGAGAAGCGATAGGTGCATAGCATCCGGCGAGGATGCTATGAGAGTAAAGCATCTTATAGCTTTTGAGGGTCTCCTTGAAATTTTGAGAGAGCTTTTATGAGGGTAGCTTTTAGTTGAGAGAGATTTGTGTACGGTGAGTTGAGAGTGGGTGTTCTTCTCTTGTACCTATTTTTTTCTTTTATAATGAATCTTTGCATACCCCATGGAGGCGAGTCTTTGGGCTGATCCACTTACTTGATTATTTTTTTATTTTATTTTCTGTCTTTCTATCATAATAATTTAGTATTAGATCCTTAATAAGTGGTATCAAAGTAGCGATATCCCAACAGATTGATATCAGAGCCAGATTGATACCACATCAATTGATATCAGAGTCAGATAGTATTGGAGGATAGATTGTAGCATTGGATAGAGATTGAAGAATATGGAGAAGACAAACATAATCAAGGTAGAGATCAATAGGTTCGATGGAAAGAGCAATTTTTTTTTATGGCAAGCAAGGATAAAGGATGTCCTTATCCAATATGGATTGATCGACGCTTTCTTGTACGACGAGATGCCAGTTATCATAGAGGTGAAGGATTGGAAAGGATCCAGATGTAGACGGTGAGCACGATCCACTTATACCTAGCAGATGATGTGGTGATCCATATACTTGATGAAACTTTTTTGAAGATGCTGTGGTCGAAGCTCGAGGAGCTATACTTGAAAAAATCACTCACCAACATGCTATTCCTTTAGAGACAGTTCAACCAACTATGGATGGACGAAGGTCAGAGCGTGTAGGAGCATCTATCTAACTTTTAGAAGATCCTTATCGACCTTCTCAGTATTGGCAAAAAAGTTGAGAAGAAGATCAGGATGTTGGTCTTGCTAGCATCGCTTCTTCCTTTGTATGAATCCATGGTGATTACTTTTTTAGTGAAAAAGAGTACCATCAAGATGGATGAGGTCACTATAGCGATACTCCAGAATGAGGTTCTCAGGAGGGAGAACTCAGCTTCGAGCTTAGATGGCAGTGCTCAGCTTTGGCGGTCTTTAAAGGAGGAGGTATAAGATGGAGCGGTAGAGGATCATGAGATGGATGATCCAGGTCCAAGACGAGAGACCAAAGCAAGATCAGATGCTATAGGTGCTATGAGTTGGGGCATCGAGTTAAGGATTGCCCATAACTCAAGGATTGGACAAAGGCTACTATAGTGATGGTCAGTAGTGAGTTAGAGAATGATGTCCTAAAGATATTTGATAAGGTATCTACTTTTTTTCAATAGTGAATTTTAGATTCTGGATGTACATATCATATTATAGAGAGAAGTAGTTTAACTTCCTAGAGAGCAGTGAGGGCACTATTTATCTACCGGATGGATCGAGTTGTGTGATCAGAGGTATGAGGATGGTTAGCTGGAGGACACATGATGGTATAGTGAGAAGATTGGGAGAGCTCTGATACATATCCGATTTTAAGTGGAATCTTATCTCACTGAGCAAACTAGATTCAAATGGCTATAGATGGATAGCTGGTGATGGAATCCTAAAGATCATGCATGGCAATAGAATGATATTAGAGGAAAAGAAGAGAATGAGAAGACATTACTATCTGGTAGGAAGCCTAGTGTGAGGTAAAGCTTTAAGAGCCAGAGAGCCCAGTGTTAGGTGGGGCTCCAGGTGGAGGTGGATTGGGCACGAGATGGAAGACTCGGGAGGACCAGCAGTGACGTCGCAGAGTGAAATTTTTATTATCGTAGGAGAATTTTTTGAGCAGATCTTTGGTCAGAGTGGACACAGCTCATGATGAAGATGGGATCGAGCGGGTTGACTCGACTCTCATATTTGTCCATCTATGATCAGTAAGAGATTGCCCTAGGGCATGGGGGCGAGATGGATCATAAGCTGTCAAAATTAGATGGAGGTCGAATGTTGAGTCGAGATGGAGATTATTAGAATTTGACGTCTTGAATTTGATCCACTGTAGAGGATAATCAGTATCAGCAAGCAGTCGAGCTGGCTTGGATATAGGGTTGAGTCAGCTCGGGCTGAGATCAAGCCGGCTCAAACCATAGCTAAGTCAGCTCTCTCAGGTAGATAGAAAGTAGGAGTTCGGATAAGATAATGTTAAGCCAGCTCGACCCCTGACCGAGCTGGCTCGATGGAGGCGAACAGAATAGATGGGGGTTTTTGTTTGGACTTGGATTGTGATTAATCTAAGAGGTCTACAGGAGTTGCGCATGGACCATAGGATCCAGCAGTCATGGAGGATTGCAGTCATGATTTGAAGGTTGGAAAATATTTCAAGACTCCATCAAGATCTTGTTCGACTCATATTAGGAGAAAAAGCTATGTTAGGACTCCTATGAACTGTTGAGAAGAGGATTCTCATCCTATTTAAAAGGTTGAGGTGCCATGGAGTAGCAAGATGGCATGTAGAGAGGCTCAAGCAACCACTGAGAGGAGCTTGGCAGAGCATCGGGTACGTGCAGCTCACGAGAGAGAGAAGCAATAGGTGCATAGCATCCGACAAGGAGGCTATGGGGGCAAAGCATCTTGTAGCTTCTGAGGTTCTTTTTAAAATTCTGAGAGAGCTTTTATGAGAATAGCTTCTAGTTGAGAGAGATTTATGTACGGTGCGTTGAGAGTGTGTATTCTCCTCTTGTATCTATTTTTCTCTTTCATAGTGAAGTTTTGCATGCCCCATGAAGACGAGCCTTTAGGCTGATCCACATACTTGATTATTTTCTTATTTTATTTTTTTCTCTTTCTGCCATAATAATTTGGTATTAGATCCTTAATAAGTGGTATCAGAGTAGCTGATATCCCAACAGATTGGTATCAGAGATGAGCATAGAGAAGTCATTGATAGGGAGACTTAGGGTCGGCGCCACCAATCTTGCCATGACACCGTCAAAGGTGCAGGCACACGTGCTGATGAGGTCCGTGGCTAAGGGGCAGAGGGAGATGACTTTCCTCTTATTCTTCTTTTCTTTCTTGGTGGTAGCTGGCATCGGTGCCAACCAAGTATGCGCTAAGAGAAAGGGTTGTCGTTGGTCGAGGGAGAGCGGGGTCACCGATCAAGGGAGCGCACGAAGGAGGAGTGACCGTACGAGAGGCATGGGGATGGCTTTATCACCTCCTTTCCCTCTCCTCCTTGATGCTGGTTGGTTTCAGTGCTGGCTGGTCATGTAGTTGTTTGCATGAGGGAGGCCTGCAGCCCCTCTTCTCTCGCTCCTTCCCCTATGGCCGGCCTTAGTGCTGGTTAGGCAGGTGGGAGCGGATGGGAGCACATGGAGTCGATGGGTGCTTGGCCGAAAAGGTGGGGCACGCAGGGCTAATAGGTGCTCAGCCAAAAAGGAGGCGCATGCGGAATCGATGGGTGTTCGATCAAAAAGGAGGTACATGCTGGGCCGATGGGTGCTTGATTCAAAAGGAGACATGTGTGGAGGGGCTCGACTTTGCTGTCCTATCCTCGACATGGGCCAGATGGCTTGCAACTTCTGACTTGGTGGGACTCGGTGCTAGAGTCTCGTGTAGGAGCTGTTGATATCAGGCTTGGCATGGCCCGAGGGCATGAGGGATGTGCAAGTGGAGGCCCATGATCGTTGCCTCTTTCTCTCTTTTTTCTTCTTCGATGCCAACCAGAGACATTGAGGGATGTGTGGGGGGAGGCCCATGGTCTCTTCTCCCCTTTCTTTCTTCTTTGTCAGCAGAGGCGGGGCTCAGCATCGATCGGGTATGTGGGATGCATCGATGGAGGCCCATGATCAGCGATTGACTCTTTTTCAATAGCCAAGCTCATAGGAGGGCATGCAGAAGGGTAGTGGTCAGCGGCCAAGCGTGCAAGTGGGCATGTGGAAGGGTAGGGGTTAACCGTGAAAGAAAAAGTGTGGTGCTTCCATGTCTTGAGAGACCATGAAGGAGTCAAAGTGATCGTTTCTAAAGGCTAAGATTGGTTGAAGATGTATCAGTAAAGATAAAGAGGTTGGTACATAGTCGGGCTGGCTCGAATATGCAGTCGAACTGGCTACCTCAAGTAGATAGAAGACATGGTTGGGAAAGACGCAGTTGAATCGGCTCAGCTTCTGACCGAGCCAGCTTGATGGTGGCGAATAGATCTCGATCGATTTTCTATTTGATCTTGGATTAGGTCTAATCTAAGAAATCTTAAGGCCTGGTATGAGAGGTCTTAAGGTGGCTAATTTATATATTGGGCTAGGTCTTTAGTCCAGAGGATGAGAGCATGCAAGACATGGGTTTACATGGGCTTGGATGAGTATTTTCATGTATGAATTAGCCGAGAAAATTTTTTTTAGGACTGAGTCATATTGACTCAGGATGTTTATATATATACTTGTATATGTAGATTATGGATAAGAGAATGAATTGATTCCTTTTCTTCTTGAAACCCTAGCTTTTTCTCTTTCTCACTCTATCGCCATCTCATCTTCTTATCATCTGATCTTTATCTTACTATCGTCTCCAACTTACTTCCTCAGAGTTGGTAGAAGGTACAAAGATTTTCACAGGTCCAAAAATAATTCATAACAAGTGGTATCAGAATCAGGTTGTATGGAAGGAGGAGAAGATGTCTGAAAGTTGAAGATCTTCAGGTGCTATGAATTCAGCAAGGTCCTATCAAGATATTTCTCAAATTTTTTGGATCTGTATTGTATTTTTTTTTTAGCTTGGATCTAGCCATGGGAAGCAATGTGAAGGTTGATTTCGAGAAGTTCGATGGAAAGAAATTTTTTTCATTTGAAAAGTTCGTGTGGAAGATCTTCTAGTTCAAGCTAAATTGGATCAGGCATTGGAAGAGAAGCCTGAAGGAATGTCAGATTGCTAGTGGATGTCTCTAAAAAAGAAGGCTTGCTCTGTGATCAGAGGATGCTTATCGAATGCGGCACTCTATTCAATTTTTGAGGGGAACCCCAAGAGGCTTGTGGTCGAAGTTGCAAATCATGTACATGGATAAGAATATGTGCAATAAGTTGATGTTGAAGAAGAGACTGTACAGCCTTCGGATGCAAGAAGGCGGAGATGTCTTGGGACACATCTAGAAATTTAATTAGATGTGCAACGAGTTGCTGAATATTGGAGTGAAGATGGAAGAAGAAGATAAATCATTGCTTCTGTTATGCTCGTTGCCCTCGTCCTATGATCCATTGGTGACGATGCTGCTCTATGGTAAGGAGATCCTGGAGTATGAAGATATAGTCTCGGTATTGCGAACCAACGAACAACGGAAGAAGTTGACCAAGGAAGGTGTTCCGCATGAGGGCTTGACTATGGGGGAGAGATGTAGAAGATCAAAGGAGAGGCAAGTCAAGGGACGATCAAAGTCCCAAAAGAGCAAGAACAGGAAGGAAGCCAGATGCTACAAGTACAACGAGATCGGACACTTCAGGCGTGATTACCCATAATGAAAGAACAAGAAGGGAGAATAGAGTGGATCTGATGCGTTGAGTACAGTGATTGATAGTGAGATGGATGATGACCTCTTGATTGTATCAGATGATCATAAAAGATACACAGATGTATGTATCTTGGATTTAGCCTGTTCGCATCACTACATCCCAAACCGGTCTTGGTTTATCTCATACACCAAGATTGATGAGAGGAGTGTGACACTTGGAGATAATCACCCATGTAGAGTTGCTAGTATTGAAAGCATCCGGATGAGGATGTTTGATGGGATGGTGCGGACTCTCACAAACATGAAGCACGTCCAAGATTTGAAGAAAAATCTCGTGTTACTGGGCTATCTGGAGTGGAGCGGCTACAGCTTCAGCAGTCATGCTAGGAATGGAGTTTTCAATATCTCCAAAGATGCTATGGTGGTGATGAGGGGCAGAAGGATGGAGAACAATCTCTATAAGTTGGTTGGATCTGTGGTGATCAAAAAATCTGATGCAGCGACAGCAGCATAGGATCAGCAGAGAGCTTATCGATTATTGAAATACCTCTAAAGCCACATGGATGATCGTGGGATAAAGGAGCTGAGCAAACATGGTCTAATTTTAAATCTAGATTGAGGTATTATAGAGGTATGTGAGCCATGCTAGATGGATAAACAAAGGAGAGTATAGTTTGTCGTCAGTTCAGCCCACAGTGCAGTTCCACTGAAACTGGTTCACATTGATGTGTGGGGGCCAGCTCCATTTTTAGCCAGAAATAGAGCGAAATACTTCTTGATTTTTATAGATGATTTCTCAAGAAAGGTATGGATCTACTTTATGAGGAAAAAATTAGAAGTCTTCACCAAGTTCAAGGTATGGAAAGCTGAGGTAGAGAAGGAGATAGGTCAGAACTTGAAGTATCTATGGTTAGACAACGATGGAGAATACACCAGCAAAGTGTTTCAAGGCTTTTGTGAGGAGTATGATATCAAAAGGCACTTTTTGGTAAAAAAAGCTTCTCAACAAAATAGGATGGCTGAAAGTGTTAACATAATCCTTTTAGAAAAGACACAGTGCATGAGGCTGCGGGCAGGGCTTTTGAAGGTGTTCTGGATTGATACAGTAGATGCAACCTATTATCTGGTGAATTGATCACCTTAAATAAAGTTAGATGATGGTATTCTAGAGGAGAGATGGTCTAGAAGGAAGATTGGGATGAGCCATTTAAGGGTTTTTGTGTACACAGCTTTTGTGCATATCAGTGCTGGTGAGCAGAGCAAGTTGGATGCCAGATCATGGAAGATGGTATTCTTGGAATATCTACGAGGAGTTAAGGGATACCGATCATAGGATCCTTTGGAGAAGAAGGTTGGCATTAGTAGGGATGTCACCTTCGATGAAAATTTAGTTCTCCAAAGATCAGATAGCATGAAGGAGCAGTAGATGCAGTAGGAGGTCCAACAAGGCAGCGCTAGATAGTTAACATCTTACTCTATTTTACCACTTGCAAGTACATCAACAGGACTTGGTATTTACGTGGATCCCCCATTGGAGGTCTCCATAGGTGGAAAAAGCTCGGATAGGTAATGAAAGCTAGGAGGTCTAGTAGGAGCAAGCCGGATCTAGGATGGATATCGAGATTATGCTGCACAAGCCCAAAAGGAACATCAAACAACCAAAATGATATGGCTTCAAAGATACATTGTCATATGCCCTGATGATAGCAAACGGGGATCCATACACCTATATGAGGAGGCTATGGATAGCTAGGATGGAGAGAGGTAGGTCCAAGCAATGTCCGAGGAGATGCAGGCTCTCCACAAGAATGAGACGTGGCGTTTGGTGTAGTTGCCATAAGGAAAGAAATTTATTGGTTGCAAGTGGATTTACCAACACAAAGAGGGGCCTTCAGAGTAGGAAGGTGTCAGGTATAAGGCACGGTTAGTGGCCAAAGGATACTCCTAGAAAAAAGATATCGATTTTAGCAAGTATTTTCTCTTGTTGTCAGGCATACTTCCATCAGAATGTTGCTGAGTGTTATGGTAGCTTAGGACTTGGAGCTGGAGCGGATGGATGTCAAGATGGCATTCCTCCATGGGCATTTGGAGAAGAGCATTTATATGGAGCAGCCACTAGGATTCTAAGAGCTAAGAGCAGAAGAAAAGGTCTGTTTGCTGTAGAAATCATTGTACGAGCTGAAGCAATCGCCAAGATAATGGTACAAGCAATTTGATTCATATGTGAGGAGTATTGAATTTTTCAGGTGCGAGTATGACTCTTGTGTATATGTTAAATCTTTGGAGGATAAGTCTAGGATGTTTCTACTCTTGTATGTGGATGACATGCTTATAGCATGCAAGAGTAGGAAGATTGTGCAGGAACTAAAGGTAGTCTTATCTCGAAAGTTTGAGATGAAGGATTTGGAGCCTGTAAGAAAGATCTTAGGCATGAAAATCTTCAGAGATCGATGCAAGAGGATGCTGCATTTATCTCAAGGAGGCTATATCTAAAAGATTTTGGAGAGATTTGGGATGAAGAAAGCAAAATCGGTGGAGCTACCACTTGCCGGGCACTTTAAACTCTCAAAGATGATGTCACCATAGACTGAGGTGGAGGCTTAGGAGATGAAGAGAACACTGTATGCCTCTAGTGTAGGAAGCTTAATGTATGCCATGGTATGTTGTAGATCAGATATCGTCCATGCAGTGAGCCAGGTCAGTAGGTTCATGGCACAGCCTAATAAGAAGCACTAGCGAGCACTGAAGTGGATCTTCAGGTACTTAGCAGGTATTATTGGAGTTGGCATCTACTATGGATAGCAAGATGGAGCTGAGAAACTCTCCGATGTGTCTAAGAAAGCTCGAAGGTAGATAAATGGGTTTGTGGATGCAGATTTTGGTGGAGATGTGGAAACTCGATGGTCAACGATAGACTTTATGTTTAGCTTGTTTGGAGGTCCAGCCTCAAGGAGATCATGCTTGCAACTTATCACAGCCTTATCTACAACTGAGGTGGAATACATAGGTGTTGTGGAGGCAGCAAAGGAGGTGCTATGGTTGAATGGATTGACGTTGCAGATGGATCTCATGTAGAGGGCTATTAGGATGCACTGCGATAGCCAGAGTGCATTATTACTTGCTTAGAACTCTATCTATCATGCAAGGATGAAACACTTCGACATCAGGTACCATCAGATCAGAGAGCTTGTGAAAGAAGGTGAAGTAAAGCTGGTGAAAGTCCACACCAAGGAGAATCCAGTGGATGTACTAACAAAAGTTTTTCCTCGGGATAGCTTTCGTAAATGTGTGAAATCGATGTGTCTGATGGACAGGATAGACTTATCTCAAGCCTTTGGGCACCAAGGTGGAGATTGAAAAAGTAAGTGTGGTGCTCCTAAGTCTTGGAAGACCGTGAAGGAGTCAAGATGGTGGCTCCTGAAGGCTAGGATTGATCGAAGATATATCAGCAAAGATAGATTGAGGCAGTTCGACTGCGTATCCGAGCCGACTGTCTCAAGCAGACAGAAGACATGATTCGGAGAAATGCAGTCGAGCTAGCTTGACTTCTGACTGAGCTAGCTTGACGGTGGTGAATAGATCTGGATGGATTTTTTGTTTGGTCTTGGATTGGATCTAATCCAAGAGATCTTAAGGCCTGGTATGAGAGGTCTTAAGGTAGCTAATTCATGTATTGGGCTAGGTCTTTAATCCAAGGGATGAGAGCATACAAGACATGGATTTACATGGGCTTGGATGAGTATTTTCATGTATGGGTTAGCCGAGGAGAGTTTTTTAGGGCTGAGTCATGTTGACTCAGGGTGTTTATATATATATATATACTTGTATATATAGATTACGGATAAGAGAATGAATTTAAACCCTTTTCTCCCTAAAACCCTAGCTTTCTCTCTTTCTCACTCTACCGCCATCTTATCTTGTTATCATCTGATCTTTATCTTTCTTACTATCCTCTCCAACTTGCTTTCTGAGAGTTGGTAGAAGGTACAAAAATTTTCATAGATTCAAAAATAATTCATAACCAATCGTCGACTCTTTCTCGACGGCCTAGCATGCGAGGGGCACGTGGAAGGGCCCATAGACTCCTCTCGCTCTCTTCTCCTCCCCTTCACTAGGGGCGGCTCTTAGCATCGACCTGACACGTGGGTTGCATGTGGGAGAGGCCATGGCCTCCCCTTCTTCTTCTTCTTCTTCTTCTTCTCTTCTTCACTTTAGTGAGAGGGGTGGCCCTACGTGCGAGTTTATCCAGATCGGTGGAGGAGAAGCTTTGAATCATTTAGTGATGTGGAGTCTTTAGAGCAAAGAGAGGGAAGAGCAGGTCGCAACCTCTCTTTGGTCTCTTTCGAACAAGGTCCCAAGTTGAGGATGAAATGGAATGAAACGTCGATCAAGTGAAAAGCAAATAACAAATTTTCAATTTTAACCTTCCATCTTTTTCTACTCTAAGGTTGAGATGAGATTTATTTGGAATTCATGCCAAATTCATTCAACGCACGCCTTCCACTCTAGATTTCAAATGATCAGACTAGTCGGTGGAATGCATGGTTTATCAACCGATTAGGTGAGGAATAGCATCGTTTAATGTGGCCTATAATCCTTCTTAGGATTTGCTTCAGTCCGAGGTTGAAGGCTCGGTACATAAACAGCTACATGTAAACGGCCTCAATACTATCTAAAGTTGAGCATGCACAAGTGGTCTTGGGGCCATTCATAGGCAGCGTCAAAGCTAACAGGCACATTGTATGGATCCACAGGACCACGGCTTGTTGAGCATCGATGTCTGATGCGCACAATATGGAGGCAATCGAGAGTAGACTCCTCAGGATGTTCCTTTATGAGGCATGGCCTGCTCTGACCTCAGTCTTGATCATGCTTTAAAATGTTAGCTAGTTAGAGATCATTTCATGTGGGGCTCATAGGCCATTCCTTGCCATCAGGATCCATAGGCTATTGCTCGACGGGACCTATAGGTCATTCCTCGCTGGGGCCCGTAGGTTGTTGCTTGTCGGGGCCCATAGGTCGCTCGTTATCGGGATCCATAGGCCGCTCGTCATCAGGCTTGTAGGCCGGTTGTCGCTGAGGGCACAAATGGGCACAGAGCCTCTCCCCGTCGGGCCATTGAGGGGCCCTCTCTCTTGGGACATAAATGGCACATGGCTACTTAGAGTCATTATGACTTTCATGGCTCGATCTGTCAGTCGTATAGGAGATTTGAATAAATGCCACCGAGCATGGTAGCCGAATCATAGATTGGGAGAGATAGGTGTTGCCCAGCTAGACAATTAAAGCGGGAGGGAGGGAGGGGGGGGTGAATTGGGTTTTAAAAACTTAAGATAATTATGTGTAGAAATTAACTAATTATACGCAGGGTAATATGCAGTGAGAGCTAAATGAGATGTGCAAAAGAAAGATAAGATAAGCACACATACAAGACATCGGCTTTTATAGTATTTTGGTGCACTTCTAGCACCTACGTCTACTTTCCCAGCAAGACTCTTAGAAATTTTACTACAATCCTTCAAGATTATAGTTGGATAGTTTTGCCAGGCTCACTATTCCCAAACCTAGTCGATTTTATCGTAGGGTCACCAACCACAATCTTTATACGTCTTAACCAAGGCTACACAATCTAATTTGTGAGGTGGATTAATCCTATCTCTTAGTTTCAGCTCCTACTGAAACTAAATATACAATCAAATCAAATTAAGATTTTACAACATAGGATGCTCTTTGAATGAGCTGATTTGTTATCATTGAGACTAGATGATTGTCTCCTTTAATGCTAGAAGTTAATGCTCTAGAGATCACTTCAATGCTTGAGAGATTATTTGTTGGAAAAAGATGTGCTTTCGTAAAAAACTAGGCGTTCTCTTTCTTTCTTTTCTCATATCTTTAAATGTTTCTCTTCTCTTCTTTTATATTTGGACTATTCCCACCAAGTTTGAAATAATTAAAGTCCAAAAAATCACAAATCTGATTGTTGGAGATGAGAACTAGTTGTCGGGGGAGAAAAAAGTCCATTGTAGAACTATCCATTGAAGGCTATTAGCATGTTTCGAGACTTCTCGATTAATCTCAAGTCATCTTGTTCCACTTCAAGTTCTCTCGATTTCTCCACGAGTCATCTTGTTCTCAGGTGCCCAAAAAAATAGCTTTCTGAAAATTTTTACACTCTAAGATCGAGTTCTCTCGATTTTGATGGAGACGTCTCACCGCAACTTTGAGAGCTCTCAAAAATTCATGGAGTCTTCTCGGTCTCAGTGCATAGGAATAGGATTTCTGTCTCCTAAGATGGAGATGACTTGAACTGATTTCGAGTCGTCTCTAACCCATGCCAAGGTATTGTGCTAGCGTGCCAAATAGTTAGGAGACGTCTCTAAATTTTTTGGAGATGGCTCGAATTTATTCTAACGCTTTTTTTAGTTAGGATTTCGTTACAAAACATGGTCTTTTGATCTTGACTTGAATTGCATTTGATTTTTTCCTTGTCTTGGTTAGAGAGCTCTCTTCTTTCTAATCTTTAGAATACTTTAAAAAAATTATCAATAATCATGTGCTTTAATATTTGGTTATCATCAAAATTATTTAAGAGGTCAACAATCTTCCCCTTTTTGATGATGATAAAACATTAAGCATTCCAAGAATAGTGTAAGCAATATATATATAACATGTGTATTAAACACGGAGTGATTCTTCAATATAATATGTTCAATTTTTAAAGTACTCAAGTTTTCAACATTTTATCAATGCTCTCCCTTAAATTATAATTTGTATTATTTTACCTATATGAAAGTTAAGTGTTCCTTTCTTATTGATATGTTAAATATTTTTTTTTTCAATTAAGATTGACATATATTTTCTCCCACTTTTTGTCAACATCAAAATCACATAAATAAGTGCAAATGATAATGATACATTTATTGCAAAAGAAGAAATGCAAATGTAAGAAATATTCAATTCATTACAAAAGAAGAAATTACATGAATAAAAGTGTATATTGATTTACAAAAAGAGGTATTCTATCAATATATACAAAACGCAACAAAACTCAGTACATAGTTGGAAAAAATCTAAACCTAGTCTTCATCAAAAAGAAATTCGATAATGGGTTCGAAAGCAAAATGGGTCTTAGTAGAGGAAAGATTAGTGGCTGGTCTAGGAGAAGGGGAAGGTCGAGAGGAAGGAGTTCGAGATCCAAGGTTTTCAATATTTTTCATAGTCCACTGAAGAGAGTTGATGATCACTTTTGCACTAGTACACTGAGTGACAATATTTTCTTTCACTCTTCTGGCAATCTTGGCAATCTTCACAGTCAAAAGTTCAACTTATGCCGACGATCCATGCTGCTCTTTTTTCAGAATTTCTAGTCTTTGAGATATACTGCTAGTCTACTGACTAAATATCTCAGTCTGTCTTTCTGTAGATATTCTCTGCTCTTTAATACTTACCAAGATTTGATGCTTTAGATCAGATAGTAGTTTAGTCATTTTTTCTACGACCTTCTCCATAACCTGCTCTACAACTTGCTCTACCAATCTATCCAAACTAAAGTATGGAGGCAGAATAGGTATCTGTTTGTGATGATCTTGAGGTGTGTGGGAAGATCCAGGGGCAGTGAATGAGGCACCAGCAGCAGAAGAAGAAGTTGGTGGAAGAGGGGATCCTTGTTTCTCAGGTTCAGCTCTAGTAGTCACATCCTCATCTAATCTGACCCACCTTCTTCTTTCTTTATAATTTTCATCCTATGTAGTATGCCTTCATTGAAATAATCAGTGTGTGCAAGCCCCTTAAAATCTTCACCTTCCAAATCTACCCCAGAATCCTTGAAGATCAAAATGAAGATCACTCCATAAGGGAGACACATCTTGCATTTGTTTGCTATATCCTTTATTTGTTGAAGCATCAAGGAAGGAAAGTTTATTGGAGTGGCCTTTATCAAATAGTATATAATAGCAAGTTTCCACTTTCCTACCCAATCATGTATGCTAATTTTAGGAAAAATGATGTGTCCTACAATACTATGCAGCAGTCTCATTTCAAAAGATGGATGGTTTGCTACTAATTGCTCAATTTCATTTATATTTTTTCTTTCTAGAACACATTTCAAGGCTTCAACTTTATCAGGTAAATCCAAGTAGCAAATCCCAGACCTAGGCACCTCTAACAAATGCCCTAACCTCCTTTCATCTAGCAAAATGTGAACACCTTTTACCTCAAGAGAATAAATTTTTTTCCAATCTTGTTGTCATATCCAAGACCCAATGTGGATGTTCTCTCGATCCAGGAAGTTAAGGTCCACTTTTCGTCCTATAAGAACATTTCTGGTGGTGACGAACAATGAGAATGGGAAGAGTGAGCTATCGATGAAGCCTGTGAGCTATCCCACTGCCTCTTTGACCAACTTTTTATCGACATAGTGACACACGATCGCTTGGCGGTGGTGGATTTTCTTTTGGGTGCCATTTGAATCTCGGACTTAGGTAAAAAAGAAAATGGAATAATGATTCGAAGAATTGGAAGGAGTTGGAGAGAGTTTGAAAGGGTTTGGAGAGGTCTCAATGAAAAAGAAAAAAATTAAAGTCAAGGGTTTTTCAAAAATTCAATAAAAAAGAGAGCCCACAATAATTGAGATGATCTTATTCAAATGGAGATGACTTGAGTTTCAATCCAGATGTCTCTGGTTTCAACCGAGATCACTTGAGTTCTAATCGAGACAACTCAAGAACAGATACAGAAAATAAGATAAGATAAAATTTGAAACTAAAATTTTCTTAGTTTTTCTAGACATAAATAAGGTTAATAAAGTGTTGAAAATTATGTTCCAAAGTCAATCGTTAGTCTATTGATGGCTATGCTATTTTATATTTATAAATAATTTATTATTTAATAAAATAATATTTTAGCTTTTTCATCACAAAGTCTATATTTTTTAATGAACTCCATTTGTTATGATAAAGTTCTTAGGACTATTTAGTTTTAATAAAGAGAGGATTTATCAATTAGTCCTTAAACTATTCACAATCAAATGATACGTTAATCAGGACGACAACATTAATCGAGTATAGATCGCTGTATGCCATATAGGTTGATTATCATTTTAACCAAGGAGTGTGGAGACACCGGTATGACATACGGATAAGATGTAAGGATACATCGTCACTGAACGTGACCAACTCTAGGGCATTCTACTATCAAGAATTGCTCTAATGGGATATATGTTTAAGTATCCTCTTGACCTGAGATCATTATGGTAGCTTGCAAGCAACTCACTATACTTTGGTGTCAGACTATTTAAATTTTTAATTCAGTGATAAAAAATTTTTGGGCATAGTCAAGTACTTATAAAGTTGGTATGTGATCAAGATGGGATTGACCACTCCAAGGGTTTGGAGAAAATGCATCACTATATTTCAATTTAGCAAAATCTTGATTAGGATAATCCATTAGATGATTTAATATTTTGAAATACAATGTGGATGATTTGATCAGGATTGATAATTAAACTTTGAGTCATCCTATGAGTATTAAGGTCAAGGAGATGAATTATACGGAAACTATATCCACATGGATTCTAAGAGTGTTGCTTTACACATTCGACCTATTCGACTATCGGATATCATTGCTAGATGATCATTTTGATTAGTACAGAAATTTATTTTTATGCTATTAGCTTAGATTCAAACTTATGAAATCGTACACATAAGAGATCTCGATCTGATCGGATGATTGATCAATGATTTAGAATCATTCTAAGATCAAACAATCAATACGAT
The DNA here is from genome assembly GCA_006176705.1 of Cocos nucifera. NCBI lineage: Eukaryota > Viridiplantae > Streptophyta > Magnoliopsida > Arecales > Arecaceae > Cocos > Cocos nucifera. The sequence goes on along the minus strand of QRFJ01002560.1, from coordinate 289,093 downwards.
TGATGTTTGGTCTAGTGCAAGTATTATAGGAGGATCGATTAGTAATTGAATTATTAATTAGCTTAATTTGATTAAGTTAAAGAGCTAAGATTAAGTGTAATTAAATTTTATTTAATTAGATTTGGTTTGGACTTGATTGGATCAAGTTCAATTAATTTATTGGATGAGTCAATTGTAAGGAAGAATAAGCCAATTGTTAGGTTGATCCAATCAAAATTAATTAACCAGTTGCTGTTTAAGGTAAGTCTGACAAATCAGACTGGTGGTCTTTAATTGGTAGCCCACTTACTCGGCCATTCTGATGGTATCTAAGGCAAGCTTTGGCAGATCCTCCTATCAATCTTACTTACCTGGCCTTCTTAGTGAAATTATGTTTTGATCAGATCACTGGATAATTTGAGCTGACCCATGTCAGCTAGGTGAATCAATATGACTGATTTAGGTACTCCTAGACCAGCTTGTCAATGGTCTCTCTCAATCTGACTTAGTGAAGTCAGTGGAAGGATCATGATTAGTTGATTCCTCTAATTCTCTCCATATTAAATTAATTAAATTCTTTAAAATTATTAGATTTTTAAAAGTCAAATTATTATGATGATAACTAGATCATAGCCTCCCACTAAGTGGATGATAATAAGTCCATTAGTTGGATAATCATTGGAGGCCTAAAGGCCTCGTGCTTATCGGTTAATTAAATTATCATTCATAATATGATTTTTTGACCGCGTCTCTTAGGATGGTGGTTAGGTTAACCAACCAAAGTTGAGCTTGATCACTCATTGATTAGATGGACTAAGTATGGTTATGTTAATGGTCGGACCTAATCGGATATTTTTAGTGGAGGTCAAAGCCTACTGATTAGAAACTATGATAAAATTAAAATACTAAAATTTATTTAGAGAAATAATTGATTATGAATTAGATGTACATGGGTTGACCTACCAAAGTTGGGTTTGTATGCAGTCTATATAGATTTTAGTATCTACTAAGAAATTAGGATAATTTCTCGAATTACAGGTAGAGGCTATTAATTTGAATAAAATAGTGGAAGAACCTCTTGATTAAAATTTAAATCTTTAGATTTAATAAATTATTTACTAATTAGATTTTAGTTTTTCTTTATGCAGTTATGGCTACTTTTCTTTCGCTTCGATCGTTGTTAGATAATGACAAGCTAGTAGGACTTAACTTCAGTAGTTGGTACCATAAGTTGAAGATTGTCCTAGAGCATGAACGAATCTTGTACATCTTGATAGATTCAGCATCTAAGGAGCCAACTACAAATGCATGTGGGTCAGTTAGAGTCACCAGAAGTGGCTCAGTGACTGAACCTGGTGTGTTGTATTATGCTGGTGGCTATGAGCGATGAGTTCAGTCATAGGTTCGAGACAGCTCAGCCAAAAAGATATGCTTCAAGTATTGAATGAGTCTTTTGGTACATCCGATGATGTTAAGAGGCACAAGACTAGTTGTGCTATCTTCAATGCTAGGATGAGGGATAGAGCTTCAGTCACTAATCATGTACTATATAAGATCGAGCTCATGAAGCATTTGAGCAAGCTTGGTTTTTCCTTGCATGAGTAGCTAGAAAAAGATGCAATACCGAACTCGTTGCCCAAGTCTTATCTCCCATTTCTTACTCATTACAAAATGACAAAATCTGAAGTTAACTACTCCGGATTACTGGGATTACTTCAAAACTTTGAGAAGGATCACCAGCTCTATAAGGAGTCCATGAACTTAGTGGGAGGATCTTCTTTTGGCTCTCGATCCTTTAAGAAAGGAAAGAAGAACAACAAGAAGAAGAAGTTCAAGAAGGCACAAGTTCAGATTGGAACATCCATGCAGGGCTAGATCAAGAAGCCAAAGCTCGATAAGAGTCAAGTGGAGTGCTTCTTCTATAAGAAGTGGGGGCACTAGAAGAGAAACTGTCCTCAGCACATTATCTTTCTAGATTCAAATAGGTCGAGAAAGAAGCAAGCTATTACTGGGCAAGATATTTATATGATAACTCCTTACAATCTCTCTATTTATGATATAACTGATTGGGTATTGGATATCGATAGCTCTTATCATATTTGTAATTCGTTATAGGGGTTGCAGGTCAGTAGGAGATTCCAGTAAGGCAAAAAGTTTCTGAATGTTGGAGATGGAAGATAGGTTTCAGTTCTATCATTAGGAATCTCAAAACTTGTATTTGAGTCTCATACTATTATTTTTAGTAATTATCACTTTTGTCGTAGTTTATTTTTGAATATCATTTTTGTAGGCCCTTTGGCCAAAAATAATTATGAGATTTCAATAAAGAAAGAATTATGTAATGTCATTTTGAATGGTATTACTATATTTTTTGGATATTTGAACAATGGGATATACATATTATCACAATCTGTTAATATAGTATACTCCACTGGCAAGCATCCTAGATTAGATAATGTGTCTAATATCTACTTATGGTATTGTAGGCTATGTCACATTAATAAGAACAGGATAAACAGATTGACTCAAAAAAATTTTTTTGAAGTCAGTGATTGTGAATCACTTTCAATTTGTGAGTCTTATCTTCTTGAAAAAATGACCAAGTCATCTTTTACTGAAAAAGATGAGAGAGCAACTGAGCTCTTAGGTCTAGTACATACTGATGTATGTGGGCCTATGAACATAAGTGCTAGAGATGGATATTTCTACTTTATCACTTTCATAGATGATCTATCTAGGTATGGATATGTCTATCTGATGAAACACAAGTTGGATTCATTTAAAATGTTCAAATGATTTCGAAATGAAGTAGAAAAATAAACTGAAAAGTGTATTAAAATTCTTCGATTTGATCGAGGAGGTGAATACCTTGCTGGTAAATTTCTCACATATCTAGAAGAGAATAAGATTCTCTCCTAATAGACTCCTTCAGAAATACCACAGCATAATGGTGTGTCCAAAAGAAGAAATCAGACTCTGTTAGACATGGTCTGATCCATGATGGGTTTTGCTAGCTTGCCGATATCCTTCTACAGGTATGCACTCAAATCGGCTTGCTATCTTCTAAATAGAGTTTCAAGTAAGCCTATAATTAAAACTTCATAAGAGATATGGATAGGGTGTAAGCCAGTACTTTTACACCTTAGGATCTGGGCGTACCCAGCTTATGTCAAATGATTAATCACAGATAAACTTGAATCTAGGTCTGATAAATGTACATTCATAGGATACCCTAAAGAAACTAAAAGATATATTTTTTACTATGCTGATGAACAAAAGATGTTCGTCAGTCTTAAGGCAATCTTTTTGGAAAAGAAATTTCTTAGTGAAGGAACTGTTGCCTCTAAAGTTGAACTTTAGAAAGTTCAACAGGTAGAAAAGTCGACACCTATAGTCGAATCTGAATCAAATTTGATTAGATCAAATCTAGAGCCTAGTATACCTCCATTATTAAGATGATTCGGTAGAGTATTGCATCAGCCAAATAGATACTATGGTTTCTTAGTCCGAGATGGTGAACCTATCAAACTCGATGATAACGATGAGAATTCGATCACCTATATGGATGCAATGTAGAGATCTAATTTCAAGAAATGGCTTGAGGCCATAAAATCCGAGATGGAGTCCATGAAGGTCAACGATGTGTGGACATTGGTTGATCTATCCGAAAGGATTAAATCCATTGGGTGTAAGTGGATCTTTAAGAGGAATAGGGGTACGATGGAAAGATGAAGATCTATAAAGCCCATCTGATTGCCAAAAAATATCATCAATATTATGGTATTGACTATGATGAGATATTCTCTCCTATAGCAATATTCAAATCTATTCGGATAATGCTTGCGATAGCTATCCATCTGGACTATGAGATCTGGTAGATAAATGTAAAAATAGCTTTCCTGAATGGGGAGCTTATCGAAGAGGTATATATAATACAACCTGAGAGGTTCATATCCACAGATGAGTTCAAGGTGTGCAAGCTTCAGAGATCCATTTAGGGATTGAAGCAAGCATCTCGGAGTTGGAACATGCATTTTGATAAAGTGATCAAAACATATGTCTTCATTAAGAATAGAGAAGAGCCCTGCATTTATAAATTAGCAAATGATCCGATAGTGGTATTTCTTATTTTGTATATAGATGACATTCTCTTAATCGGGAATGACATCCCCGTACTATAAGAAATAAAAGTACGATTGTCATCTCAGTTCTTCATGAAGGACTTGGGTGAAGCATTCTATATCCTAAGGATGAAGATCTATATGAATAGATCTAAGAGGATGCTTGGGTTTTCCCATTTACGTACATAAAAATCATGCTGAAGAGGTTCAGTATGGAGAATTCCAAAAAGGGATATCTTCCGATAGGCCAAAAATTTTTTCTCTCTACGAAGGATTATCTGACAACTCTTGAAGAGAGTACGCATGAATAAAATTTCATATGCTTTGATAGTGGGATCTATCATGTATGTCATGATATGTACGAGATCAGATATGGCATATTCACTAGGAGTAGTGAGCAGATACCAATCTGATCTAACAGAGAATCATTGAAAAATGGTGATAATCATCTATAAATATTTAAGAAATACTAAGAACCACTGGTTGATCTATGATGAGTCAGATTTGAAACTAGTAGGGTTTACTGACTCTAACTTTCAATCTAACTATGATGATAGCAAAAGCGTGATGGGTTATATCTTTATCCTAAATGATGGAGCCATCTACTGGAAGAATTTCAAGCAGTACACTCTGATAGACTTTATATGTAAGGTGAAGCATATCGCAGCATCAGATGCCACGAAAGAAGCTATGTTGCTGAGAAAGTTCATTACTAAGCTCAGAGTAGTACCCTCATTGGTCTGGTCTTGCTCTACTATGACAGCACTGGTGCTATTGCTCAGGTGAAGAAACTGAAGGCACACCAATGGATGAAGCACAAACTGCACTGCTACCACCTAGTCCAGGAGATCATGGATCAAGATGACGTCGACCTTCAGAAGATCGATGGAAAGAAAAACCTGGCTGATCTCTTCACTAAAGCCTTGGCGGTAAAGAAGTTTGATAATCATAAATCGAAGATGGATATTAGATACTATACCGAGTGGTTTTAGGATAAGTAGGAGTTATTAAAAATTATGTCCCAAAGTTAATCGTCAGTCTATTGACGATTGTGCTATTTTATATTTATAAATAATTTATTATTTAATAAAATAATATTCTAGCTTTTTCATCACAAAGTCTACATTTTCTAATGAATTTCATTTATTGTGATGAAGTCCTTAGAACTATTTAGTTTTGATAAAGAAATGATTTATTGATTAGTCCTTAAACTATTCATGACCAAATGATACGTTGTTAATCAGGACAACAACGTTTATCGAGTATAGGTCGCTTTATGCCATATAAGTTGGTTGTTTTCTTAACCAAGGAGTGTGGAGATACTGATATGGCATATGGATGAGATGTAAGGATACATCATCACTGATTGTGACCAACTTCAGAGCATTCTGCTATCAAGAATTGCTCTGATGGGATATGGGTATAAGTGTCCATTAGACCTGAGATCACCATGGCAGCTTGTAAGCAACTCACTATGCTTTGGTGCTGGATTATCTGAATTTTTAATTCAGTCATGAAAGATTAATGAGCACAGCCAAGTACTTGTAAAGTCGGTGGTGATCAAGAAGAAATGACCACTTCAAGGGTTTGGAAAAAATACATCACTATATTTCAGTTTAGCAAAATCTTGGTCAGGATAATTCATGAGATGGATTTGATATTTTGATATACAATGTGGATGATCTAATCAGGATTGATAGTTAAACTCTAAGTCATCCTATGAGCATTAAGGTCAAGGGGATGAATTATATAAAAAATATATCCACATGGGTTCTAAGAGTGTTGTTTTATACATTCGATCTATCCGACCGTTGGATATCATTACTAGATGGTTACTTTGATTAGTACAGAAATTTATTTCTATACTACCAGCTTAGGTTCGAATCCATGGGGTCATACACATAAGAGGTCTCGATCTGATCAGGTGGTTGATCAATGATTTAGAATTGCTCTAAGATCAAATAATCAATATAATTGATGTTTGATCTAGTGCAAATGTTGCAGGAGGATCGATTAGCAATTAGATTGTTAATTAGCTTAATTTGATTAAGTCAGATGATTGAGATTAAGTCTAATTAAATATAATTTAATTAGATTTAGTTTGGACTTGATTGAATCAAGTTTAATTGATTTATTGGATGAGCCAATTGCAAGAGAGAATAAGTTGCTATTCAATTAGAACTTGTATGCACCCAATTTATAATTTGATTAGAAATAAAATTAGATTTAAATTTGATTTAATCTAATTTAATTAGATTTTTAGTTGGACTAAGATCATCTCTAATTAGGCTGCATTAGTTTTGATTTAATTGGATTCAAATAATAAGTTGGACCAAGTCAAAACTAGAAGTCCTAGCGTGACTAGGATTTCTCCATCTTGCACCATCTTGCTTTCCATGCCCCCCACACACCAATTCCCTTGAATCTTTTATGGAAAATTTTATTTCTAGAGAGTATCCATATTCTTTTTATGTCTCCCACTATTTTAGAAGGAAATTAGTTGTGGAATAAGTCAAAACAAACAAGTTGTTTTGACCTAGATCTCTAGTAGATAGAGTTTGACACATCATCTTTTCTTATTTCTTTGAGGCACCAAATCATCTAATTTTTTTCTAATTTTTTTATGAAAAATAAAAGACTTATTTGCACATATTCTCTAGAGTTCATAAAAAAAAAATGAAGGGACGCCCAAGAGTTGGGTGCCCCAATCCTTGCTCAATTTGGACCTGCCTTTCTATGTATTTGACCTAGACAAGGACTCTATCATAACTCTCTATTTAAAGAGAGTTGGGGCATAAGTTTTCTATGGATTTTAGATCTGAAAGAGAGGTTTGGGGCATGGGAAGCTTGGGTGCAAAGAAGATCTGGGCATGGTGCTTCATTGAGACACAAACTGTTATATCCTATTGAGAGAAAATGAAGGGAGAAGAAAAGTTTCTTCTCCAGGATTTTTTCTTGATCCCTTCCTCCTCCTTTTATGAGATTTTGAGAGGTGAATCCCTTCACAAATCTTTTTCTTCTTTTTTGAATATTGGAGGATCCAAGGATTAAAGAAGAAGATTCTAGATCAGCCATCAAACAAGAATAAGCACAGTATTAGCATGCTGTGCTGATTTTCTATCATCGAACTTCAGATATTAGATCAGGATCTTGTGTGGACATCCTATAAAGGTTGGACACGTGTGCAGCTCCAAGCGATGATCTTAGCCTCGGATCAGCGAGTTGAAAAATCTAACTTGCTAATATAAGGGTGATGCGATCTCTTTTTTTCTATCTAGATTTGATCTAGCATAGTTCTGATGTTGATGTGATCAACATCATATTTTCTTGTCTCTTAATTTTAGATTTAATAGCATGCTTAAATTATGTGATAAGATCCTAAATCTAAGGCTCTTTCATGTATTATTAATGAATTAATATGATTAGTTTATCTCTTTCACTGCATGTTTTGAAAAAGTTTCAAAATCTGATAATGAAATCGTAGATTTGTTTCCTTCAAAAAGATGGCATATAGAGGCATAAAAATAATTCAATAATTATAGGATAAAATAAATTTAAAGTAGATCATAAATTTTAAGCTTATCTCTGATTTTTAAAAATCTATCTTCATTTAAAGGCTTTGTGAAAATATCAGTAAGTTGATTTTCAGTTAAGACAAATTTAAGTATAATATTCTTATTTTGAATAAGATCTCTAATGAAATGAGGTTTAATTTCAATATGCTTTGTTCTTGAATGTTGGATAGGATTTTTGGTTACATTTATGGTACTAGTGTTGTCACACCTAATGAAAATATTATTTTATTTAATTTCAAATTCTTCAAATTATTACTTAATTCAAAGTATTTATGTGCAGCAACTTTCCACAGCAACATATTCGGCCTCGATCATTGATAATGCCATGGAGTTTTGCTTTTTGCAGTACCAAGAGATTAAGTTCAATCCTAGAAATTGGCATGTACTACTAGTATTTTTTCTATCTATTCTACATTCTCCATAATCAGCATCAGAGTATCCTATTAAGTCTATTAAGGATTATTTTGAGTACCATAAACCTAAGATGTTTGTGTTAACAAGATACTAAAAATTCTTTTAACAGCTAGTAAGTATGATTCTTTAGAGTTTGATTGGAATCTTGTACACATGCAAATATTAAATAAAATATCAAGCCTACTTGCAGTTAAATAGAGTAGTGAACCTATCATACCTCTTAGAGTTTTTCATTTATAGTCTTACCATTTTCATCTTTATTTAGTTTGCATGAGGGCCTCATTAGTGTGCCGATCTTCTTTGCATTCTCCATACCAAACTTTGTCAGCATTTCTTTGACATACTTGGTTTGGTTGATGAAGATGTCTTTCTTTGATTATTTAATTTGAAGCCCTAAGAAGAAGGTTAGCTCCCACATCATGTGTTAGATGTGTATCCTAGAAGCCAGATTGGATAACACTTGTAATGCATGTTCTAGGAGCATTTTTGTAATTTTGACATAAAATTAATAAAGGCTTATTTTCTTCTATCACATTGTATATAAAGTATCTGTGATACATCCTTTGAGTTAATAGGTATGATAATGCATATTTTCAAGAGCTAAAAATTTAAGACATGTATTTTCATAATTAACTCATAAAATGCTTCCGATCGTAGGATCATTACAAGGATGGTGATCGATCTGCAAGATTGATGTATGATCGCTTTCTTTTGGTAGATTGATTTTGAGTCTATGGTATAGAGACACTAGAGCAAGAGTATAGATACTCGTTAAGAATGAGGGCACGGAGCGTGACCACTTTGTGCAGTCATAAGAAAGTCTACCTTCTCATCGATGACTGATTAGATGCTACAATTGTGTATCTGGTTCTTTGAGTTGAGGTGCATCTATAGTTCGCCTTGAGTGTATTATAGTTTGACTACACCATAACTTGGTCTCTTAGCCATTTAGAATCTCGAGGTGTATGTTAGCTATAGCATATTCATTGCAGAAATTAGATTGTACTAAGATGGGATCTATCAACCTCAGTAGAGAAGTAATCCTATGATGATCATGAGATTGAGTCTTTAAGCCCATGGCCATGGTAGTGTCATATAATAGAAAAGAGTTTCCATTAGGATTTCGTATCGGACTCGAATCAAATGATTCAATCATATGATGTGTGTTGGATTTGATGAGTTCATCTTAATCCTAATCCTATCAGGGCTCATGATAGAGGAACCCAATCACATAGGTAGCTACACAGAGAGGTTCGTATTCGGTTCTGATAGATTGCCATCATATACTACTAGGTATTACTGATAGATTTTGGGATCAATTAAAATTATCTTGATGATCAACGATTCTAATTGGATGAATTGGAAGAGTTCTGGTCCATCGAAAGATATTTTGATGATGTCGATTATAGAGATCGTGACATATCCCATTACCATGTAGAACCGAATCTAACTAGATCACACAAATAAGGATTTAGGTCTGGATGTTAACAATTGAGCTAACCCAGTTTGATTAATTTAGATTAGATCTAATTAGATTAAAAAAAATGTGTTAGCATACGATTGAGCCTAACATTCTCCTTCTGTAGTCTTTTTGGTTCGTTTTGACTGAGTGAAATTGGATTTGGCTCAGCTGAGAGCCTTGTATGGATTTGTCCTGATCTGACAAGGCTTATCCTGATTCAAACAGGGTTTGTCCTGGTGAGAATAGGTCTTGTCTTAATCTAACAAGGCTTATCCTGATGAGATCAAGGCTTGTCCTAGATACCATGAAATGAGAACAGGACAAGGGTTGTCTTAATCAGGATAGGATTTGTCCTAAAACCATGTGATGGAATTTGGACAAGGATCATTTGACCCAGTCTTTGCAAGAAAGAAGAGGGAAGGTGTGCATCCCCTAGAATTTATTTGAGGGCACACGCCCCTAGGTGATTTTCATGGAAGAAAAGAGGGCGCATGCCCCCATATGGCATGCACCCATAGTGGATAAAGGTTGAGATGTTTTGAATAGGTCAAACACCTTGGAGATGAGATCTCTTGCACCTATCCATGTTAATCCCCTATTCTCCATGCCATTTATTTTGATATTTTGTGCAACAAAATTCAGATTAAAATTGGTGTGGGGCGTGGAGATCAAGGGATAGTCAATCTGCATGTTAGTTTTAACCTATTCAAAGTCATATGCTAAGGGACTCTTAAGTTGGTCCATAAATAGGGCCCTACACAAAGTGTTTATGCATTATAGTTTCTCTATGGCAAAGCCCTGTCTCTCCCTCCACCTCCACACATTCTCTTCTAGATCTTCTTTCTCTTCTCCATGCCCAAGGAGTTGGGCATTTCAGCGATCAAAGGTCGAGAGCAGCTGGCGCAAAGACAAGGCTAGAAGATCCCAATCAAGAGACGAACGTGCAGCCTTCGGAGATTGTCTTGAAGACTCTACAGATGCAGATCAGATTTGATTTTTTGTGATCAAATCCAGAAGGAGAGGATGTCCAGAACCAGCTAGAGTAGACTTCAATATAGGTCGGGCATGTGCGTGGCTAGATCCAGAACCTTAGGAGCAGTTAGATCATCGTTAGGATAAAAAGTTTATCCAAATAGGTAACAAATATTGTTATGATTTTAATTTAATATTTGTTTTCAATATTAGATCATATGTATTAGATCTGAGAACTCTCAGATTTGATCAAATTTTGTAAAATTTTTTTTGAAATTTTGCTGTAGATCAAATCAGATCAATCTTATGGCAGAAAAATTTAATTTTTTTTCAACTGGTATCAAAGCTGTATTTGTAGTTCTTCGAATTAGATTTTGATCTAATTTTTAATTTACTTATGATCTGATATGCATAATTTTAGAGATTATGTGAGATGTAATTAGATTTGAATTCAGTAGATTAATTAAAAAGATTCATATATGCGATGTATGACATGCATGTCTAGACTAGCTTTTATTATTCTATGCAATAGATTATCTCAAAAAAATTTTATTTTTGATATGATCTGTTATTGCAGAATCTGGTTGACGTCGGTGATCTATAAAATAAAGTTCCATCCGGAGTCAATGATGGTGGCTTCCGTAGGATCCTCCGACGATCAAGTCAGCTCTTCTGACTAATAGAAATAGAGTACTCAAAAAAGAGTTCAACAGTATTTTGGAAAGAAGAAGAGAGCTTAGAGAAAATATATCTAAAGGATCTCTTTTTATAGACGGAGCTTGTAGCAGATTGATAGTAACAGCTACAGCCATCTGGTAGAGGGCCGCTCGAGGTCTATTTAAGTCTGTCACAGAGGGGGGTGCCGCCTATAGCACCACCTATAGTAGACTGATGGTGATAGCCATCGCCGTTCGATAGCAGATCGCTGTCGCCTACAGTAGACTGATATTAACGACCGCAGCCGTCCGATACTAAGCCGCTTGGGGCCGTATGGAGAGATGAAGAGCTTTGACGTATGTCAATTTCAGAGGAGTTCGGACTTTCAAAAGAAATATGGCTAGAGGGGATCATCCGAAAGGAGTTCGGCTTCCATAGGAGTCTGACTAAAGGAAAGATCCTGAAGGAGTTTGGCTCCTGTAGAAGTCCGACTGAAGGAGAGTTTCAGAAGGAGTTCGGCTTTCGTAGGAGTCCGACTGAAGGAGAAGTTCGGCTCCTATAGAAATTCAACTGAAGAAGGGATCCAAAAAGAGTTCGACTCTCGTAGGAGTCCGATTGAAGGAGAAGTTCAGAAGGAGTTCAGCTCCTATAGAAATCTGACTGAAGGAGAGATCCGAAAGGAGTTCGACCGCTGGGGAGTTTGGTTGGATTCGGCTCCTGGTGGAGTTCGGCTACTGAATGAGTTTGGCCGCTGGAGGAGATCGGGTGGCTTTCGACTACTGAAGGAAGAGTTTTTGATGGAAGCTCTTCCATGATTATCGGTTGCATTAGGCTAAGCATCAGATTGGACTTCGACGATAGTGGGATTTATCTCCAATAATAGTCCCCTCGCTCTTGAGTTTGAAACTCGAAGGAAGGGAGTACAAAAAAGGTGACTGTCGAAGTCATTTTCTGGCCTCTGCACCCATTGAAGTTGAAGTTCAGAAGAGATCTTGTCTCCAGTCGAAGTTATCGTCGAAGTTGAAGCTCGGGGGAGATTTTATCTCCAGCCGAGGTTAAAGAAGATCCTATCTCCTGTTGACATAGACTTTGAAGCTCGAGGAAGATCTTATCTTCAGCCGAGGTTGAAGGAGATCTTATCTTCTATTGTCGTAGACTTTGAAGCTTGGGAAAGATCTTATCTCCAACCGAGGTTGAAGGAGATCTTTTCTCCTATTGACGTAGACTTTGAAGTTCGAAGGGAGATCTTATCTCCAGTCGAGATTGAAGGAGATTTTATCTTCTGTTGACATAGATGCTCGACGGAGATCTTATCTTCGATCGAGGTTGAAGGAGATCTTATCTCCTATTGACGTAGATGCTCGATGGAGATCTTATCTTCGACCGAGGTTGAAGGAGATCCTATATCTTATTGACGTAGATTTTGACGCTCGAAGAAGATCTTATCTCCAATCGAGATTGAAGAAAATCTTATCTTTTGTTGATGTAGACTTTGAAGCTTGGGAGAGATCTTATCTCCGATCGAGATTGAAGGAGATCTTATCTTCTATTGACAGACTTTGAAGCTTGGAAGAGATCGTATCTCCAGCCGAGGTTGAAGGAGATCTTATCTTCTGTTGACGTAGATGCTCGAAGGAGATCTTATCTTCGGTCGAGGTTGGAGGAGATCTTATGTCCTGTTGACGTAGACTTTGAAGCTCAGGAAAGATCTTATCTTTAGCCGAGGTTGAAGGAGATTTATATCTCCTGTTGACATAGACTTTGAAGCCCGGAGAAGATCTTATCTTCAGTCGAGGGATGAAAGAAGATCTTATCTCTTATTGACATAGAAGCTCGAAAGAGATATTATCTTTGACCGAGGTTGAAGGAGATCTCATCTCCTATTGTTGTATACTTTGAAGCTCGGAGGAGATCTTATCTCCAGCTGAGGTTGAACGGAGATCTTATCTCCTATTATCGTAGACTTTGAAGCTCGGCTCTAATCAAGATTGAAGGAGATCTTATCTCCTATTGACGTAGACATTGAAGCTCGTTTGAGATCTTATCTTCAGTCGAGGTTGAAGAAGATTTTATCTTCTATTGATGTAGACTTTGAAGCTCGAGAGAGATCTTATCTCTAGTCGAAGTTGAAGGAGATCTTATCTCCTGTTGACGTAGATGCTCAGGAAAGATCTTATCTCTGGTCGAGGTTGAAGGAGATCTTATCTCCTATTGACCTAGACTTTGAAGCTCGGAGATCTTATCTTCAGTTGAGGTTGAAGGACTTTGACTTGCTCATGTTAGGATGAGGTTCTCCTCCTGTTTCTAACATGGCCACTATTGATTGCTTCTTCCTAATCATCACATAGTTTTTGCACCAAAAAATAATAATGTTGAAATGGAGGAGTTTTATTAAAGGAAAGTTATTGGTAGTACATCCTTAGATTTTCTGAGTTTCAAGGTCGTGGGAGCGTTGTTCCTCCGAGCTCCTTCAGACGATAAGTTTCAAACTGGACGACCTCTTTTACTTCATACGGGCCTTTCCAATTTGGAGCAAGCTTTTTCTGGCTATAAGACTGAGAGATGGTGGCTTGCTGAAGTACTAAGTTCTTCAGAAATAGGATTGATGATGCTGAGAGACGGTCGATCTTCTTATTGTTCCTTTCTTATTGGTGGTTCTGACTACGGTAGCGCCCTTGGCCGTTCTTCTCTTGCTTCAGACTAGCGTCTGAGGAATCGACCCAGCCGGCCTCTCTTGATAAGCTCCTTGATTTTATCTTAGAGCTGAATACATTCTTCAGTATCGTGGCTATGATCACGATGGTAGAGACAGTACTTACTTCGATCGTGCTTGTTTGGGGAAGATCGTAATTCTTCTGGTCTTGGTAGCTGATTTTTAATTTCCATCAGAACTTGAGTTTTAGGAGCATTAAGGGGGGCTTAGTTGCAGAACCTTTCGGGGGAAAGACTTCTTCGCGCCCTTCTGTCAGAGCTTCTTTGATGACGAGCTCGAGGAGGAGTTCGAGCTTGCTTGCACTCGGAGGGAGTCTCTGAGCATGATCAAATTTCATTCGGCCCTCCATCAGTCGTGGGTTTACTAGACTCGCTCGCCTGCCGCTCTCCTACGACTTCTTCATCCTTCAACTTGAAGGTTTCTTCCATACAGGCATATCTCTCGATCTGGGCTAGCAGATCGATAAAGTTTCTAGGATACTTCTTCTCCAGGGAGAATAGCAAATCGTTCTTCTGAAGGCCATCCTTGAGTGTAGCCATCGCAACTGACTGATCCAAGTTTTGGACCTCCAATGCAGCAGCATTAAATCGAATGACATAAGCTCGGATGGATTCTCCCTCCTTCTGCTTGATGTTCATCAGAAAATTCGAACCTCGGCATGGACGTTGGCTGCTGGCGAAGTGAGCTACAAATTGATGGCTCATCTGATCAAAGAAGAAGATCGTATTCGATTTTAATGTCGAGTATCAGTTTCTTGCTACTCTCTTTAAGGTAGATGGAAAAGCTCGATATAATATGGCATCTGGTACACCATGGAGTATCATCATGATCCGAAAGGCTTCCAGATGATCGATCGGATCAGAGGTTCCATCATAGCTTTCAAGTTGGGAAAGCTTGAAGTTCGGTGGAATGGGCTCTTGCATAATTTGGGGAGAGAGGAGGATCGATGCAGACATTATCATGGGGAACCGAGGCGACGTGGTAGAGTTCTTCAATCCATCGGTCCATCTTCCATAGTTTATGATCGAGGACATCGTCTCGATCATAGATCTTGGATGGCTTTCGGTTGTAGATGTGGAAGATCTCTTTTGGAGGAGAATCATGATCCGAAGATAGATCCTCTGCTCTCTGTTTCTCCTTTTTAAGGGTGATGGATATGCTAGGCCAAATGCTCTTCCTTAGGATCGATTCCTTACATCCTGATGGTGGGTTTTCTGATGGAATCACCATCAGAGGCTGCTGCATGGCCTACACCATTTTGGTGAGGCCCTGAACCCGCTGCATCAGTAGGTGAAACAGCTCTGGATCTACTATGGCCATCGATGGAGGTGGTGGTTGAAGTGTTGGCGATGGATAGGAATAGATTGATCTGGCTCAAACCTGACAGTAGAAGCGATAGATCTCTGGATAGTCACCTTCTTTGGAGGCATTTCTTGGGATCAAGAAAGAGGATGGAGATGAATCTTGAAGGAGAAGGTCGGTAGGGTCGATTGAGCACTCCTTTAAGAATAAGGGTACCTCAGAAATAGAGGATCCTTCCTCTAGCGCTAATTCTATTGTTGTAGAATTTGGTTGACGTCGGTAACCTGCAAAATAAAATTTCATCCAGAGTCGGTGGTGGTGGCTCCGGTGGGATCCTTCGACGATCAAGTCAACTCTTCTGGTCAACAAAAATGAAGTGCTCAAAAAAGAGTTCGACAGAATTTTGGAAAGGAGAAGAGAGCTTAGAGAAAATATATCTGGAGGGTTCCTTTTTATAGATGGAGCTTGTAGCGGATTGATAGTGATAGCTGCAGCCATCTGGTAGTGGGCCACTCGAGGCCTAGTTGAGTTTATCATGAAGCAGGGCACCATCTGTAGCATCGTCTGTAGCAGACTGATGGTGACAGCCATCGCCGTCTGATAGTGGATCGCTGTCATCTGCAGCGGACTGATAGTGATGGCCACAGTCGTCCGATACTGAGTCGATCGAGGTCGCATGGAGAGATGAAGAGCTTTGACATATGTCAATTTTAGAGGAGTTCGAACTTTCAAATGGAATACGGCTAGAGGAGATCATTCGGGTGGAGTTTGGCTCCCATAGGAGTTCGACTGAAGGAGAGATTTGAAAGAAGTTTGGCTTCTGTAGGAGTCCGACTGAAGAAAAAGTTTGAAAGAAGTTCAGCTCCTGTAGAAATTTGACTGAAGGAAGGATTCGGAAGGAGTTCGGCTCCCGTAGGAGTTCGACTAAAAAAGAAGTTTGGAAGAAGTTCGGTTCCTATAGAAATCCAACTGAAGGAGAGATTCGAAAGGAGTTCGATCGTTGGAGAGTCGATTGGGGCTCGATCGCTGAGTAGTTCGGTTGGGATTCGATCATTGGAGGAGTTCAGTTGGGTTCAGCTGCTGAAGGTGTTCGGCTATTGAATGAGTTCAACCGCTGGAGGAGATCGGATGGGGTTCGATCGCTGGAGGATGAATTCTTGATTAAAGCTCTTCCATGATTATCGGTTGTATTAGGCTAAGCATCAGACTGAACTTCAGCGAGAGTGGAATTTATCCCCAATATGATCAATTTAAAATTTATTTTTAGGTGTTATATCATATATAATCAGATATGAAACATGCATGATTATTTTTAGTTATGATACATGAGGTATATACAAAGCATCCGTAGTTAGATCCTTAATTATATATGTGATATATATTTTAGATCTAATAGTTTTTGTAGTGTAATTAAAATTTTTGATTAGGGCATTCTCCTTGGTCATCTGGTCATCAGAGTGAGAAGGGTTTAAAGGTCCTCTCTTCCCATTCGATGCGATGCTCTTATGGCGTGTAGGGATGCTGCGCGTCTATCTTTAATCAAAAATTAGACTTTAATTTTTTGCAAAATTCTAGATCCTGAAACTCTAACCCTAACTTAATTAAGAATTAAGTTTATAAAATCAATTAGATCTAAAAATTCATAATTTTTAGATCTAAGACATTTTCATAAAACATGGGTTTGGATGTGGGTAGCTCAATTAGGTCTAGTGGTTGATCAAACCAAATCAAGAGTTGGTTAGGTGGGATCAAGAGTGCTTAGATTTGTCCAGCCTAATAGGATTAAGTTTGAGTCAAGATCGACTCAGCCACATGTGGTCGACCACTTTAAGATCTAATTTGGCTCCACAGTTCGAGCTTAGATTATAGGCTAACCCAATCAGTTCTAATTCGATAATTTGGTGTTTAAGATAAGTTTGGCAGATACGATCAATTAATTTTTAATTGGGAGCTACTCGATCTGAATGCATTCACGTTGAGTTAATGGCATATCCTTTCCATCAGTCTCACTTACCTGATCATTTGGGTGGACCCAGTTCTGATTTGAGGTGGCTAATGATTTGAGCTAACTCATGCCATTAGGTATGTCATAATTGTTATGACGAAGTCAAGTCATGTCTAAGAGATCCAAATTAAATCTTTCTAAGAAAATATTAAGTCATAGATCTTCCACCATTATAGATGTGCGGGTTCTTTCCGAGATTGATTGTTCTCAATTGGTTACAGTGGTTCAGTTGCATCAAAAAAATACAACCATATCTATTAGACATTGGATGCTACAGGTTGGAGGATGGGTTGGACTCAATATTCTGGATATGATGAGGATCCCAATCAAAAATTCAATTCATTCAAATGATGGATCTGACTTAACTAAGGATTGGAGCAATATTTCGAACATGGTGAGCTTCATGAATTAGAGATCAGGTTTGGATGCATCATGATTAGAGAATCATCGGACAAGAGTTGTCCACTCATCAGTTGATCCATCACCAATAACTATTAGATGAGGTGGTGAGCCAGTCGGTGGGACCGCACCATCTATTAGAAATCTATGAACATGAAGATTTCTACATCTCTACCAAGGTGTAAAGATCCGAGAAAATAGTGGGAGCCTAGTTTGTTTAAAATTGAAACTTCTAAATAAATTTGATCAAGTCTAATTATAAAATCTAATTAAAAACTTTGACTCTCTATAGAAAAATATCTACATCAAATCCACTAGCCTGAATCTTAGACACCCACAGACTGATCGAACCAAATTATAAGGATTGGCTAAGGAACTTCAAAATTATTTTGGGTTTGGAAGAGCTGAGCTATGTATTGGACCAAGATCTTCCCATTTTATTAGCCCATCTAACCACTGTAGCATCTCTGAAAAAATGGACAGACGATGATAACAAAGCAAGATACTACATATTGGGCTCAATGTTTGATGAGCTACAATGCCAACATGAAGATATTAGGACTGCACGCTAAATATTGGCCCACTTACAAGAGTTATTTGATGAGCAGAGTCACACAGCTCGGTATCAAGTCTCGTAGAGATTTTTTAAGGCTTAGATCCATGATGGGCGGTTGGTCCAAGATCATTATTTGATAATGATCAGAGATCTAGAAGAGCTTGAGAAGCTCAGTATCATGTTAGATAGGGACTTATCAATTGATGTGATCCTGTAATCCTTGATTGATGCATATGGGTAGTTCATCATGAACTTTCATATGCATAAACTAAAATGTTCCTTGGTTGAACTTATTAACATACTGGTTACTAGTGAGCTTTCAATGAAAGGTTCAAAGGACTTAGTTCTTATCGTGGATCGGGCTTCCTCCAAAAGAAAGTCATTTGAAAAGAAGAAGTCTGCGAAGAAGCAGAAGATAGAAGGTAAGAAGAAGAAGAAGAAAGAACCAAAGAAGAAGGCCGTTAACAAAGGAAAATATTTTCATTACAACATCGATGGCTATTGGAAGCGGAACTGCCTTTTATACCTAGCCAACTTGAAGAACAATAAGGAGGTAAGTCCTTCTGGAGTATGCTCGTCATTGAAACTAATCTTATGATTTCTTTTGCATCTAGTTGAGTGCTTGACTTTGGTTCTAGTGCTTACTTGTGCACTTTCATGCAGGATCTTGAGGAGAGCAGAAAGCTGAGCGATGGTGAGATGATCCTGCACATCAAAAATAGAGCAAGAGTTACTGCTATAGCCATGGGAACCTACCCTCTGCAATTACCATCTGGATTAGTTTTAGTTCTTAGAAACTATTATTTTGTGCCCGCAGCAAGTAGGAATTTAATTTCTATTTCTTGTTTAGCATAAGAAGGTTATGTAATTAGCTTCTTTAAGGACCACTATACTATTTTTTTTGAAAGAAATAAAATTATAAGTGGTTTCTTAATTAATGGTCTCTACCAGTTACATATTGATGTTTGTGTGTTTAATATCAAGTAAAATGTGAATGCCATAGGATCTAGTGATCTAGGGATAGTCTAAACAAAAGGTATTTATGGCATCTTAGGCTAGGTCATATAGTGGAAGACAGGATTAACAAATTGAAGAAATGTAGACTAACTTTCGAGTCATATCTAATTTGTAAATCATGCCTTCAAGGCAAAATGATCAAGCTTTTCTTTATAGGACATGAAAAAAGAGCCACAGACCTGCTTGCCTTGGTACATATAGATGTGTGCGGTCCATTTGATGTGCCGGTCAGAGGTAACTTTTTCTACTTCATCTTTATCGATGATCTGTCTCAGTACGGGTATGTATATTTGATGTAACACAAGTCTGAAGTTTTTGAAAAGTTTAAGAAATTCAGATATAAAGTAGAAAAATAAATTGAAAAGCCCATTAAGATACTTTGATCAGATCATGGAGGTGAATACCTTAGTCAAGAATTTATGGACCATCTCAAGGATAATGACATAATCTCGTAATGGACTCTGTCTAGAATACCTTAACTCAACGAAGTTTTAGAATAGAGAAATCAGACCTCATTAGATATAGTCTGATCCATGATGAGCTTCATGGACCTTCCTGAGTTTCTTTAAGGACATAGTTTAATGATAATAATATATCTACTGAATAGGGTTCCATCTAAAATCATTCTTACCACACCGTATGAGATATGGTATGGTAAAAAATCAAGTCTGAGTTATCTCGAAATTTAGGATTGTCCAACCTATGTCAAGAGACAGTAGACAGACAAATTAGGATCTAGATCCTTTAGAGCTTGGTTTGTCAGATATCCTAAAGAGTCATTAGGATATTATTTCTATCTTCCAGAAGATCATAATATGATTGTGAGTCGACATGCCATTTTTCTTGAAAAATAGTTTATTCAAGATGGTGGCATCGGACGACTGATTAGGCTCAAAGAGAAAGCCTCCAAAGAGAAACGAGCCAAGGAACTTAAGGAACCTAGTCAGTCTGAGCCTATCCAGAAACAACCTCCTCCATCTCATAGTTCAAGTAGGATTTTTCATCCTCTTAAGAGGTACTTAGGTATCATTTCAAAAGATCATTAGGATATTATTTCTATCTTCCAGAAGATCATAATATGATTGTGAGTCGACATGCCATTTTTCTTGAAAAATAGTTTATTCAAGATGGTGGCATCGGACGACTGATTAGGCTCAAAGAGAAAGCCTCCAAAGAGAAACGAGCCAAGGAACTTAAGGAACCTAGTCAGTCTGAGCCTATCCAGAAACAACCTCCTCCATCTCATAGTTCAAGTAGGATTTTTCATCCTCTTAAGAGGTACTTAGGTATCATTTCAAAAGATGTAGAGAAAATGTTCCTCATGAAAAATGGGATTCATGATGATGATTCCAAAACCTATGATGAGATGATATCAGATATCGACTTCGAGAAATGGTCAGAGACAATGAAGTCAGAAATTGACTCAATGCACTTGAACCAAGTCTAGACCTTGGTAGATCCACCTGAAGGTATTGTACCTATTGGGTGTAAATGGATCATCAAGAGAAAGATAGGTGCAGATGAAAATATAGAGACATTCAAAGCTAGACTAGTAGTGAAAGGGTATAGTCAGCACGAAGGCATTGACTATCAGAATATCTTTTCGTCAGTAGCTATGCTAAAATCCATCCGCACATTACTTGCTCTTACAGCCTATTTCGATTATGAAATATGATAGATAGATATGAAAATGACAATCTTAAATGGATATCTTAAGGAAGATATCTATATAGAATAGTCCCTTAGTTTCACATGTTAGAATTTGATGCCTCGAATTCGATCTATTGCAGAGGAGAATTAGTATCAGCAAGCAGTCGATCTAGCTTGGATATGGGATCGAGTCAGCTTGGGCTGAGATCGAGCCAGCTCGAACCATTACCGAGCTAGCTCTCTCAGGAGATAGAAAGTAGGAGTTCGAACTAGATGCAGTCGAACCAGCTTGTCCCCTGATCGAGCTGGCTCGATAGAGATGAATAGAACAGATGGGGTTTTCTATTTGGACTCGGATTGTGATTAATCCAAGAGGTCTATGGGAGTTGCACGTAGACCATAAGATCCAGCGGCCATGGAGGATTGCGGTCATGATTTAAAGGTTGGAAAATATTTCAAGGATCCATCAAGATCATGTTCGACTCATATTAGGAGAAAGAGCCATGTTAAGACTTCTGTGAACTATTGAGAAAAGGATTCTCATCCTATTTAAAGGGTTGAGGTGTTGTGGAGTAGCAAGGTGGCATGTGTGGCATGAGAGGTATATAGAGAGGCTTAGGAAGCCATCGAGAGGAGCTTGGCAGAGCGTCGAGTATGTGCAACTTGCGAGAGAGATTTATGTATGGTGAGTTGAGAGTGGATGTTCTCTTGTACCTATTTTTCTCTTTCATAGTAGACCTTTGCATGCCCTATAGAGGCGAGCCTTTGGGTATCCACGTACTTGATTATTTTCTTTTTTTATTTTCTTTCTTCTTCCTGCCATAATAGTTTGGTACTAGGTCCTTAATAAGTGGTATTAGAGTAGCTGATATCCTAATAGATTGGTATCAGAGCGTGTTGATACCACATCAATTGATATCAGAGCTAGATAGTACTGGAGTGTAGATTATAGCAGCGGATAGAGATTGAAGAATATAGAGAAGACAAGCACAATCATGGTAGAGATCAACATGTTTGATGGGAAGGATAATGTCTCATTATGGCAAGCAAGGATAAAGAATGTCCTCATCCAACATGGGTTGATCGATGCTCTCTTATACGACAAGATGCCAGCTACCATGGAGGTGAAGGATTGGAAGCGGATCTAGATGCAGGCGGTGAGCATGATCTGCTTGTACCTAGCGGATGATGTGGTGATCCATATGCTTAGTGAGATTTTTTCGACGATGCTATGGTCGAATCTTAAGGAGCTGTACATGGCAAAGGCACTCACCAACATGCTATTTTTTTAGAGATAGTTCTACCAACTGTGGATGGATGAAGGCCAGAGCGTGCGGGAGCATGTATCTAACTTTCAGAAGATCCTCATCGACCTCAGCATTGGCGAAAAAGTTGAGAAGAAGATAAGGGTGTTGGTCTTGCTAGCATCACTTCTTTCTTCATGTGAGTCCTTGATGACTGCTCTTCTAGTGAAAAAGAGCACTATCAAGATGGATGAGGTCACTACAATGATATTTCAGAATGAGATTCTTAGAAAGAAGAATCCAGCTTCGAGCTTAGATGGTGGCAGCTCAGCTTTGGTGGTCTTTGGAGGAATAGGAGGCAGTAGATGGAGTGGTAGAGGATCACGAGGAGGACGATCCAAGTCCAAGATGAGGGACGAAAACAAGATTATATGCTAAAGGTAGACGAGTTTGGGCATCGAGTCTAGGATTGCCCACAACTCAAGGATCGGACGAGGGCTACTACAGCGATGGCCAGTAGCGAGCCGAAGGATGTTGTCTTGGAGATATCTGATGAGGTATCTACTTTTTTTCAGTAGTAGATTTTAGATTCTGCTTGCACATATCATGTTTATTGCAGGGAGGAGCAGTTTGACTCCCTAGAAAGTAGTGAGGATACTTTTTTTCTGTCTAATGGATCGAGCTATGTGATTAGAGGCATCGAGACGGTCAGCTGAAGGACACATGATGGTGTAGTGAGAAGATTGGAAAAGGTCCGATACATATCCAATTTTAAGTAGAATCTTATTTTACTGAGCAGACTGGATTCAAACGACTACAGGTGGATAGCTGATGATGGAATCTTAAAGGTTATGTGCAGTGATAGGATGATATTGGAGGAGAAGAAGAGGATGAGAGGATATTATTATCTGGTAGGAAGCCCAGCGCGAGGTGGAGCTTCAGGAGCCAGAGAGAGCCCAGTGTGAGGTGGAGCTCCAGGTGGAGGTGGATCGAACATGAGATGGAAGACTCGGAAGAACGAGAGACAACATCATAGAGTGAAGTTCCTACTTGTTGCCTAGAGGTAGCAACCCAAGAGGGGGGGTGAATTGGGTTCTTATAAAAGCTTTGGCCAAATTTAACTCTAAGCAATTATGTGCTTTAATTTTAATCAAAGTGGTGAGGATGAGATGTATATAATATGAGCAGCGGAATTAAGATAACAAAATCAATCTATGAAAGTAAAGTAAGAATTATAAGTATGCAAAGTATATAGAGAGATAGAAGAAAAAAGCACAACACAAATACATAAAGATTTATAGTGGTTCGGAGCAATCCGCTCCTACGTCCACTCTTTATATTTTTTTGGGAATTTCACTATAATCTATCCTTGATTATAGTGTGTTTATTTTTTCAGGCTCACAAACAAACCTAGTTGGTTTTCATAGGAGCACGAACCAAAATCTAACACCGTTAGTTTTTCGGATTCACTAATAACTCAGTTGGTTTTTCGGGATCACCAACCAAAATCTACAATATCCAATTTTAGGTTTGGATGGGCCTAAGTCCCAAGTTTCTTTGCCCCAAAAAAAATTGTAAAGAAATAAAAAAATATAAGTAAAGTTTCAGTACGATATAAAAAATAGAATATAAGCTCTTTTAAATCCTAAAGAATAAGCCAATAATGTGCTCGATTGAAGCATAACTTTTCTTCAAATTGTGCTTGAGAGGATGTGAAAGATGTTGGAGAAGATTGCTTTGAAGGTTCGCTGAAATCTATGCACAACACTTCTCTCTTTTTTCTTTTCTTTGGATTTTCAATGTTCCTCATAAAATCTGAAAGATTCTCTCTCTAAATCTCTTAATCTCTTTCTTCTATTTTTTTAATTGATTCTCCATCTTTAAATACCTTTAGAGAAGGTTAGGGTGAGAGTTCTTAATCATTGAAAATTCTGAAATAGCCATTAGGATCGAAAAATAGCCCTTGAAAAACTATCCGTTGAAGGTTGTCCGTGCAGATCGAGATCTCTCAATTTTTTATTAGATCTTTCATCAGATTTCAAGATCTCTCAGTTTTTTACGAGATGTCTCATCAAAATCGTGAGACCTCTCAAGAAATCTGAGACCTCTTGCTCTCAGAGCACAGAAATGAAGTTTCTATCTTCTGAGAATCAGACATCTCGAGTTCAACTCGAGACCTCTCGAGATTGTGCCAGAATATTGTTTCATTGTGTCAGACCACTCGAGACCTCTTGAGTAAAGTCCAATATATCTCAAAAAATTCTGACTTCATTTTTCTTCAATATTTGACCTTCGAAATTTGAGTTTCTTGATCCTAAATTCTTTTAAACATAATTGCTTTCTTCAATTTTAATTTTTCTTCTTTCAATCATACATTCTTCATCCCAAGCCATCCAAATATATGTGAATTTGCTCTTTTAAGTATTATGGCATGTTGTCTTGAGAGAATTTATTCTTCAGATAAATTCTTTATTTTGGATACTTGAAAAATTCTACACACATTCTTGAAACACATGATTAGATATATAATACACTCAATATTTTGGAATCATCAAAATCAATCTCAGGGTCAACAATTTCCTCCTTTTTGATGATGATAAAATCTTGAGTATATGCACAATAAAAGCAAATAATGTATTTCTATGCATTTTGCTAAAAAGTATTATGAAGTATAGATTAAACACATTAATGAGTACTTCATGAATGTTCTCAATTATTCTTTTGGTTCATTGCACATATTCATATACTTATAAAAAAATATTTCAATTCATATCAGTGAGTATTAAGTTTTTATTTTAAGCATCAATACAATTCATTAAGTTTCTTCAAGCATATATTCATGTCAGTGAGTATTAAGTTTTTATTTCAAGCATCAATATAATTTATTGAGTTTTTTCAAGCATATACTCAACATTCCTCTTCTCCTTTTTGATAGCATCAAAAAACTCATGAAAAAGAAATAAGAAATAATCATCAAAATTAATAATATGATTGTATCAAAGTAAGAATTGCATTAAGTTCAGAAAATTAATTTATATGAGTTATCAAAATCAACATCAAAGCATTAAATTGAGAGATGTATTAAATTCATGAAATCAATTTAAATAAATCATCTTCCTTTTGAAAATTTATCATTTGACTCAAAATAAGTTTCAAATATTTATTTTAATTTCAAAAATTAGCTTGAATTTAAATATTATATGCTTTTCCTCTTTTTGATTGAATATGATCTTTATTTAGATTTTCAAATATGCAGTTTTAAGTTTTAAGAGGAATAGAGCTTTTTAAAATATTTGAATATAAAATCAAGCATAATATATACTTTAATATTTTAAATTTTTTTTTCTTAAGAAATTTTGGTCAATTAGAATTGAAAAAGGTATGTATCGAAAATGTATCGAGAAAAGTAAAATAAATAGTATCAAAGCATAAGATAGTCACATTTTCAAATTCATTGCTTTGAGTAAAATGTTATTTTAAAATAAATAATTCATAAGAATTTTGCAATGTACATGAAAAATTTAGGATTAAATTTGAATTTTTAAATGAATTTTAAAATTTATTCCTTGGAGTAAGAATATGTTTTCAAATTAGTCAAAATTTTTTTAATCAAATCAAGTTAGAAAATATCCCTCTTCCTATTTTTCATACTTATAGCAAGATTAATTTACTCTTCAACTTTCTTTCCTTCTTTATATTTCAAATCAAACAAATTTAACATGAATTTAACCACTAAATTTAGATTTTTTAAATTTGAAAGATATTTTCAATTTCAAAGATCTTTTCAATTAAATGAATATTTTTTTTTTAATATTTTCTTTCTCTTACTTTAACAAATAAAGTCATTTCTTTAAAAGATTTTCTTGATACCAATTAAACTAAGTTTTAGATCAAATCACGATTTTCTTGGTTCAATATCATTTAAAGATTAATTTGCAAATTCAGCTTGATACTAATGGTTTTAGTTTTGAATTAAATCCTGATGAATTAATTCAAATTAAATAGTTTAAAAATTTAGAATGATAAATAAATTTAAATTGATATCAGCAAATTAGTTAAGATAAGTCATAATGAAATTTTCAGTTATTCTTCAAAAAGATCATCTCTTTCTTTTCTTAAGATATATTAAGCTATTATAGGTTCAGAAAAGGTATATATTTTTTAATTTATTTTATATAATATCATATCAAACATATAGTTGTATAAAATCAAATTTGAAGCAAAAATATTTTCTCTTTTTGCCAAAAGATAAATCAATCAAATACATGACAAGTAGTAAGCTATTTGATACCAATTACTTAAAACTAAAGTTCTCTTTAAATATTTAGTAATTTAAAATATTCATATCCAATAAGAATCTTTTAATTTAAATTCACTAATTATAAAATTGATATGGGAAGACTTAAAATATTATGCTAAATTTTAAAATAAACTATTTCATCTATAGCATGATATATAATGGAGAGCGTATTAATCTTTAAAATCAAAGCATTCAAATTAATGCAAGCATCAAAATCAATTATACTTATCAAAACATGAAAGGAGTTATCATATGCATACATATTAACATATCATTAAAGCTAATACATCAAACTTTCAATTCATAGAGTATGATCATTTTAAGCAATGATAAATCATCAAAATCAATCAAACATGCTTAATAATTTTGCTAATTAATAATTAAAATATATTTAGCAAATAAAGATGGCATGGTATGAGAATAGTTTAGATTTTACCAAATAGCACCATCCATCTAGTTTCATTTCCAAGGTATCCATAAAAATTTTCTTCGTTTTGCTTTATTGGATCCTTGGTATACCTATAAAATTACTTCATAATTTTTGGTACCCAAGTTTTCTTAGGTCCATTGAAGTTAGTGTTCAAGATTTTTTTTGGAATCCAAATTTGTCTAACCAAAGCATGGCCAATTCTTTTAAAATTGTATTCAAAAATTTTTTGGCCAATTTTATTGCATTTAAAGTATTTAATTGAATATTGAGTTGAAGCTCTTGTGAAAATACTCTTGGCATTTTGCTGTTTTCTTGAAACATTAAGATTAGTTTCTATTTTATTAAAAATAGCCCCATTAACTTTTACCATAGATTGGAAATTTTGAAAATTAATGGTAAACTTTTCAGCAATAGGCTTCAAAATTTCAATCTCTTCTTAATATTTTATTTTCTCCTAAGAGCTCTTTCTTTTCATTTAAAAGATTTTTCTTTTCTTTTAGGGAGGATCTTAAGGTATCATTATCCTTTTTAAGCTCCATATTTTCTTTAACTAAAAAATTTTCAGATTTGATCCATTCTTCTTTTTCTTTAGTCAAAGTATTCTTTTCTTTCAAGATATCTTCTTTTTATTTAATAACTTATTCTTTTCACTAGCTAAAAGAAGATTAGATTTTTTGATTTCTTTATTTTTTAGTCTTAATTTTTTGAATTCATCCATTAAATCATTGAAGGCTTCAAATAATTCCTCAAATATAAACTCGAAGGAGTTTTCGGAATTTACCTCATCCTTAATGGCCATGAGGCAAAGATTTTCCACTTCCTTTTCCTCATCCTTTTCTTCTTTGCTTTGCTCCTCTTAATTGATGCATTCTTCTTCTTTTTCTTCTTTTCATCCTCACGAGACATAAGGCATAGGTTGGGGTGAGCTTCTTTTTTTCTTGGAAGCTTGATTCTTCTATTTGATTTGCTTTCTCATAATTCTTTCTAATTTCTTCCATATATATTTTGTTGAAATACATGAAGAAATTGCATTAAATACATTTAACTCTAAGAAATAATAAAGTATATTCATGGCCTTAGCATTAAGTTAGACCATTTTTTTATCATGCTCTTTCAATGCTTTGGGGGTGTGTGAGTCATCGATTATAATCTTCCATAGATTATAATCATGTGCTTGTATGAAGATGCGCATGTGTGCTTTTCAATAACTATAATGTGAGCCATTAAAAAGTGGAGGTCTATCTATAGAATATCCTTCAATAAATAAAAACTCTATTTGGATTGCCATAATTTTTAGCTCTAGATGGTTAGGTCAATAATCAATAATAGAGCACCTTCTCTGATACCAATTATTGCCTAAAGGTAGCAACCCAGGGGGGTGAATTGGATTCTTATAAAAGCTTTGGCCAAATTTAACTCTAAGCAATTATGTGCTTTAATTTTAATCTAAGTGGTGAGAATGAGATGTATATAATATGAGCAGTGAAATTAAGATAACAAAATCAAATTATGAAAGTAAAGTAAGAATTATAAGCATGCAAAGTATATAGAGAGATAGAAGAAAAAAGCATAACATAAATACATAAAAATTTATAGTGGTTTGGAGCAATCCGCTCTTACGTCCACTTTTCAAGCTTTTTCTGAAAATTTTACTATAATCTATCCTTGATTATAATGTGTTTATTTTTTCAAGCTCACAAACAAACTTAGTTGGTTTTCACAGGAGCACCAACCAAAATCTAACATCATTAGTTTTTCGGGTTCACTGACAATCCAGTTGATATTTTGAGATCACCAACCAAAATCTATAATATCCAATTTCAGGCTTGGACGGGCCTAAACTCCAAGTTTCTTTCCCCAAAAAAAACTTATAAAAAAATAAAAAAATACATGTAAAGTTTCAGCATAATATAAAAAATAGATTATAAGCTCTTTTAAATCCTAAAGAACAAGCTGATAATGTGTTCGATTGAAGCTTAGCTTTTCTTCAAATTATGCTTGAGACGATGTGGAAGATGTTGAAGAAGATTATTTTGAAGGTTCGCTGAAATCTGTGTACAGCATTCCTCTCATTTTTCTTTTCTTTGGATATTCAATGTTCCTCATAAAATTCAAAAAATTCTCTCACTAAATCTCTTAATCTCTTTCTTCTTTTTTTTTTAATTAATTCTCCATCTTTAAATATCTTTAGAGATGGTTGGAGTGAGAGTTCTTAATCTTTGGAAGCTCTAAAATAGTCGTTGGGGTCAAAAAAATAGCCATTGGAAAACTATCCGTTGAAGGTTGTTCGCATAGATTGAGACCTTTTGATTTTTCAAGAGACCTCTCGCCAAATTTTGAGATCTCTCAATTTTTCATGAGATGTCTCATCAGAACCACGAGATCTCTCGCTCTCAGAGCACATAAATGAAGTTTCTATTTTCTAAGAATGAGACGTCTCGAGTTCAACTTGAGACCTCTCGAGACTGTGCTAGAATACTGTTTCATTATGCCTGACCACTCGAGAGCTATCGAAAAAAATCCGAGACATCTTGAAAAATTCTGACTTCATTTTTTTTCAATGTTTGACCTTCCAAACTTGAGTTTCTTAGCCCCAAACTCTTTTAAACATAATTGCTTCCTTCAATTTTAATTTCTCTTCTGTCAATCATACTTTTTTCATACTAAGCTATCCAAATATGTATGAATTTGCTCTTTTAAGTATTTTGGCATGGCATCTTGAGAAAATTTATTCTTAAGTTAAATTCTTCATTTTGGATACTTGAAAAATCCTACACATTCTTGAAATACATGATTAGATACATAATATACTCAATATTTTAGAATCATTAAAATCAATCTTAGGATCAACACTATTTTCATAGGACAATTCTTCGAGCAGGTCTTTGGTTAGAGTGGATAGCCCATGATGGAGGTGGGATTGAGCAGCCTCGCTCATCTCCCACGTTTGTCCATTCATGATCAGTAGGCAATTACCTTAGGGCATGGGGATGAGATGGATCACAAGCTCTCAAAGTTAGGTGGAGGTTGAATGTCGAGTCGAGGTGGAGATTGTTAGAATTTGATACCTCAAATTTGATCCACAGTAGAGGAGAATTAGTATTAGCAAGTAGTCAAGCTGGCTCGGATATGGGATCGAGTCGGCTCGAGCTGAGATCGAGCCAGCTCGAACCACAACTGAGCCAACTCTCTCAGGCAAATAAAAAGTAAAAGTTTGGATAAGATGCAGTCAAGCCAGCTTGATCCCTGATCGAGCTGGCTCGATGGAGGCGAATAGAATAGATTGGGTTTTTTGTTTGGACTTGGATTATGATTAATCCAAGGGGTCTACGAGAGTTGCACATGGATCATAGGATCCAGCGGCCATGGAGGGTTGTGGTCATGATCTGAAGGTTGAAAAATATTCTAAGACTCCATCAAGATTATGTTTGACTCATATTAGGAGAAAGAGCCCTATTAGGACTCCTGTAAATTGCTAAGAAGAGGATTCTCATCCTATTTAAAGGGCTGAGGTGCTATGGAGCAGCAAGATGGCACATGTGGTGTGAGAGGCACGTAGAGAGGCTCAAGTAGCCATCATGAGGAGCTTGGCACAACACTGAGTACGTGTAGCCCATAAGAGAGAAGCAACAGGTGCATAGGATCCGATAAGGAGGCTGTGTGGGTAGATTATCTTGTAGCTTTTGAGAGTCTTCTTGGGATTATGAGAGCTTTAATGAGAATAGCTTCTAGTTGAGAGAGATTTATATATGGTTAGTTGAGAGTGGGTGTTCTTCTTTTGTACCTATTTTTTTCTTTCATAGTGGAGCTTCGTATGCCCCGTGGAGGCGAGCCTTTGGACTGATCCACTACTTGATTATTTTTTTATTTTATTTTTTTTATCATAATAATTTGATATTAGATCCTTAATAAGTGGTATCAAAATAGCTAATATTCTAATAGATTGGTATCAGAGCGAGTTGATACCACATCATCACATTCAGTGATAGTGATCACAAGGTTTGCAAGCTGTAAAGGTCCATATATGGACTTAAGCAAGCATCTCGGTGCTGGAATGCTCATTTTAATGAAGTAATTAAATCGTTTGATTTCCTAAAAAATGAGGAGCCCTGTATTTTCAAAAAGATCAGTGGGAGCATTGTTGTCTTCCTTGTATTGTAAGTGGATGACATCCTTCTGATTGGGAATGACATTTTCATGTTCACATCGATCAAAATGTGATTATCGAAAGAGTTCTTTATGAAAGATTTAGGAGAGGCATCTTTCATATTGGGAATTTAGGTCTATAAGGATAGACCAAATAGGATGCTGGGTCTCTCATAGAAGATGTACATAGAGGAGATGCTGAAGAGGTGCAGCATGAAAAACTCTAAGAAGAGACTAGTACCCTTCAGACATAGCATTCATCTCTTCAAGAAGATGTGTTCCAACATATCTGAGGATATTGAATGCATGAGCAAGATCTCTTATGCTTCGATAATAGGGAGCCTCATGTATGCCATGTTGTATATATAACCTGATATTGCCCATATTGTGAGTGTCACAAGCAGGTATCAATCAAATCCAGGTGAAGAGCATTAAACTTTTGTAAAGTGTATCCTTAAGTACTTGAGAAGAACTAAGAACATATTCCTGATTTTTGGTAATGGAGAATTCTAGGTCCAGGGGTATACTAACTCAGACTTTGTCTGATATAAATGATCGAAAGTCGACATCTGAAAGTCTGTTTGTGTACATGGTGATGCTGTAAGCTAGAAAATTTTAAGTAGACCGTGATAGCAGACTCTATAGAAGCAGAATATATCGCTGCATCGAAAGTTGCAAGAAGGCATTCTGATTCAAAAAATTTATCGTAAAGCTTGGAGTGATGCTATCGGATGCTGTCCTTCTGTACTATGACAACAATGATACCATAGCCCTAGCTAAGAAGTTGAGATCTCATCAGAAATCCAAGTACATCAAGTTGCGGTATCACCTTATCCGCGATTATCTCGAGAAGAGATACGTCGAAGTTAAGAGAGTCGATACCACAGACAATGCAGCTAACTCAGCAATGAAGCCGTTGAGGAAGTAGAAGATCGAAGCCTATCTTGACAAGATGGAACTTAGATTTGTAGCCAACTGGCTTTAAATCAAGTAGGAGTTTGTTAGATGTGTGCCCTAGAAGTCAGATTGGCTAACACTTATAATACATATTTTAAAAAAAAAATTATAATTTTGATTTAAAATTAATAAAGGATTATTTTTTTATCATATTATGTATAAAGTGTCTATGATACATCCTTTGAGTTAATAGGTATGATAATGCATATTTTCAAGAGTTGAAAATTTAAGATATGTATTTTCATAATTAATTTATAAAATGCTTCCGACCGTAAGATCATCATGAGGATAGTGATCGATCCAAAAGATTGGTGTATGATTGCTTTCATAAAATAGATGGATTTTGAATTTAGGTGTAGAGATATTGGAGCGAGAGTATAAGTACTCGCTGAGAATAAGAGTACTGAGTGTGACTACCTCGAGCTATCATAAGAGAGTTTACCTTCTCGTCGATGACTGATTCGATGCTGTAGTTGTGTATCTGATTTTTTTGACCTGAGGTGCATCAACAGTTATCTTGAATGTGTTATAGTTTGACTACACCATAACTCGGTCTCCTTGCTATTCAAAATCCTGAGGTGTATGTTGGCTATAGCATGTTTATTGTAGGAATTGGATTATACCAAGATGGGATCTATCAACCTCGATAGAAAAGTAGTTCTATGATGATCATGAGATTAAGTCCTTAAGCTTATGGCCATGGCAGTGTGATATAATAGAATAGAGTTTTCTATTAGAATTTTACATCAGACTCAAATTGAATGATTCAATCATATGATGGGTGTTGGATTTGACGAGTTTACGTTAACCCTAATCCTGTCGGAGCTCATGATAGAGAAATCCAATCACATGGGTAGCTGTACTGAGACGTTCGTATTCGGTTCTGATGGGTTGCCACCATATATTGCTATATATCACTAGTAGATTTTGGGATCAATTAGAGTTATCTTATTGATCGATAATTCTAATTAGATGAATCGAAAGAGTTCTGGTCCATCGAAAGGTATTTCAATGATGTAGATGATAGAGATTGCAATATATCCCATTATTATAGAGAACTGAATTTGATCACACAAATAAGGATTTAGATCTAGATGTCATCAATTTAGCTAACCCAGTTCGATTGATTTAGATTAGATCCAATTAGATTCAAAAAAATCATGCTAGCACATGATTGAGCCTAACATTCTCCTTCCGTAGTCTTTCTGATTCATCTTGACTGAGTCAAATTGGATTTTGCTCATCTGAGAGCCCTGTATGGATTTGTTCTGATCTAACAGGACTTGTCCTAGTGAGAATAGGCCTTATCTTAATCTAACAAGACTTATCCTGATGAGATCAAGGCTTGTCCTAAATCCCATGAGATGGAAATAGGACAAGGATTGTCTTAATCAGGATAGGATTTGTTCTAAAATTATGCGATGAAATTTGGACAAGGGTCATTTGACCCAATCTTTGCAAGAAAGAAGACGGAAGGCATGCACCTCCTAGAATTTATCTGGGGCGCATGCCCCTAGGTGATTTTTTATGGAAGAAAAGAGGGCGCACACCCCCATATGGCATGCACCCATAATGGATAAAAGTGGAGATGTTTTGAATACGTCAAACACCTTGGAGATGAGATCTCTTGCTCCTATCCATCTTAATCCCCTATTCTCCATGCCATTTATTCTGACATTTTGTGCAATAAAATTCAGATTAAAATGGGTGTGGGCCATGGAGATCAAGGGAGAGTCTTTCTGCATGTTGGCTTTAACTTGTTCAAAGTCATATGCGAAGAAACTCTTGAGTTGGTCTATAAATAGGGCCTTGTGCAAAGTATTTATGCATTACAGTTTTTCTACGACGAAGCCCTATCTCTCCCTCTACCTCCACACCTTCTCTTCTAGATCTCCTCCCTCTTCTCCATGCCCAAGGAGTTGGGCATTTCAGTGATCAAAGGTTGAGAGCAGTTGGCGCAAAGACATGACTAGAAGGTCCCTATTAAGAGATGAACGTGCAACATTTGGAGATCGTCTTGAAGGCTCTATAGATCTAGATCAGAATTAAATTTTTTTGTGATCAGATCCGAAAGGAGAGCATGTCCAAAACTAGTCTGAGTGGACTTTGGTAGAGGTCAGGCACGTGCGTGGCTAGATCCAGAACCTCAGTAGTAGGCGAATCATCGTCAGGGTAAAAAGTTTACCCAAATAGGTAACAAATGTTGTTACGATTTTAATTTAATTTTGCCTTTCAATATTAGATCATATGGATCAGATCTGAGAACTCTCAGATCTGATCAGATTTTGTAGAAAAATTTTTAAAATTTTGCTAAAGATCAAATCAGATCAGATCGATCCTGTAGCAAGAAAATCTAATTTTTCTTCATCATGCTCCTCTCAAATTCATCCTGCATTGACTCAGCAAAATTTTGATAAAGATCCTCATTGGTAGCTTCGAATATGATATCATCTACATAATTTTGAATTGCAAGAATGTCACTATTTTTTCTTTTCAAAAATAGTATAGTGTCTATACTATCTCTAGTAAATTTATTTTGCAATAAAAATTTACTTAGTCTTTCAAACCAAGCTCTATGTGCTTATTTAAGTCCATAAAGTGCTTTATTTAATTTATATATATGATTAAGGAGTGAATTGTTTTCAAATATAGGGGTTATTCTACAAATACTTCTTCAGTGATATAACATTCAAGAAAGCATTTTTACATCCATTTGAAATAATTTAAAGTTCATGTCGTAAGCAAAGGCATGTAACATTCTTATAGCTTCTAGTCTTACTACAGAAGCATATATTTCATCAAAGTCAATTCCTTCTTCTTTATTATATCCTTTTACAATTAATCTAGCTTTATTTCTTATTACATTTTCATGTTCATCTAGCTTATTTCTAAATATCTATTTAGTACCAATTATGGGATGATCTAGTGATCTACTTACAAGAGTCCAAATATTATTTTTTTAAAATTGATTAAGTTCTTCTTGCATAGCTATCGTCCAATTTGAGTCATTTTGAGCTTCTTTTATGCTTCTAGGTTCAATTTGAGAAACAAAAGTAGGATAATCAAAAGTATCTTTAAATAATGATCTAGTTCTTATCCCTTGTGAAGAATGATCCAAGATTAGATCTCTTGGATGGTTGTATTCATACCTCCACTCCTTAGGTAGATCTCCATACTCTTTTATTGCTTCTTGTTCACCATCCTTTTCTTGTTCAACAGTCTTTTTAATTTTTCTTCATTATGGATGGAATTTTCTTTCAAATTGAGCTCATTCATTTCATTTTCTAGAATTCTTGCATCAGCATCAAGAATATCTTTCTTTCTCGAAGATAGATTGTTAGCTTCATCAAATACAATATGAATAGATTCTTTAACAACCAATGAGTGTTTGTTGAAGACCTTATATGCTTTGCTAGATGTAGAGTATCCAAAAAAAATATCCTCATCCATCTTAGCATCAAATTTTTTTAGATTATCTTTATCATTATTATGAATGAAATACTTGTAACCAAAGATATGAAAATAGTTAATGTTAGGTCTTTTTCTTTTTCAAAGCTCATTGGGGGGATTCTTTAAGATAGGAGGAATTGAAACTCTATTAAGGGTGTAACATACTGTGTTTATGACTTCAGTCCAAAAATATTTAGGTAGTTTTTCTTCACACAATATGGTATGGGCCATATCTATTAGGGTTCGATTTTTTCTTTCAACTACTCCATTTTATTAAGAAGTTCTAAGTATAGAAAAATTATGTTCAATTTCATTGCAAAAATCTTCAAAGGATTTGTTTTTAAATTTACTACCATGATCACTATGAATACAAATGATAGTTGAATTCTTTTTATTCAAAATCTTTTTATAAAACTTTGAAACGATGAAAAAAGCTTCATCTTTATGTGCCAAAAATAATATCCATGTGAATCATGAGAAATCATCAATAATTATAAGACCTTATTTCTTTCCTCCTAGACTTATAGACCTAAGAGGTCCAAACAAGTCCATGTAAATTAATTCAAGAGGCCTAGAAGTTGAAACCATATTTTTAGACTTGAAACTCCTCTTAGTTTGTTTTCCAAGTTGACAAGCATCACAAACATGATCATAATTAAAGTTTAATTTGGGTAAGCCTTTAACTAAATCTTTGTTAAGTAATTTTGATAGAGTATGCATGCTTGTATGACCTAATCTACGATGCCAAAGCCAATTAGTTTCTTTGATGTTAGCATTCGTAGCAACTAGGCATTGACCACTCTTCATGACGATTTCAAAAAGATCAACCATGTAGATGTTACCATGCCTATATCCAAAAAATTTTATACTATCATCTAAAAAACTAGGTACAATGCACATGGATGATTCAAATAAAATCCTATAACTTTTATCACATAGTTGACTGATGCTAAGCAAATTGTATTTCAAATTGTCAACTAACAAAGCATTATCAATGAAGGTAGATGGAGTAATCTAATTTTTACCAATATCAATAATTTTGCCTTTATCGTTGTCGTCAAAGGTGACTACTCTTCCTTCCTTCTTCTCAAGAGTGAAGAATTGCTCCTAATACCTGACATATGTCTTGAACAGCCACTATCCAAGTATCATTCACATTTAGATCCATTAGATATAAGGCATTCCTACATAGAATTTAAGTGACAGTTTTAGGTACCGAAGTTTTCTTGGGTTCTTTTGGATTAGTAGTTATGGTTTCTTTTGGAATCCAAATTCTTTTAACTATTTTTTCATTTAGTTTTCTTGTATTACATGCAAATGCCTTGTGTCCTACTTTGCCACAACTAAAATAAGTAATATGTGAAGTGCTATCGATGGATGAATGTGTAGTAAAGAAGTTTCCTAAGAATTTTTTTTTGTTTTTAGGCTTATATCCTAGGCCTACTCTATCATAAACTCTCTTTTGATTATTTAATATCATCTATAATTTTTCTGAGCTGCATGTAAGTTTGTCAACTAATGGTTTTAGTTTGTCTAATTTGTTCTTTAAGATTTTATTTTTTTCCTACAATTTGTTATGTTTACTAAGTGCTTCTTCCTTTTCTTTGGTAAGCATTTGATTCATTTCTTTGAGATTTCTATTTTTTATATTTATCTTTTTAAAATTCTTTATTAAGTCATAAAATGCATCTTGAAGTTCATTAAAAAAAAATTCTAATATAGATGCAGAAGATACCTCCTCATCTTGTGCCATGAGATACAAGTTTGCTTCATTTTGGTTTTCCTCCTCTGAACTTTACTCGCTGTCGCTCAAAGTCACTATCATTACCTTCTTTCTTATTCTTTTGAAAGCTTTCTTTAATTATGGACAGTCAGCCCTAAAGTATTCTGATTTCTTGCATTCATAGCATAGGGGCTGATCCTTTTTTTCTCTTTCTCTTTCTCCTTGCTTGGTTCTTCTTTGATCAAGTTTCTTTTCTTGAATCCTTGTCTTTATCTTTTCATGAACTTTTTGAATTTTTGGATCACCAGGACCATATCTTCATTATTTTCATCACTGGTGGATAGATCTTCATCTTCTTCTACTGCATAGATTTTAAGGCTATGGTTTTCATTTTTCTGCTCTCTTCTTCATTATATCGTTCCATAGCTAGCTCATGGGTCATCAGAAAATCGATGAGCTCTTCAAGTGGTAGCTTGTTCAAATCTTTTGCCTCTTGGATAGCTATTACTTTTGCTTCTCACGACCTAGTTAAAGATCTAAAAATTTTTCTAACCAATTCACTATTTGTACAAACTTTTTCTAGACTTTTCAGACCATTTAAAATATCAATGAATTTTGTGTAGATGCTAGTGATAGATTTAGTTGGATCTATTTTAAATAGTTCATATTGATGAACTAGTATGTTGATTTTAGTCTCTTTCACTTAATTAGTTCCTTCATGTGTAACCTCAAGTCTATCCTAAATTTTTTTTGTAGAATTGCATGTAAAAATTTGGTTAAACTCATTTGCATCAAGGGTATAATAAAGGACATTCATTGCCTTGGCGTTGAGTTGGGCAAGTTTTTTTGTCCATATCACCCTAATCTTTCTCTGGCTTCAAAGAAGAAATAACATCCATAATGATTGTCCGTGTGTGCAGCCTATTTATGATGACATTCTATATGTCATTATCAAAGGTTTGTATGAAAATGTGCATGTGAGCTTTTCAATAGGTATAATTAGACCCATTGAAAAGAGATGGCCTATTTATAGACTGTCCTTCGATAAGTGATCCTTCAAGTTAGATTGTCATGATCTTTATCTCTAAATGAGTAGATCAACAATTAGCAGAAAATCAAGACTCTGATACAAATTATTGCCTAGCTAGACAACTCAAAGGGGGGGGGGGTTGAATTAGATTTTAAAAACTTAAGATAATTATATGCAGAATTAACTAATTATATGCAGAGTAAATATGTAGTGAGAGTTAAATGAGATGTGTAAGCAAAAGATAAGACAAGTATATACATAAGACACAAGCTTTTATAGTGGTTCGGTATACTCCCAATACCTACATCCACTTTTCAAGCAAGATTTTTAAAAATTTTACTATAATCCTTCAAGATTATAGTTGGATAGTTTTGTAGGCTTACTATCCCCAAATTTAGTTGGTTTTATCCTAGGTTCACTAACTGCAACTTTTACATGTCTTAACCAAGGCTACACAATCCAATTTGAGAGGTGGATTAATCCTATACCTTAGTTTCAGCCCCTGCTGAAACTAAATACACAATCAAATCAAATTAAGATTTTACAACATAGGATGCTCCTTGAATGAGCTGATTTATTATCGTTGAGGCTAGATAATTGTCTCCTTTAATGCTAGAAGTTAATGCTCTGAAGATCACTTCAATGCTTGAGAGATTAATTGTTGGAAAAAGATGTGCTCTTGTAAAAAATTGGGTGATATCTTTCTTTCTCTCTTTTTCTCATATCTTTAAATGTTTCTCTTCTCTTCTTTTATATCTGGACAATTCTCATCAAGTTTGAAATGATTAAAATCTAGAAAATCATAAATCTGAATGTTGGAGATGAGAATTAGCCATTTGGAGAGAAAAAAAGTCCGTTACAGAACCATCTGTTGAAGGTTGTCAGCATGTTTTGAGACTTTTCGATTGATCTTGAGTCATCTCATTCCACTTCGAGTCCTCTCAGTTCTTCTATGAGTCATCTCATTTTCAGGTGCTCGAAGGAATAACTTTCTAAAAATTTTTACACCTTGAGACCGTGTCCTCTCAATTTTGATAGAGATGTCTTGCCGTAACTTTGAGAGCTCTTATAAGTTCATAGAGTCATCTTAGTCTTAGTGCGCAGAAACAAGATTTCTATCTCCAAAGATGGAGATGACTCGAACTGTTTTTGGGTCCTTTCTAACTTGGGCCAAGGTATTATGCCAGCATGCCAAATAGTGAGGAGATGTCTCTAAATTTTTTGGAGATGGCTCGAATTCAATCCAAGGCCCATTTTAGTTGAAATTTCATTACAAAACATGATCTTTTGAGCTTGACTTGAATTGCATTTAATTTCTTTCTTGTCTTGGTCAAAATGCTCTCTTCCTTCTAATCTTTGGAGTACTTAAAAGAAAATTATCAGTAATCATGTGCTTTAATGTTTGGTCATCATCAAAATCACTTAGGAGATCAACAATAGGTCTTTGGTAGGTCATGTGTCTATAGGTAGTGAGCTTAGTACGAATGCTGGAGCCAGGGCCGAGGGCCTAAGACTGAGGTCTGTCGGTCCAGATTCGATGCCGAAGTGGCATGATCGCACATGGGGCAATACGGCTTGATGGGATGGCCCGAGGGCTGATCTCCTGAGAGCGATGGGTTGTAATAGTGAATGGCTCCAAGGTTGATTAGGAGTAAGGATTGGCCAAGGATCCTTGAAGAAGAAGCTTGAGTGGTGGCATCCCCTAGATCGGTGTCCAAGGTTCAGATGGTCACTTCGGGGCCGGTAGCTAAGGACTCATTCAAGGTAAGCACCAGTCATCTAAGTTGAGTTCATTTGTTAGAGTCCAAACCAGTGGTCAAAGTCTAGGGTTGATAGCTGAGGTGGGGATCAATGTTGTAGCCTTGGTAAAAGGTGAGGTCTAGAAGGGTCTTTTCTATCCCAAAGGGCCTTCGAGATTTGAAGGTCCCTATAAGGTCGGGCTTGCTATGGCCTTAGGGATTGTGAGTACCTCTTGAAAAGCATCAAGGATTCGGAGGTCCCCACAGGGTCTAGTCCATTGTGGCTTCAAGGATCGCAAGCACCTTCCGAAGGGCATTAGGGATTCAGAGGTCCCCATAGGGTTTGGTTCGTTATGGCCTCGAGGATCGCAAGTGCCTCCTGATGGGCGTCAAGGATCCAAAGATTCCCATAAGATCTGGGGCACAAATGGGCACATATCCTCTCCCTATCTTCATCTTCGAGGGGCACATATGGGCCATCCAGCTTCTCTCCATCTTCATCATCAAGGGGCACATAAGGCCTAGCCGGCCTCTCCCCTGGAGCACATATGGGCCATCCAGTCTCTCTGCATCTTTGTCATCGAGAAACCATGGTCGACGGTCGGGTTCTACCCTGGGCCACATATGGGCCATCCGGCCTCTTCCCATATTCGTCGTTAAGGGGCACGTAAGGCTAGCCGGCCTCTCCCTTGGGGCACATATGGGACATCCAGCCTCTCCTCATGTTCATCATTGAGGGGCAATAAGGGCCAGCCACCCTCTCCTCATCTTCATCATCGAGGGGCCGTGGTCGGCAGCTGACTTCTCTCTTAGGGCACATATGGGTCATCTGGCCTTGATTTCCTCCTCTGCTCGAAAATGGGGAGGACTCAGTTTTATGGGTTCGATAGAGGTCGACATTGGGGGAGGCCTCAGAGCAGACAGTCGGAAAATATTTTTTCCCTACGTTTTCTTTTCTTTGTCATGCCACCTTTTCTCTTTCTTTCCCCCCTTTTTTCATTTGATTTCGTTGCTTATGATGGAACAAAAGGGGAATAAATGTATGTGCCCGATTTGAATGCCTCTAGGTAGTTCTCAATGCACACACTCAGTGGGTGGCGTACAATTGGGATTTAATGAAATATAAGGGTAACATAGCATGATATCCAGCATGGATTCTGGCCCCCTCGAGCTTAAGGGTTGGTGCATGGATGGCCATGTATGAAGCTTCGCACAGATGGGCTCGGTGCCTTCCAAAATTGTACATGGGACCCAAGGGTTGCTCAAGGGCTCTGGCCCTACCTAAGGTCAGTCACATGCATTGGTAGGATGGCATTGTTCGTGGTGACCTTGGCACCATCTGAAATCAACTTTGGCATCGATAAGGGTCCACGAATTATGAGGCTCGTGTGAGGATACAAAAGACCATCAAATTAAAAGTCAAATAAAGGCTACTGCCATTCGTGTGGGACATCTGGAGGTGCCATCGTGAAGGGAATCCCAATCGAGAGGTGCTTGCAGAGGCATCGTCGGAGGAAAGAGAAGCACAAGACATGCGAAGAAGTCAGCTATGCAAGGAGTGCATGGTATACAGAGGAGTTGGCTACACGAGAGGCTTTGGCTATGGCTCAAGTAGGGGAGAAATCGGCACTGCCGATCCAGTGGACTTGGTCGTGCTTGGGCATGCCAAGGAGGGGGCGATGAATTCAGCGACGCGCATGAGGCTATTGGTGTTCTCTTTTCCCTCTTCTTCCTATACTTCTCCCATTTCCTCTTTTCTTGTTGCTTCTTTTTCTCTCTCTTTTCCTCTTCCTTCTCTTTTTTATCTGTCACTCATGATAGAGAGAACAAGAGGGGAGGGAGAATGCCAGGCATAAGCGGTCGGC
Organism: Cocos nucifera; assembly: GCA_006176705.1. Classification (NCBI taxonomy): domain Eukaryota; kingdom Viridiplantae; phylum Streptophyta; class Magnoliopsida; order Arecales; family Arecaceae; genus Cocos; species Cocos nucifera. The sequence continues at coordinate 247,387 of QRFJ01002560.1, read as the reverse complement.
TTTAATTTCTATAAGATGCATAAATTGAAAATGTGAAAATGACATGGCCATTCTTCCCCCTCTCTTCTTGATTTGGACGATGTGGACTGCCATGTTAGCACCTGCATTTAGATGGCAAGAGCACTGAGCTGATGTTGGTTCCTTCCAAAAGTTGATAGAGAGTAGTAGAGATGTCTCCAGCGATTAGCACGAAGCATGATATTCAGTTGGAGCCTCCATCGGATGGCATATCTCAAACAACAAACCCCCCTCCCAAAATCGAGCCTAGGGCCCTTCCTTTAGTACCAATCTATTGATGCGGATTTTCATCGAATGCTAGAGCAGATGGAGTCGATGGAGTGCCGAGTTGCCAGGAACGAGACCTATAAGAAAAATCTCCATCGAAGGTGGCTCCAATGGGGATCCTCTGATACTCAAGTCAGTTATCCGACCAACAAGTGATAAGAAGAACATTCGAGAGAGAGGTTGCATACCTTAGGGGTCCTTGTTTACCTCTTTTATCAGGAAAGTCGGAGTCACGGAAGAGTATGGGATTTATCAAAAATCTTGTCTCCCAGTTTAATGCCGTCGAGAATCATGCCTTTTGTAAGGGAGGTTGGAGCGGTGGGAGAGCATGACCTATCAAAGATTTCTTGGTCTTCCATTAAATGCCCTCAAGGATAGTGCCTTACTCATGATTACTCTCATTTTTAATGGGAGGCTGTGATGGACCCATAAAAAGGCTCTCTAGGGGTGTCGGCGGCCAAGATTAGAAGTACAGGAGCCAAAAAAGGCCTGATGGCTGAGGACCTATCATTGGCCTGGGACTTGTTGGAGGCCGAGGACCTTTTTGCCTGAAGGCCTATCGAGGTCCAGGGTCTGTTGTTGGCTGAGGACTTGTTGGAGGTTGAGGACCTATTGCTGGCCGAGGATAGGTCAACAGTCGATGTGAGGGCCGAGGCCATCAAGGGGTTTATAAGTCGAGATAGGGTTTGGACAAGCATAGGGAGCACGAGTGTCCGCAGCCACCTTTTCTCTCTTCTCCACCTTTTTCTCTTCTCCTTTTTGTCCTATCATGTGCTCTAGGGGGATAAGACAAGAGGTAAAGAGGTAATTAATGCCTCTATTATAGCCAAGTTAACCAAGGTAATTCTTAAAGCATATGCACGACTGGTAGCATGGCTCGATGGTTCTTTGGGTCCCACTATTTGGCCGATGCAAAAATATCCCCAATAGTTGTCAAAATATCATCAGCCTATAATGCTATTCTTGGCTGACTTGGATTCAATACTCTCAAAGCAATAGTCTCCACCTATCATTTGCTGGTTCAGTTTTTGATAAGAAATGGAGTTGGAGAAATGCATGGAGACCTGCCAGGCAATGCTTCTTGATAGCTATGAAGATGAAGAACTAGTAGAAGCCTTACCAATTGAATTGCTTGACCAAAAGGACAGCCCAAAGATTGGTAAAAATAGAGGTGAACTAGCTGAACAACTCATTACTATTTCACCAAGTGAAGATCTGGAGAAAACTATTCATACCGGATCACAGTTAAAGCCCAACCTAAAAGAGAAACTAATGTCTCTCCTTTAGATAAATACCAATATATTCACTTGGTTAGCTTCAGACATGCTAGGAATCTCTATCGATGTTATTGTATATAAACTGAATATGGATTCTAAGCATCAACCTGTGTAGGAAAAGAAAAGAAATTTCACTCCAAAAAGATAAAAAGCTTTGAAAATCTAGAGGTCATACAAATATCAAGATCAAAAAATATCTGAGTTGATGCTCTCTCTCATCTAGCCACATCAGATTTTTTTGAGCTCAACCAAAAGGTTCTTATTGATGTTCTCGAAAAACCTAACATAGAAACTTTACCAATTGCTCAAATTTATCATGAGCTAAGTTGGATTGATCCATTGGTGGATTATATTGCCAAAAGAGTTCTACAAAATGATCCTATTAAAGCAAGGAGAATTAAAAAGCAAGCCCCATGATATGTTATTCAAGATGATAGGTTATATAAGAGATCATATTCATTTCTATTATTTCAATGCTTACGACCGTTAGAAGCTAATTATGCTCTTCAAGAAGTCCATCAGAGAATCTATAGCAATCACTTGATGGGCAGGTCATTAGCATACAAGGTTATTCAGTAGGATTATAACTGGCCAACTATCTAAAAGGATGCAGCTGAACTTGTCAATTGATGTGATTAGTATGGTATGCTAATATCCAAAATCAACCTACAGCCAAACTCATTTTTATTACAGTACCTTAGCCTTTTGCTATATGGGGAATCGACATTCTTGAGCCTTTTCTAGTGGCAACTAAATGATGAAAATTCTTGGTTGTAGCCATTGATTACTTCACCAAATGAGTAGAAGCAAAATCTCTTGCATAAATCATTGAGAAAAAGATACAAGACTTTGTCTGAAAGTCAATCATTTACTATTTTGATTTACCTTAGATTATTATCACTGATAATGGACAATAATTTGATAATCCAAAGTTTAAGAAATTTTGTTCTAAACTATATATTGATCATAGGCTTACCTCTGTAATCAAACGGAGAAGCCAAGATCACCAATCAGACTATTCTTCAAGGTCTGAAAACAAGACTCACTAAAGTGAAAGGTATTTGGGCAAATGAACTTTATAGTGTTCTGGGCATACAGGGCTATACCTTAGAGGCCAACCGGGGAGATGCTTTTTAAGCTTTTTTTTTGGGGTGGAAGCTATAATACCTATGGAGGTTGGTCTATCGATGACCAGAGTAGAAAATTTCTAAGAGGAAAGCAACTCAAATTGGCAGAGGCTCGATCTAGATTTACTTGAAGAAATCAGAGAAAGAGCTCAGATTCGCATGGCAACTTATAAGTAAAAAATAGTCAAATATTATAATGCTTGGATAAAGCCAAAGTTTCTTCATAAGGAAGATTTAGTTCTTCATCGAGTGGAAGTCTTAAAATCCATAGAACAAGGATAGCTTGCTCCTAATTAGAAAAGATCCTATCAGATCATCGAAGTGATATCACCAGGAGCATACAAAATTAAAAAATTAGATGGTTCAACTATTCCACAAACTTGGAATGCTGAGAATCTTAGAATATATCATTAATGAGCTTTCAATAAAGCCTTAAATTTTTATCCTAGCAAAGACAAATTTTATCAAAGTGCCATGAAGAATTTCCTTATCTAAACTAGATTGAAAAAAGCCAATCATGAGAATGAAATGATGAATGATCATCTCCAAATCAGATCAGTACAAAATCGATTAAGAGAGGACAGTGTATCCAAACGAGGCCATGGAGTCCGGCTAAACCAGGGCAAGGAAAGATCAAATTTGTCCAAACTAGGTTGGAAAAAATCCAAACTCTGGCTATAAGAATCCTAACCAAATAAGGACAAATAGACATGAGACACTCGATCTTTGGATTGGACCTCACAAATGACAAATATGAGACCCCCGATCTCTGAATTGGACCTCACAAATAATGGATGTGAGACACCCGATCTCTGGATTAGATGACATAAATGATAAATGTGAGACATCCAATCTCTGGATTAGACCTCATAAATGATAAATGTGAGACACCTAATCCCTATATTGGACCTCACAAATAATAAATATGAGACATCCGATCTCCAGATTGGACCTTACAAATGATTAATGTGGGCTGCCCGATCTCCAGACCAGACCTCACAAATTTATTACAAGATGATTTCTTGGTTCAACCTTATAAATATTTGATGTGAAGCACTTAAGTCTTTGGCTGCATGTCGCAACATCGAGGTTTATGTTCTCATACATCAAAGCCCTTCGAAAGGAAAAGAGTGAGGCATTACAGGTCAAAATCCTATTAGATATGAAGGAGACCTGATCTGCTCATCCCAAACTCATGTAAAGGTATTTCTTAAAATTTTTACTATATTTGAATTATTGAGATTGGTTTAATTTTAGCCACTCAATCTGATACCACACATTTACTTGTTGTATCAAGTCATGTTGGCTTTATAGTTGACCCGATCGAGATTGATTAATGCTATCTATTATTGATCTAACCAAAGTTAGATGTTATCTATTATGAGGAACATAGAAATTTCTTAAGATCTCTCAAGGCATCAAAAACCACATCGAATTAAGTGAGGTCAGAAATGTCTGATGTAAAAAAAAAAGAAGAAAAGAGCATTGAGAAAATTTTGCTTTCATTAATGTAAAAAATATTTAGAAAGCCTACATTGGGCTGATACAATAGTTTAAAAAGAAAAGAAAATTATAAAGGTAAAATCAGGCATTAGCCTTAGGATTGTTAGATGAAAGAGCAGTAGCTGGAGCTGGGACTCCACTAGCCATTGGAGATTCCATCGAGATAACTTCGATGGCTGGGACTTCGGCAGGAAAACCTAGGACCTTAGTGGGAGGATTTTCAGCCAAAGGTTGAGAAGTCACTTTAGCGACTGGCGGGGACAATGCAGCTGCTGGAGTAACATCCGATTTTGGTTTAGAAGCCAATTCAGATGATGCTTCGAGAGTGACTTTGCTTAGATCTAGATCAGGGAAAAGCTTCCTGACGAAGTTTTTGCAGCTCAGAAACCTAAAGTCGTATGCCCCTTCGAAAGATTTAGTGACTTCATCTTGAAACATCTTTGAAGCTTTATAATCCTCCACAACTCCAGTAGCATTCTCTTTTTGCCTCTTGACTTCCTATTGATACACAAGAATGCTTTTATCTTGAGCTGCGGTAGTATTGACCTCATGATTGATTTTGATGATTGTCAAACTTTGAGTGTTTGAGTATTTAACCATGCATTTCATGAGTGAATGTAGGTCTTTCTAGGTATTTAAATTAAAGAATCATTTCAAGAAAAGATCTACAAAAATTCATCAAGTCAAGATTCTTAAAGAAAAGATTTTTTTTAAGCTTCCAAAGATCAGAAGAAAGAGAGATCTTTGACCAAACAAGGAAGACATAAAGTGGAATTCAAATAAAAATTAAATCTCCTTGATTGAAAGCAAAAATTTCTCAAAATAGCCTTGGAGCAGTTTTTGAGATATTTCAGAATTTTTTTGAGAGCTCTCGAGTAGACTGGCACACCCCAAACATTATTTGGCATGATTTCAAGGGATCTCGCAGAATTCTCGAGAGGTCTCATGGTTCTAGCGAGACATCTCATCCAGAATCGAGACATCTCGATCTTAGGCAATAGAAATCTAGTTTCTATGCTCTAAGAGCGAGAGATCTTGCAAGATTCTCGAGAGATCTCGTGGTTCTAGCAAGACGTATTGATTTAGAATCGAGAGATCTCAAAATCTGACAAGAAGTCTCATAAAAAATTGAGAGATCTTGTTTTGCACGGATAGCCTTCAATGGATTATTTTGCAATGGCTATTTTTTGATCCCAACGGTTATTTCAGAGCTTCCAATGGCTAGAACTCTCAGTCCAACCATCTTTAAAGATATTTAAAGGTGGAGAATCAATTGGAAAGTGATACAAAGAGATTTAAAAAAAGATTCTTTTATTTTTAGTGAGGAACATTGAATATCCAAAGAAAAGAAAAATGAGAGAAAAGTTGTGCAAAGATTTTAGTGAGCCTTCAAAGCAATCTTCTTCAACATCTTCTACATCCTCTCAAGCATAATTTGAAGAAAAGCCAAGCTTCAATTAAGCACATCATTGGCTTCCTTTTTAGGATTTAAAAGAGCTTAAGTTTTATTTTTTATATTATGCTAAAATTTTACTTATATTTCTTATTTTTTTTAATTTTTTTGGAGAAAAAACTTGGAGATTAGTCTCGTCCAAGTCCGAAATTGGACATTGTAGATTTTGGTTGGTGAGCCTAAAAAATCAATTGGGTTAATAGTGATCTCGAAAAACTATTAGTGTACGATTTTGGTTGGTGCTCTTATGAAAATTAACTAGATTTATTTGTGAGCCTGAAAAAATAAATACACTATAATTAAGAGTAGATTATAGTAAAAATTTTAAGAGAAGTTTGGAGAGTGGACATAGGTGCGGGTTGCACCGAACCACTATAAATCTTTATGTATTTGTGTTGTACTTTTTTTTCTTTTTTTTTTACATACTTTGCATGCTTATAATTCTTGCTTTATCTTCATAGTTTGATTTTGTTATCTTAATTTCGTTGCTTATATTGCATATATTTCATCACACCACTTTGGTTAAAATCAAAGGACATACTTATTTAGAAAGTAAATTTGGTTAAAATTTTATAAGAATTCAATTCACCCCCCCGCCCCCCTCTTGGATTGCTATTTTTGGGTAATAATTAGTATCAGAGCAGGTGCTCTATTATTGATTATTGACCTAACCATCTAGGGCAAAAGATCAATAGCAACCTAAATGGCATCTTTGTTTAATGAAGGATATTCTATAGATAGATCTTCACTTTTTAATGGTTATAATTATATCTATTGGAAAGTTAGGATGAAAATCTTCATACAAGCAGATGATTATAAATTATGGAAGATTATAATAGATGGCTCACACGACCAATGCATTGAAAGAGCATGATAAAGAAATAACCCAACTTAATGCTAAGGCCATGAATATACTTTATTACTCCTTAGAGTTAAATGTATTTAATACAATTTCTTCATGTATTTCAGTAAAACATGTATGAAAGAAATTAGAAAGAACTTATGAGGAAGCAAATCAAAAAGAGGATTCAAGCACCCAAGAAGAAAAGAAAGCTCACCCCATCATATACCTCATGGCTCATGAGGATGGAAAGAAATATAAGAAGAAGAAACAAAGGAAGAAGAAAGCTTCAATTAAGAAGGAGCAAAGCAAAAAAAAGGAAGATGAAAGAGAAGAGCAAAAAGTAGACCAATTATGCTTGATTGATAAAGAGAAAGAATATATCGCAAATCCTTACCTTATGTCTAATGATGATAAGGTAAACATTAATAACTCTTCCGATTTTACTTTCGATGAGTTATTTGAAGTTTTTAGCGATTTAATGGATGAATATAAAAAACTAAGGCTGAAAAATAAAGAGCTTAAAAGATCTAATCATCTTCTAGCTGATGAAAAGAATAGACTATTGATTGAAAGAAAAGATATCTTGAAAGAAAAGAATATTTTGACTGAAGAAAAAGAAGAATGGATTAAATTTAAAAATTTTTTATTTAAAAAAAATATGGAGCTTAAAAAGGATAATGATACTTTAAGATTCTCCTTAAAAGAAAATGAGAATCTTTTAAATAAAAAAAAAGACCTATTGGGAGAAAACAAAAAATTAAGAAGAGAGATTGAAGTTTTAAAATGTATTGCTGAAAAGTTTATCATTAGTTTTCAAAATCTTCAATCTATGGTAAAAATTAATGGGACTATTTTTAATAAAATAGAAACTAATTTTAATATTTTTAGAAAATACTAAAATGCTAGAAGTATTTTTATAAGGGCTTCAACTAAAGATCATACCATTAAATGCTTTAAATGTAATTAAATTAGCCACAAAATTTTGAAATGCAATTTTAAAAGAATTGGCCAAGCCTTGATAAAGCAAATATGGATTTCAAAAGAAACCATAAGCTCTAACCTCAACGGACCCAAGATGGCTTAGGTACCAAAATCTAGTAAATAGTTTTGCATGTACATCAAGGATCCAATGGAATGAAAAGAAAAAAATATTATGAATGGATGCCTTGGGAATGAAATTGGATAGATGATGAGGTTTGATAAAAGCTAAACTTTTCTCACATCATGCCATCATTATTTGATTGATTTTGATGATTTATCATTGCTTAAAATAATCATACTCTATGAATTGAAAGTTTGATGTATTGACTTTAATGATTTGTTAACGTGTATACATATGTATGTTTCGATTAGTATGATTGATTTTGATGCTTGCAATAATTTAAATATTATATTTTTTAAATTAATATATTTCTCTCTATATATCAATGATTGAAATGATTAAACTTGAAAATTAGCTTGATACATTAAGTCTCCCCATATCAATTCTATATTTGATGAATTTAAACTAAGAGATCCTTAATTAATTTAAATATTTTAATTGCTAAACTCACAAGAGAAACTAAGTTTGACAATCCTCCATAAGATGCTTAAATATTAAAATATCTTTAAAAAAAAATTGTAAGACTTAAGTACTTAAAAATATGACAGTCAGTTAATATAAGATCAAGTACTTGAAGCGTTAATTTAAATTGTATCTTATGTTAATCCCTAAGAATTTTAAAACTCTCTAGTTAAATTGAACTCATAGAGCCTTCATCTAGTTTCTCCTTAATTTGATCTTATCCTATTTGATTATCGAAACCCCTCCCAATTGATTATTTTTTATGATCCTCTAAATTTACTTGAATATCTCTCTTGATCATCGATTTGATTGACTCTTTGATCTTAAAAGAGAATTTATTAATGAACATTCATACTTTATTTTAATTTATTAAATTTAAAAATTAAATTTAAAAAAAGATCTTCTTGAATCTTTTAAAGTTAACATCAAACAAGATGTTTCAAGAAAATTTTTATTTATTTTTAAAGCTAAATTTTTAAAAAAGACTTCAGTTTTAAGTAATTAATATCAAAAAGCTTGCTATTTACCATGTGTTTGATTGATCTATCTTTTGGTAAAAAGAGAAGAATGTCTTTGTTTCAAATCTAGTTTTGCACTGCTATATCATTTAATATAATATCATTTGAGATAAATTCAAAAATTCATATCTTTTCTAAATCTAATTACTTGATATTTTTTTTGAAAAGAAAGAGATGATCTTTTTGAAGAATAACTAAAATTTTTTTTATGATTTATCTTGATTAATTTGCTGGTATTAATTCAAATTGATTTATTATTCCAAATCCTCAAAATTATTTAATTTGAATTAATTTATCTTTATCAATTCAAAACTAAAATCATTGGTATCAAGCTGAATTTATAAATTAATCTTTAAATGCTATTGAATCAAGAATATCATGATTAAGTTTTAATTTTAGTTTAATTGGTATCATGACAATCTTTCAAAGAAATGGCTTTATTTGCTAAAGTAAGGAGAAGAAATTATTAAAGAAGAAATGATCATTTACTTGAAAAGGCCTTTGAAATTGAAAATATCTTTCAAATTTAGAAAATCTAAATTTAGTGGCTAAATTCATGTTAGATGTGCTTGATTTGAAATAAAGAGTGGAAGAAAGTTGAAAAGTAAATTAATCTAGTTATAAGTATGAAAAATAGGAGGAGAGATATTTTTTAATTTGATTTGATTAAAAATCTTGACTAATTTGCATTGAGATTAATAAATTTTTGATCTTAGGTTCTCAATCAATTACTTTATGATCTTCTTAAATGGAGCTTGCATATGATTATCCAATTTAATTTACATAATTTGATTGCTTTATCTTATTTTTGGATAATTAGTTGAAGTTAAATTAAATTTAAAAATATATTCTTTCTCTAAGAAATGAATTTCTAAACTAAATTTTGAAACTCATTTAAAATTTTAAATTTGATCCTAAATTTTTAATGTGCATTGCAAAATCCTTATGAACTATTTATTTTGAAATAATTTTTACTCAAAATAATGAATTTGAAAATGCGACTATCTTTTGCTTTGATACTATTCATTTTACTCTGCTCGATATATTTTCGATACATATCTTTTTCAAACTTAATTGACTAAATTTAAGAAAATAAAAGTTTGAATATTGAATTAAATGCTATGCTTGATTTTATGTTTAAATTCTTTGAAAAGCTCTATTCTCCTTAAAGCTTAAAAATGCATATCTGAAAATCAGATTAAAAAAGATCATATTCATTTACAAGGGTGCATATATGAAAATCAGATTAAAAAAGATCATATTCATTTACAAAGGGAGAGAGCCTTTATTATTTGAACTCAAGCTAAATTTTTTAAGAGAAATTTATTTTATTTTAAAAGGCGAGATGATTTTTTGGATTTAACTTCGTAAATTTGATATATCTCTCAATTTAAAGCTTTGATATTAATTTTGATGATTTTGCTTGTTTCTTCTCATGAGCTACTTAATATTGTCAAAAAAAGGAAGAAGATTTGTTGAGTATATGCTATGTGAGCATATGCTATTTAAATGTGCTTAAGCCTATACATACATTTCATGATATTACTTGAAACATTCAAATTTAAGTTAAAAGAGTTTTGGTATCAGCTTTCATGAAGTGTATATTTATAATTGTGTATGTCATTACTTCATGATTTATACTAGTTAATTTATTGAAATATATTAAATTTTATTTTTATGCATATACTCAAAATTTTTGCCATCATCAAGAAGAAAAAGATTGTTGACCCCATGATTGATTTTGATGATTGTCAAACTTTAAGTATTTAAGTATTTAACCATATATTTTATGAGTGGATGTAGATCTTTTCAGGTATTTAAATTAAAAAATTATTTTAAAAAAAGATCTACAAAAATTCATCAAGTCAAGATTTTTAAAGAAAAGATTTTTCTTAAGCTTTCGAAGATCAAAAGAAAGAGAGCTCTTTGATCAAACAATGAAGATATAAAGTCGAATTCAAATAAAAATCAAATCTCCTTGATTGAAAGCAAAAATCCCTCAAAATAGCCTCGGAGCAGTTTTCGAGACGTCTCAAATTTTTTTTGAGAGCTCTTGAGTGGACTAACATGTCCCAAACACTGTCTGACATGATTTTAAGAGGTCTCACAGTTCCAGCGAGATGTCTCATTCAGAACCGAAACGACTTGGTCACAGGCGACAGAAATCGAGTTTCTGTGCTCTAAGAGTGAGAGGTTTCATAGTTCCAGTGAGACGTCTCGATTCAAAATCAAGAGGTCTCATAAAAAATCGAGAGATCTCGTTTTGCACAGACAGCCTTCAATGGATTATTTTGCAATGGCTATTTTTCAACTCCAATGGCTATTTCAGAGCTCCCAACGCTTAGAACTCTCATTCCAACCATCTCTAAAGGTATTTAAAGGTGGAGAATCAATTGAGAAGCAATATAAAGAGATTTAAAGAGAGATTCTTTTTTTTTCGGTGAGGAACATTGAATATCCAAAAAAAAAGAGAGAAAAATTGTGCACAGATTTCAACGAGCCTTCAGAGCAATCTTCTCTAACATCTTCTACATCCTCTTAAGCACAATTTAATGAAAAGCCAAGCTTCAATCGAGAACATCATCGGCTTCCTCTTTAGAATTTAAAAGAGCTAAAATTCTATTTTTTATATTGTGCTAAAATTTTACTTGTATTTTTATTTCTTTTCAAATTTTTTTGAGAAAAAGAAACTTGAGGATTAGGCCCATCCAAGCTTAGAATTGGATATTATAGGTTTTGGTTGGTGAGCCCAAAAGACCAATCGGATTAATAGTGATCCCGAAAAACTATTAGTGTAAGATTTTGGTTGGTGCTCCTGTGAAAATCAATCAGGTTTGTTTGTGAGCCTGAAAAAACAAACACATTATAATCAAGAGTAGATTATAGTAGAAATCTCAAGAAAAGCTTGGAATATGGATATAGGTGTGGGTTGCACCGAACTATTATAAATCTTTGTATGTTTATGTTGTGCTCTTTTCTTCTTTCTCTTTGCATACTTTGCATGTTTATAATTCTTACTTTACTTTCATAGTTTAATTTTGTTATCTTAATTCTGTTGCTTATATTGCATATATTTTATCACACCACTTTGGTTAAAATCAAAGCACATACTTGTTTAGAAAATAAATTTGGTTAAAATTTTATAAGAATCCAATTCACCCCCCCTCTTGAGTTGCTACCTTTGGGCAACAGGCAGACTTCAGCTTAGCCTCGAGCTTGGAAATCTTCTCGACCTCCTTCCACATTTTGGCCAGTTTTTTTTGATCCTCATTTATTTTCCTCTGCTGGTCTAGTAGAGTTTAATTTTTCTCCTTTACTATGGCCATCTTATCCTGGAGTTGTTTCTTCAATCCCTCAGCAATCTTGGCCTCCTTGGCAACCTTCTCTTTGGTTGTCTTCTTGTAGTCCTGTTCAACTTTAAGCCCCTTTTTTAGGGGCTATTTATTCTCATAAAGCCATGTTAGGTGTTCATTAAGCAATTTGAAGTACATAATAGACTAAAAAAAAAAAGAAAAAAAGTATGGTTAGATTGGTATAAGATCAATGTAAAAAAAATTGGACAAAGCGAGAAGAGCAAAAGGAGAAAAAAGCTTACATCCATTTGTTGGAGAAGCATGGGTTTTCATGTATGATATTCAAGACCTTTTTGAAAATAACATAGCATAAGACTTTAGATTAAACCTTTTAATCTAAATATGCATTAGATCTAATCTATAAAATCCTTTACCAGGATCTATGATATAATATCATGCATTCCAAAATCTAAAACTAAAATCATATGAGATCAAATCTCATACCTAAGCAGAAGATCGTAGCCCTTTGTAGATCTTTGTTCGTTGCTTCAGCCACGCACATGAATGACCTCTAAAGGTATCCATGCAAAGCCCGATCGATTAGCTCCCGGAGTGCTAGCTCCTTGTGAAGACTTTCTTAATGATTGAACAAGAAAGGAGAAGAAGGGATTGATAACAAGAGAATAACCTTCCCTTATTTCTCTCTTAAAACCCTAGCCTCTCATCCAATAGAGGACTAGCTTCCTCTAGAGATCACATGCCAAGGATGCCCACCCCAAGCCTTATGCCCAGAGAGAAATCTCCTAGATTTCTCATGCCTCAAAGCTCTCTCAAAAATTCTAATGAATTCTAATGCTCCTTTGTCTCACAAAGGGCTGTAATTTATAGAGTGCCAAAACCTAAAGTAGGAGATTGGTATGAAGTCCAATTCAAAACCTTTTTGAATTGAAACTTTCCCAAACCCAAACTATATCAAAGAGTGGGCGGCAAAGGTGCTGGGCTTCTTGATCTCACATGCATCAACCTTTTATGCATGGAGAATAGGGGGCGGCTCTCAGGGCTAGCCCAAGGGATCAAGTGCAGCCCTCTTGGACTCTTTAGTTCTCATCTTATTTGGCTCAAATCAAACCAACTTTGATTAGACCCAATCATATGAGTTGACCTAATCTAATTAGGCTCTCAATCTCTTGATCAAATTAAGGATTAATTGAGTCCAAGATCTGATTAAATCAGAATCTCATCTCTCTTAGTAATTAGATCATCCAATAATCTAATTGAGTCAAATCTAATTGAATCTAATTTAATTAATTTTGATTTAATCCTCATAATTGAATCAAATTGAGTCAATTAATAATCTAATTATTAATTAATCTTTTTTAATTAATTATATTAGGTTAATTATTAATCATATTGATAATTGAATCTTTCAATGATTCATAATCATTGATCAGCCATCTAATTGGATCGGAACTTCTGTATGTATGATTTCATAGGTTTGAACACTAAATCGATAGCATAAGAATAAGTTTTCTATACCAATTAAAGTGACCATCTAATCATGATATCCGACGGTCGGATAGAATCGAATGCAGCAAAGCAACATTCATAACCTACTAGAACATAGTTACCGCATAATTCATCTCCTTGATTAATAATACTCAGAAAAATATCAGAGTTTAACTATCAACTCTTGATCAGTAATCCCTATAGTATCTCAACCTACTTAATCCTGTGACTCTCATAAGGACTATTATGGCCAAAGTTTTGCTAAATTGAAATACATTGAGACATTCTCTCCAATTTTACTTAGAGTGGTTAATTCCTATCTTGACTCACGCATCGACTTAATAAGTACTTGACTGCACCCAAAAATCTTTCATTACTGAATTAAAAATTTATGTAGTCCGATACCAAAGTATAGTGAGTTGCTTGTAAGTCACCATGATGATCTCAGATGGAATACTTATACCTATATTCCCTCAGATAACACTCTTGACAGCAGAGTGCTCTAGAATGGTCACATTCAGTATAGATCATATCCCACCTGTATGCTATATCAGTATCAATACACTCCTTGGTTAAGAGGATAACCAACCCATATAGTACACAACGATCTATACTTGATACAATTATTGTCCTTATTAATAATATACATTTGATCATGAATAATTTTAAGAACCACATGATAAATCCTCTTTTATCGCTTTAGATGTAGTTCTAAGGACTTTCATCATAACAATGGAGTTTGATTTAAGAAGATATATAACCTTATGATGAAATATTATAAATAACTTTTATTATTGAATAATATATATATATATATACAATAAATGATCAATCATCTATAAGCTAGATGATTGGATTTGGAATGTAATTCTCAATAACTCCCACTTGGAATAAAGCCAATCGGTATAATATCAAATACCCATCTTCGACTTATAATGCTCAAACTCCTTGACCATAATGGTTTTAATATATGGGTCGGCTAGGTTCTTCTTTTCATCGATCTTTTGAAAGTCGTCATTACCTCATTCCATGATCTCTCGTACAAGATGGTAGCAGCATAGAATATATTTTGTACACTGATGGGCATTCGATTCTTTTGTCTGAGCTATGGCTCCAGTACTATCACAATACAGTAAAATTGGACCATCAATGGAGGGTACCACTCTGAGCTCGCTGATGAACTTTTGTAGCCATACAGCTTTCTTTGCAGTATTTGATGCAACAATATACTCTGCTTCGCATACTGAATCTATCATGGTGTACTACTTGAAACTTTTCTAGCAAACTGCACCATCATTTAGGATAAATACAAATCCCAACATACTTTTGCTATCATTATGATCTGATTAAAAGTTGGAATTAGTGTATCCCATAAGTTTCAAATCAGATTCTTCATAAACTAATCATTAATCCCTAGTATTTCTTAAATACTTAAGGATGGTTTTAGCAATCTTCTAATGGTTCTCTCCTGGATCAGATTAGTATCTGCTCATAATGAGTATGCCACATCTAGTCTCGTACATGTCACGGCGTACATTATAGAATCTACTATCGAAGTATATGGTATTCTACTCATAGCTCTTTTTCTTAAGAAGTTGTTGGATAATCCTTCTTCGAGAAAAAAATTTCATGGCCTATCGAGAGATAGCCTTTCTTGAAATTCTCTATGCTGAACCTTTTCAGCACAGTATCTATGTATGTGGATTGGGATAATCCAAGCAACCTCTTAGATCTATCCCTATAGATAGATCTTCATTCCTAGGATGTAGGATACTTCTTCCAAGTCCTTCATGGAGAACTGTAATGATAATCATGCCTTTATTTCCTATAATGTAGGAATGCCATTTTTGATTAAGAGAATGTCATCCATATATAGAATAAAAAATATAATCACTGCACCATTTATCTACTTGTAGATGTAGGATTCTTCTCTATTCTTAACGAAGCCATACATTTTGATCGTCTTATCAAAATGCATGTTCTAACTCCAAAATGCTTGCTTCAGTCCATAGATGGATCTCTGAAGCTTGCATACCTTAGAGTCATTTGAGGATGTGAAACCTTCAGATTATATCATATATACCTTTTCCTCCAGTTCTTCATTTAAGAAAGCTATTTTTTCATTCATCTACTAGATGTTATAGTCCCGATGTGCAGCTATCATAAGTATGATCCGAATAGATTTCAACATTATCACAAGAGAAAATACCTCATCATAATCAATACCATAATGCTGACAATATTCCTTGGCAACCAAACAAGCTTTATAGATCTCCATCTTATTGTCTGCACCTCTCTTTTTTTTTTTGAAGACCCACTTACATCTTATGAATTTTACCCCCTCAGATGGATCAACTAATGTCTATACATTGTTGACCTTCATGGACTTCATTTTGGATCTCATAACTCCAAGCTATAACTCAAAATTAGATCTCTGCATAGCATCAATATTGGTGATCAGATCCTCATCGTTCTCATCGAGCTCGATAGAATCATCATCTTGGATTAAGAAATCATAGTATCTGCCCAGCTGATGCGGTATTCTACCAAATCGCCTTAAGGATGACCCTACATTGGGTTCCAAATTTGATCTTATCAAATTCGGTTTAAGTTCAGTCACTGGTGTCAGTTCTTCTACTTGTTGAACTTTTTCAAGTTCAAACTTACAAGCACGAGTTCCTTCTCCAAGAAACTTCTTTTCCAAAAAGGTTGCTCTATTGCTGATGAACAACTTTTGTTCTTCAGCTTGGTAGAAGAAATATCCTTTTATCGTTTTCGAATACCAAACAAATAGACATCTACCAGACCTAGCTCTAACTTTGTCTATTTTCAAATGCTTGATATAAGCTAGACAACCCTAGACCCTAAAGTGTGAGAGTGCCAACTTACATCCTGTCTATATCTCTTATGGTGTTTTACTTACAGACTTACTTGAAACTTTATTTAGCAAGTAACAAGCCGACTCTAGTATATATCCCTAAAAGAAGATCGACAAACTTGCAAAGCCCATCATGGATCGAACCATGCCCAATAAGATTCAATTTCTTTTTTTAGACACACCATTGAGTTGTAGCATTCCAGGAGAGGTCCATTGGAAGAGAATCTAGCTATGTCAAAAACTCATCAGTAAAGTATTTACCTCCTCGATCTGATCGAAAAATTTTAATAGTTTTATCAATTTATTTTTCTACTTCAGTATAGAATCATTTGAATATTTCAAATGACTCAGACTTATATTTCTCAAGATAGACATATCCATACTTCGATAGGTCATCTATAAACATAATGAAGTAGTCATATCCACCTCTAACACATGTTCATAGGTCCACACACATTAGTATGTATTGGGGATAAAATGGCCTCCACAGAAGTTCTTAGTCGCCAACCTCCTCCCTATTGGATTTGTCGACCTCCTCAATGACGAGTTCATGCTGCATAATCTTTCAAAGGGGGCACAGAAGTTTGGCGATACGATCTTGAATGGTGAAGGAGAATTACTATTATTCTGGCCTTATCCTTTAGCTAAAAGTGAATAACAGGATTAGGGCCCAGTAGGACTCTCCCCAGACAAACTCCACTAGCCACGCTCCTTTCGGACGAACTTCTGAACGAACCTCCTTCAAACAACCTCCTCCAGTCGACCTTCTTTTGGCCGACCTCCTTATCATCCGGAGGGACCTCATCGTCCACATGAACTCGGCTACCCACTCAATGTGAACCAACATATATGCAAACGATCCCAAAAGAGCCCAAACTCCTCTGGAGCTGTTGCAACTTGAAGCTCTTTGCCGTCAGTGCCTATCCCATCCCAAACATCGACTATTAACCCCTAATGCACTGGCACATTATGACAACAGATACCACTCTCGACTGGCAAGTCGCAACAACGAACACCATCCCCCATAACAAACTCCACGTAGCCTAAGTAGCCCACTGCCAGATGATTATGGCTATCGCTATCAGTTTGTTACATGCTTTATCTATAGAAGGGACCCTCCAGATATATTTTTTCTAAGCTTTCTTCTTCTTTTCGTTACTCTACTTCTTTATTTTTCTGAGCACTCCATTCCAGTTGGCCGAAAAATTAACTTGAGCATCGGAGGATCCTAGCAGAGCCACCCATCTTCAGTTTGGATTTTAGTTTACTGGTCCTGTCGGTAGCCTCACCTTCCTCACTCCAGCTATCTCCAACTTTCTCATGGATTTTTGCACCAATAGGATTGACGCAAGAGGAAGGATCTCTGAGCTCTTATTCTAAAAGGAGTGCCTAGTCGATCTTACTCGCCTTTCTCTCTTAATTTCTTGAATCCACTTCTGTTTGATCTCTTCTTACTCCAAAGAACGCCTCCAAAAAGGACAATCATCCATTGATCTACCGCTTCTATCACTAGATTTGAGCCAGATTCGCCCATTCTGGCTTCATCATCCACTCCCAAACCTCCTCCACCGACGGTCATGGTGGATCTAGAGTAGTTCAACCTGCTAATGCAGCAGGTTCGAGGCCTCACCGAGATGGTGCAGGCCATACAGCAACCACCGATGGTGGCCCGACCAAAAAACTCCTAGCTGGAGCTTCAGGAGCTAGCATCAAAAAGAAAAACCTAGGTCAGCAAATCCATCATTTCTAGAAAGAAAAAGCAGAGAACAGAGAGCCCCTATTCTGATCATGATTCTTCTCTAGAGAAAACTTTCTCCATCTATAGTTGGCAACCTTCGAAGATCCACGATCAAGATGATACTTTTGATCAAAAACTTTAAGACATAAATCGATAGATTGAGGAGCTCCACCATGCTGCCCCAGCTCACCATGATGATATCTGCACCGACCCTCCTTTTTCTATCAAAATCATGTAAGAACCTATCCCGTTGAACTTCAAACTTTCCTAATTCGAGACCTATGATGGGACTTCTGATCCGATTGACCATCTAAAGGTCTTCTAGATGATGATGCTACTTCATGGCATGCTGGATGCCATCCTATGTGGAGCTTTTCTATCTATCTTGAAGGGAGTAGCAAGAAATTAGTACTCTAATCTTAAGCCAAAAATGATCTTCTCTTTCGATCAAATAAGCCATCAATTTGTGGCTCATTTTATAAGCAACCAACATCCAAGATGAGGTTTGAATTCCCTCATCAACGTAAAGTAGAAGAAGGGGGAGTCAATCTGGGCTTACGTCAATCATTTTAATGCTGCTACATTGAAGATCTGAAATCTAGACCAATCTGTAGCTATGGCCATACTAATGGATGATTTTTAGAAAAATGATCTTCTATCTTTCCTAGAGAGGAAGTATTCCAGGGATTTTGTTGATATGTTGGCCCGGGCTGAAGGTTATGCCCGGGTAGAAGAAGCCTTCAAGTTGAAGAATGATCAGGCTATAAGAGAGCGGTGAGCGGATGAACCTAGCTGACCTGCACCTAAAAGAAAATTGAGTGAAGCTTGGTCGTGCTCTCGAACTTCTCCTCCTGAGTGTAGACAAGTCCGAACTCCTTGAGCTCGTCGATAGAGAATCCCAGATCAGAGGACCCGACGAAACTTTTCTTTCAGAAGATTCAATAACTATGCTTCCTTGAACACCTCAAAGATGCAGATATTAATGAAGATAAGGAAGCAACTAGCCAAGCCTGGAAAGATGCGGACTCATCTGGTCAGGCGCAATCCCAACAAGTATTATCTTTACCATCATGATCATGGTCATGATACTGAAGAATGCATCCAGTTTCAGGATGAGATTGAAGCATTAATTAGGAGAGGTCGGCTGGACCGATACATCAAGTGCTGACTGGAGAGGAGAGAAGATCGTCCGAGAGCCCCGCCATAATATGAACCACCTTGGTGGGATGAGCTCTAAGAAAATCGGCCCCCACTTGGTGTCATCAACACCATCGCTAGGGGACATCGACGTGGGTAAGCCAGTGAATCAACAGAGCTGGCAAAGAGGCAATGGACTAAGGAGTCCATCACCTTCACTGAAAAAGATGCCCAAAAAGTTCAGCTTTCGTATAATGATGCAGTTGTAGTTACTTTAAATATTGCTGATTATGATGTACGCCATATTTTAATTGATAATGAAAGCTCTGCTGATGTCTTATTTTATGATATTTTTTTCAAAATATTCCTATTTGATGATAGGATGGGCCCAATGAATTCTCTGTTGGTAAGATTCATAGGTGATGGAGTGCTAGAGGAAGAGATAATAATATTACCTATGGTAGCCGGTCGATACCCCGAGCAATCTATGGCACAAGTTGATTTTTTGATAGTTAAAGCCCCTTCTACCTATAATGCAATCCTTGGCCGATCTGGTTTGAATGCACTTCGGACTATAGTTTCTACTTACTATCTGAAGATGAAGTTTCCAATCAAGCATGGATTCGAAGAGGTCAAAGGAGACCAGGCACTAGCTCGACACTATTACAGTACAACCTTGTAGGGGGGAGATAAGCAAACCTTTGTCCGATGGATGGACTTAACACTCATGATGATCTATTTGAAGAAAGGGAAGAATCCATCGATGACCTTGAGGAGATCCTTCTGAATGATGGGAAGAAAGAACACACCATGAAGATCGGCTTGAGCCTAAAAGGAGAGGTTAGAAAGCAACTTGTCACCTTCCTACAGAGGAATTTTGATGTCTTCACTTGGGCACCCGCAGACATGTCTGGAATCGACGTGGAAGTTATAGAGCACCACCTGGGCATAGATCTTAAGCGACGATCGGTGAAGTAGAAGAAACATAGTTTTGCACTCGAAAGGCAGAAGACGATAATGGATGAGGTCGACAAACTCCTAAAGGTAGGATTCATCCAAAAAGTGCTTTATCCAAACTAGATTGCAAATATTGCTCTAGTCAAAAAGGCTAATGGCAAGTGAAGGATGTGCATAGACTTCATAGATTTGAATGCAGCCTGCTCGAAAGATAGCTATTCTCTATCCAAGATTGACCAACTAGTGGATGCGACTTCGAACCACGAGCTTCTCACTTTCATGGATGTCTTCTTTGATTATAATCATATCCAGATGGCACCAGAAGATGAGGAGAAGACTGCTTTTATTACTGATCGTAATCATTATTGTTACAGAATCATGCCGTTTGGGCTTAAAAATGCAGGTGCAACATACCAATGCCTGGTGAATAAAATTTTTAAGGAGCAGATTGATCGCAACATAGAGGTCTATATGGATGATATGCTAGTCAAGAGCTAATTTTCATCAAATCACATTATCGATCTTGAGGAGAACTTCAGTACCCTCCATAAGTATAAGATGAAGTTGAATCCTATGAAATGCTCTTTAGGAGTAACCTCGAGAAAGTTCTTAGGATTCATGGTGTCAGGTCATGGCACCGAGGCTAATCCAGAGAAAATTAGAGCCATCCAAAAAACAACTGCCTCAAAAATAAAAAAGAAAGTCCAATGCCTCATAGGCAAGGTGGCAGCTCTGAATCGCTTCGTGTTGAGGTCGGCAGAATGCTGCATACCCTTCTTTCAGGTACTCAAGAGATCGAAGAACTTTAGCTAGATTCTTGATTGCCAATAGGCTCTTGAAGAATTAAAAAGCTATCTCAGCTCACCTCCATTACTCGCCAAACCTAAACATGGGGAAGAACTATTCCTATATCTCACTGTATCTTCTATAGCGATTGGAGCCATACCGATCAGAGAAGAAGCAAAAATTCAAAAGTCGATCTACTACATAAGTAGAGTCTTGAGGGATGTAGAGATAAGATATACTAAATTAGAAAAACTAACTTATGTCTTATTGGTTACAGCCAGGAAGCTCTGATCTTACTTTCAGGGGCACACTATCACTCTCCTTGCGGACCAACTCATCAAGGTGATTCTTTATTGACTCAATATCTTTGGCAGAGTAGCAAAGTGGATGATTGAGTTGACTGAATTCGACATCCACTTTCAATCTCGACCATCCATCAAAGCTCAAATACTGGCCAATTTCATAGTAGAGTGCACTATTTTGGAGGAGATCAAACCAGAGCATCAGGAAGCCTTTATCCTTGGCATCCTAGAAGAGAAGGTCGACCTTCCTGAAAACTTCTTGGCACTTTATGTTGATGGTTCATCCAATGCTTTCGGAGTAGGTGTCAGCTTGATTCTCATCAATCCAGAAGGAATTATGGTGGAGTATGCATTGTGCTTTAACTTTCTTGCCACTAACAATGGGGCAGAGTATGAAGCCCTACTTGCAGGACTGAGGATAGCCAAGGAGCTGGAAGTACAATATTTAAAGGCCTATAGTGATTCACAACTGGTGGTGGGATAAGTTAATAACTCCTTTGAAGTTCAGGAGGAAAGGATGAAAAAGTACTTAAAGAAGGTGCAGAGCTTAAGTTCGACCTTCGATAATTTTAACATTCAGTAGATCTCTAGGGCAGAGAATACCAGAGCTGATCTTCTCTCTAAGCTGGCTACCTTGGCCCTAAACGAGCTACCAAAAGGAGTCTTTTTTGAGGTCCTGTAATGCCCTAGTTTGGAAGAGTTCTAGGTGATAATGCAAATTGATCATGAGCCTAGCTGGATCGATCCATTGATAGCATATCTTAGGAAAGAAACTCTCTTCAGAGACCACAAAGAAGCTCGAAAGTTACAAAATCAAGCTTTTCATTACATTTTATATGAAAATAGGTTGTATAAGAGGTCATACTCATTCCCACTCCTCAAATGTCTACGACCTTCAGAAGCCAGCTACGTCTTTGTTAGATGTATACCCTAGAAGCCAGATTGGCTGTCACTTATAATACACTTCTAAGGGCAATTTTATAATTTTAACTATAAATTAATAAATGGATTATTTTTCTATCATAATGTGTATTTAAAAGTATTTGTGATATATTCTTTGAGTTAATGATAATGAGAATTTATATTTTTAAGAGTTGAAAATTTAAGACATGAATTTTCATAATTAACTTATAAAATGCTCCCAACCGTAGGATCATCACGAGGATGGTGATCAATCTAGAAGATTGGTGTATGATCGCTTTCTTAGGATAGACGTGTCTTGAGTCTACAGTATGGAGATATCGGAGTGAGAGTACAGGTACTTATTAGAGAATGAGGGCACTAAGCGTGACCATCTCGAGTAGTCATAAGAAAGTCTACCTTCTCGTCAATGACTAACTCGATGCTGCAGTGGTGTGTATATTTCTTTGATCTAAGGTGCATCGATAGTTCACCTTGAGGGTGTTATAGTTTGATTACATCATAACTCGGTCTTCTAGCTAGTTGGAATCCTGAGGTGTATGTTGGCTATAGCATGTTCATTGTAGGAATTGGATTGCACCAATAGAGGGATATATTTACCTCGATAGATGAGGAGTAGCCCTATGATAATCATGAGGTTGAGTTCTTAAGCCCATGACCATGGCAGAGTAAAGATGATAGAAAAAGTTTCTATTAGGGTTTCATATTGGATTCGAATCGATTGAGTAATTCATATGATGGACATTGGGTTTGATGAGTTCACCTTAACCCTAATCCTATCGGAGCTCAAGATAGAAGAACCCAATCACATATGTAACTACATTGAGAGGTTCATTTTTAGTTCTGATGGATTGCCACTATATACTGTTAGGTATCACTGATGGATTTTGGAAGCAATTAGAATGATTTTGATGATCAATTATTCTAATTATATGAATTAGAAAAGTTCTGATCCATCGAAAGATGTTTCGATGATGTCGATGATGAAGATCGCGACATATCTCATTACCATATAGAATTAAACCTAATTGGATCACACAAATAAGGATTTGGATCTGGATATCACAATTGAGCTAATCCAGTTCGATTGATTTAAATTACATGCAATCAGGTTCAAGGTAATCGTGCTAGCATACGATTGAGCCTGACTTTCTTCTTTTGAAATCTTTCTAATTCATCTCAATCAAGTCAAATTTGATTTGACTCATTCTTATATTTTGAATGAATTTATTTTTATCTGACTAGAATAAGTCTAGATCAAATTAATTGTAGAAATTAAATCCATTCATAGTCAAATTGGACTAGGGTCAAAAGTTGACCTATTTGAGAGAATTGAGGGTCACCTGATCAGATGCTTCTAAAAAATTTTTTTTAAAAATTATTTTGATTTGATTTTTGGATATATGATAGATCACGAATTATACATTGGGTGTACCAAATTTCATAATTTTTAGAGGTGTCTATATTGAGTTATGATAGAGTTTGATTTGGATCAAACTCTTGAGGGAAGAGTCCTAGGTGCAATGGACTCTTCTTTATCTACTCATGCTGCCACCTTTCAGATTGATTTTTAGCATCAAAATTAGATTGGATCTATGGATTTTCATGTAGATCAGGTTCAAGAGTTCTAATGGTCAAAAAAATAAGGATTTTGATCAAAGAGGGACTCTAACTTAGCACTATGCTTTGGTATAAGAACCCTTGCACCAAGGCTCTTCACGTAGAATTTTTTTTCATACCCAAAGGCTGTCATTCTAGATATCCCTCACCCCCTCTATCCTCTCTCTCTCTCTCTCTCTCTCTCTTCTATATGCCTAAAAGTTTAGGCATAAATTTGAGAAGAAGATCGAATCAAATTTGTGAAGAGTTCGGCATCTATGTGATGATGTTCGTGAGATGGACATGCTGCCTTCAGAAATTTTTTGAAGGACTTTCAAATCAGATTTAGATTTGATCTTTGGAGAAAAAATTTATGAGGAGAGGACGTCCAGATCCTTCCTAAGTGGATACTGATAGAGGTCGAGCACATGCATGGCTCCTTCCAGAATCTCAAGAAACATCAAGATTATCGCAGGATAATCAGATTACCCAAACAAGATATGAAATTAAATCTGATTCAATTTTTATTTTAATTTTTAATATCAGATCACTATGATTAGATTTGAGAACTCTTAGATCTGATTGGATCATTTAGAAATTTTTAAAAAAATTCATCTTAGATCTGCATGATCCAGCATGGAAAATAAGATTTTTTCTTCAACTAGTATCAGAGCTAGGTTGCGATCCTAGGACCTATGGGTTATGAAAAAAATTTCTACGTGAAGAGCCTTGGCGCAAGGGTTATTATACAAAAGCATAGCGCCAAGTTAGAGTCCCTCTTTGACCAAAATCCTTATTTTCTTGACCATTGGGACTCTTGGACCTGATCTCCATGAAAATCCCCAGATCTCATCTAATTTTGATGCCAAAAATTAATCTGGAAGTTGGCGGCATGAGTAGATAAGGAAGAGTCCATTATGCCTAGGACTCTTCCCTCAAGAGTTTGATCCAAATCAAACTCTATCATAACTTAGTCTAGATATTTTCAAAAATTATAAAATTTGGTACACCCAATGTATAATTCATGCTCTATCACATATCCAAAAATCAGACCAAAATAACTTTTAGAGAATTTTTTAGAAGTATCTGATTAGGTGACCCTCAATTCTCTCAAACTGGTCAACTTTTGACCCTAGTCCAATTTGACTATGAATGGATTTAATTTCTATAATTAATCTAACTTGGACTTATTTCAGTTAGATGAAAATAAACCCATTCAAAATACATGAATGAGTCAAATTAAATTTGACTTGGTTGTAATGAATCAGAAAGATTACAGAAGGAGAAAGTCAGGCTCAATCGTGTGTTAGCGTGATTATTTTGAACCTGATTGGATCTAATCTAAATCAATTGAACGGGATTAGCTCAATTGATGACATCTAGATCCAAACTCTTATTTGTATGATTCAGTTAGGTTCAATTCTATATGATAATGAGATATGTCGTGATCTCCATCATCGACATCATCAAAATACTTTTTGATGGACTAGAACTTTTTTGATTCATACAATTAGAATGATTGATCATCAAAATCATTCTAATTGCTCCACTAAAATCCATCAGTGACACCTAGTAGTATATGGTGGTAATCTATCAAAATTAAAAATGAACCTCTCGATGCAGTTACCTGTGTGATTGAATTCTTCTATCTTGAGCCCCAATAAGATTAGGATTAAGGTAAACTCGTCAAACCCAATGTCCGTCATATGAATTAATCATTCGATTCGAGTCCAATGTGAAATCCTATTAAAAACTCTTTCTATCATCTTCACTCTACCATGGTCATGGGCTTAAGGACTCAATCTCATGATTATCATAAGGCCACTCCTCATCTTCCGAGGTAGATAGATCCTCTTATTGGTGCAATCAAATTTCTATAATGAACATGCTATGGCCAACATACACCGTAGAATTTTGAATGGCTAGGAGATCGAGTTATGATATAATTAAACTATAACACCCTTAAGGTGAACTATCGATGCACCTCAGATCAAAGAACCATACACACCACTGTAGCATCTAGTCAGTCATTGATGAGAAGGTAGACTTTCTTATGATTTCTCGAAGTAGTCACACTCAGTGCCCTCGTTCCCTAACAAGTACCTATACTCTTGCTCCGGTGTCTTTACACCGTAGACTCAAGACACATCTATCCTAAAAAATGAAAGGAATATGCCCTCAAGTCAATTAATTTTTGGGCCGTTCTTTGTCTTCCAAACTCATATAATAATATTTTTTTAATAAATAAATAAAGATATTTATTTCATCATATGCAGTATCTTATTATTTATTTAATATTATGATGAACCTTATAAATTAGAGCTATGATTTTAGGATTATGATGAGATCATACCAGTGAGATCTAAAATCTTAAAATCTTAATTTAAATATTCCTAGTCGATGGGACATTGAGTTAGGGATCAATATTTTTTGGTAAGACTAGCACATTCTTTGTATGCTCGATTGAGAGGGTGATTGATCTCACAATAACTTGTGTATGATACTAATACAAGAATGTGGGTGCTCATTAGAGAATGAGTTCACTGAATTGATCCAAATCGAGAATATCTAATGGAGTCTTATCTACATGTCAATAGATGGTTCTCATAGTGGAATTTGTGCATGTAATCCTTTGACTTGAGACTACCATAGAATCTTATATATATAAATCCATATTTTGGTTCATACTCATTCATGACTCAGTTATGTATGGGATGATCTAGATATGGTAGATTATATATATGAAGGTTGTGAGTAGGTGAACATGGAATCGATCTTTCCTGGTAAGAGGAAATAGCATCCTACCTGCTTCAAACAAATGATGATTCAGGAAGACTTTGATCAAAGCATGATGAAAATTAGAAATGATTTCTAATGTTTCATTAAATGAATCATCATCATAAGATTGAAAGAGAAATGAATATGATATTGGGATTGACATATTTTCATACCCAAAGTCATATTCAGGATGCAGGGAGATCGAAGGATCTAGTTGCATGGTAATTTTCACTGAAGGATATTTTTGATATTTTCATCAAAATTTTACATCTTTCGAAAAGTCACGATACGTTGCTAGACATCAATCATGTCTTATGGTTTCGATCAAATTAAAATTTTAATTTGATCATTAAATTAGAAAGTGTTCTAAATTAAGTTAAATTGGGTTGGCTAGTTTTGACCTAAATCGGTTTGGTTGAGTTCTAACCAGATTAAGTCAAATCACACCCAGACTCACTGTTGGTTAGATGTGGAAACCAATGGGTCACACACAAAGAGAGTTGATTAATGGTCTCATTGGATTAGACCATGTTTGCAAGATGAACATGCTAGCATGTG
Source organism: Cocos nucifera (assembly GCA_006176705.1). Classification (NCBI taxonomy): domain Eukaryota; kingdom Viridiplantae; phylum Streptophyta; class Magnoliopsida; order Arecales; family Arecaceae; genus Cocos; species Cocos nucifera. Next base: position 220,363 of record QRFJ01002560.1, on the reverse strand, counting down.
TAGCAAATCCTAGCACCTGAATTCGAATTGGATTCAAATCAGCTTTCGATTTGGGCTAATTAAGGTTCGATTTGAGCCAAATAGGATTTGGTCTTGAATTGAATTAACCTAGACTGATTGGGCTTCAGTTGAGGCTCCTATGCCAGAGAGTCTCTCTCTTGCATGTGGGAAGTCTTTCATGCGCAAAGCATTTTTTGGTGCATAGAATTAGTTGGCGCCTACCTTCTTTGACTTTTTCCATTTGTTATGTCGCATAAAATTTTTTGAATAGGCATGGATATCTGATATGGGGCGATAAAGAGTCCTTCTATAAGTTAAAAACTCCATTTTCTTTTTAATTTTTGTCGCCCAGGATTCTTTGTCGCCCAAGACTCCTTACCGCCCAAGACTCCATGCCGCCCACTCCTTCTTGATGCCTCTTGGACCAAGTCAAAATCCCTTGGGACTTTAACTATTCAAAGATCATCTCCACGCCTTCTTGCTGAATGGGCGTCCCTTTTTAGAGCCATTGGATGGCCCTTTTATCTGATCTAGTGGATGAAAAGGGTAGCACCAATGATGAAATATTGCGGCTCTTCGTAAATAACTTATATAGAATTAGTCCAAGAGTCCTTCTGCTTTAAGGAACCTCTTGGACTAAGTCTACATCTCGTTATTTTCTGATGAGGTATGAGATTGGCTAAAGGGACATGAGATTTTTTTTTTAAGGGCGCGAGAAATTGTGTTGGCACCCTTACGTACATTATAAATAAGGGTGCATACCTTGAGTCCGAGAGATATGAAAATTATCTTTCTTTCTTATAAGACTTTCTTTTTATCCAATTTTTTTTCTTTCCTTCTCTTATCTAGACCTTGTTCTTATAAGGACAAGAAGTCATCTTAAGACTAAAAGATTAGGAAGAAAAATTAAGAAGACAAAGAAAAAGAAAGATAGATAAGAAGAGGCAAGGAAGATGACATAAAGGCTAAAGAAGATCTTGCCCTTTTAATTAAAGTTTTATTATTAGAACTCTAATTATATAAATCAGAGGTGCTGGTATCTTGATCAAGTTTCTGTGTGGATCACATTGGAGGGTGAATACGTGGGCACCTGGTGGAACCCCTGACGGACTGCTACCGACGATCAGGATCAATTTAGGGTTTAGAGATAAGAGGTATGTTCTAATATTTTCTTTTATATTACAAATGCATGTTATATGATTTAATTGCTAAAAAGATGGTCCTAGGGTTTACGTTTGGTTTATATGATTTCATGTTTTTGCTTTGAAATCCATGCTTCCGCCCTATACACTATTCCTATAAAAAAAATGATCGTACATCAATCTTTCAGATCGATCATCATCCTCGTACATGAAAATATGAATTATCATTACCATTAACTCAAAGGATGTATCACAGACATTTTTAAATACACACTATAATAGAAAAATAATTTATTTATTAATTTATATTCAAAATTATAAAATTATTCTTAGAAGTGTATTACAAGTGACAGCCAATCTGGCTTCTAGGGCATATATCTAACAAACTTTCACTTGATCTAAAGCTAATTAACTATAAATCTAAGTCCCATCTTCTTAAGGTGGACTTCGATCTTGTACTGGCTCAATGACTTTGTCAGCGGGTCAGTCACATTATCTGTAGTGTCGACTCTCTTGATCTTGATGTATCCCTTCTCGAGATAATTATGGATGAGATGGTATCGCTGCTCGATGTGCTTGGATTTCTGGTGAGACCTCGGCTTCTTAGCTAGGGCTATGGCGCCATTGTTGTCATAGTACAAAGGGACGGCATCTGATGGCATCACTTCGATCTCTATGGTAAACTTCTTATACCAGAATGCCTCCTTTGCAGCTTTCGATGTAGCAATGTACTCTGCTTCCATGGTGGAATCTGCTATCACTATTTGCTTGAAACTTTTCTAGCTGACAACACCATCATTAAAAATAAATAGACTTTCAGATGTCGACTTTCGATCATCTATATCAGACATAAAATTTGAGTCTGTATACCTCTGGACCTAGAGTTCTCCATTACTAAAGACTAGAAATATATCCTTAGTCCTTCTCAAGTACTTAAGGATACATTTCATAGAAGTCCAGTGCTCTTCGTCTAGATTCGACTGATACTTGCTCGTGACCCTCGCAGCATGGGCAATATCAGGTCGTGTACATAACATGGCATACATGAGGCTCCCTATTACTGAATCATAAGGAATTTTGCTTATGCATTCAATCTCCTCAGATGTGTTGGGACACATCTTCTTTGAGAGATGAACGCTATGTCTGAAGGGCACCAATCTCCTCTTAGAGTTTTTCATGCTAAACCTCTTTAGTACCTTCTTTATGTACATCTTCTATGAGAGAACCAGCATTGTATTTGGTCTATCTCTATAGACCTTAATTCTTAGAATAAAAGATGCCTCTCTTAGATCTTTCATGAAGAATTCTTTAGACAACCATATTTTGACCGTAGTTAACATAGAAATATCATTTTCAATTAGGAGAATATCATCCACGTAAAGTACGAGAAAGGCAACAGCACTCTTACTGACCTTTTTTAAAACATAGGACTCCTCGTTCTTGATGAATCCAAAGGATTTGATCACATCATTGAAACGAGCATTCCAACTTTGAGATGCTTGCTTAAGTCCATATATGGATCTTGCAGCTTGCAAACCTTGTGATCAGTATCACTGGATGTAAAACTCAGCAGCTGCTCCATATAGATATCTTCCTCAAGATATCTATTTAAGAATGTCATTTTCACATCCATCTACCATATTTCATAAAAGAAATAGATTGCAATAGCTAGTAATGTGCGGATAGATTTGAGCATGGCTACTAGTGAAAAAGTATCCTGATAGTCAATGCCTTCGTGTTGACTATACCCTTTCACTGTGAGCCTTGCTTTGAATGTCTCTATATTTCCATCGGCACCTATCTTTCTCTTCAAGATCCATTTACACCCAATAGGTACAATACTTTCAGGTGGATCTACCAAGGTCCAGACTTGGTTCGAGCACATTGAGTCAATCTCTGACTTTATTGCTTCTAACCATTTCTCAGAGTCAATATCTGATATTTCCTCATAATTTTAGGATCATCACCATGAACCCCTTTTTCTGTAAGAAATATTTTCTTTACGTCCTCTAAAATAGTACCTAAGTACCTTTCAGGGGATGAAAAATTCATTCTGATTTATGAGGTGGATGGGGTAGTGATTGGACTAGCTCAATTTGATTGGATTCCATAAGTTCCTTGGCTCGTGGCTCTTGGGAGACTTTCTTATCAAGCCTAATTTGTCTTCCAATAACACCATCTTGAATAAACTATTTTTCAAGAAAGATGGCGTGTCAACTCACCATCACATTGTGATCTTCTGAAAGATAGAAATAATATCCTAATGACTCTTTAGGATATCTTATGAACCAAGCTCTAAAGGACCTAGACTTTATCTTGTCCGCCTGTTGTCTCTTGACATAGGTCGGACAACATCAAATTCTGAGATGACTTAGATTTAGTTTCTTACCATGTCATATCTCATACGGTGTGGTAGGAATGGTTTTAGATGAAATTCTATTCAGTAATATATAGCGGTTAATAGACTATGTTTCCAAAGAAACTTAGAAAGATTTGTGAAGCTCATCATGTATCGAACCATATCTAATAGGGTCCGATTTCTCCGTTCTGAAACTTCGTTGAGTTAAGGCATTCTAGGTGGAGTCCATTGAGAGACTATGCCATAATTCTTAAGATGGTCTAGGAATTTTTGACTAAGGTATTCGCCTCCTCAATTTGATCGAAGAATCTTAATTAATTTTTCTATTTGTTTTTCTACTTTAAGTCTGAATTTTTTGAACTTTTCAAAAACTTCAGACTTGTGTTGCATTAAATACACATATCCATACCGAAATAAATCATCAACAAAGATGATGAAGTAGATGTAATTATTTCTGGCTGGCATATTAAATGGACCGCATGCATCAGTATGTACTAGGACAAGTAGGTCTGTCGCCCTTTTACCATGTCCCATAAAAGGAAGCTTGGTCATTTTGCCATGAAGGCATGATTCACAAATTGGATATGACTCAAAAGTCAATGGACTCAATAGCCCGAATTTCTCCAATTTGTTAATCCTATCTTCAGCTATATGATCTAGTCTAAGGTGCCAAAGATACCTATCATTTAGACTATCTCTAGATCGTTTTGATCCTATGGCATTCATGTTTTGCTCGATATTAAAAATAGAAACATCAATATGTAATTGATAGAAACCATTTATAAGAAAACCACTTGCAATTTTATTTCTTTCATAAAGAATATTACAATGGTCCTTAAGAAATCTAATTATATAGTCTTCCTATGCTAAACATGAAATAGAAATCAAATTCCTACTTACTGTAGGTACATAAAAATAGTCCTTAAGTACTAAGTCTAATCCTGACGATAATCACAGAGGATAGGTTTTCATGATCACAGCAGCAACTCTTGCATCGTTCTCGATGCATAGGATCATCTCACCATCCCATAGTCTCCTACTATCCTTAAGACCCTGCATAGAAGTGCACAAGTGAGCACTAGAACCAGAGGCAAGTACCCATTTGGATGCAAAAAAAATATAAGATTAAATTCTATAACGAGCATACCTCTAGAAGGACCTGCCTCTTTGTTCTTCAGGCTGGCTAGATAAAAAGGAAAGTTCCACTTTCAGTGCCCATCAGTGTTGCAATGGAAATATTTTTCTTTATCAATGGCCTTCTTCTTCGGCTCTGCCCTCTTCTTCTTCCCACCATCCATCTTCTGCTTCTTTACGGACTTCTTCTTCTTTCTAAAAGACTTTCTCTTGGAAGAAGTCCACTCCATAGTAAGTACTGAGTCCTTAGAATCTTTCATAGAAAGCTCAATAGTAACCAGCATATTCATAAGCTCAGCCAAGGTATTCTAAAGTTTTTGCATATGGTAGTTCATGATGAACTACTCATACTCATCAGTCAAGGATTGAAGAATTATATCAGTGTGTAGATCCTAATCTAACTTGACACTGAGTTTCTTAAGCTCTTCTAAGTCCTTGATCATCATCAGACAATGATCTTGACTGACTGTCCATTATGCATTTGAGTTTTAAATAGTCTTTTAGTGACTTGATATTTGGCTGCGCAACTCTGTTCATCAAATAACTCTTGTAGATGAGCCGACATTTGATGGCTAGTCTTAATATCTTCATGTTGGTACTGGAGCTCATCAGACATCAAGCCCATCAAGCCCAACATGTAATACCTGGCTTTGTTATCTTCATCCATCCACTTCTTGAGAGACTCTCTCTGATTAGCGGATGGACGGACTTGTAAGGTGGAAGGATCCTACTCCAACACATGAGTCAACTTCTCAGAATCCTTGTAGTTGGGTTCGGTTAGTCTATGGGTGTCTAGGATATGGACTAATGGGTTGGATGTAGATATTTTTCTATAAAGAATCAAAATTTTTAGTTAGATTTTGTAATTAGACTTAACCAATTTATTTAAAAATTTTATTTTTAAATAAATTAGGCTCCCACTATTTCCTCGGATTTCTACACTTTCTTGGTAGAGATGTGAAAATATCTATGATTATTGATTTTTAGTGGGTGGTGTGGTCCCACCAACTGACTCACCATCTCACCTAATAGTTATTGATGATGGATCAACCAATGAGTGGACAACTCTTGTCCAATGATTCTCTAATCATGGTGCATCCTAACCTAGTCTCTAATTCATGAATCTTATCATATTCGGAATATTGATCCACGTCTTAGTTAAGTCAGATCCACCATTGGATTTTTTATTGAATTTCTTATCGTATCCAAAATATTGAGCCCAACCCATCCTCCAACCCATAGCATCTAATGCCTAATAGACATGGTTGCATCTTTTCAATGCAAATCTATAATGGTGGAAGATCTTAGACTTAATATTTTTTTAGAAAGATTTAATTTAAGTCTCTTTAAACTTAACTTAGTCATAATAATTATGACTAACCTAGTGGCATGAGTTGGCTCGAATTATTAACCACCTCAAATCAAAACTGGATCGACATAAATGGCTAGGTAAGTGAGATCGGTGGAAGGGATATGCCATTAACTCAATAAGAACGCATTCAGGTCGAGTAGCTTTTAATTAAAAACCAGTTGATTGTATCTACCAAACTTATCTTAGATACCAAATTATCGAATCAGAACCAATTGGGTTAGCCTACAATCTAGGCTCGAATCGTAGAGCCAAATTAGGTCTTGACTTGATTGAGTCACATCTCAATGTAATTCGATCTTGATCTAGACTTAATCCTATTAGACTGGTCAAATCTAAGCTTTCTTTGATCCCACCTAACCAACTCTTGATTTAGTTTGATCAACTGCTAGACCTAATTGAGCTACCCAAGCTCAAACCCAATTTTATGAATATGTGTTAGATCTAAAAATTCATAATTTTTAGATCTAACTAATTTCATAATCTTAATTCTTAATTGAGTTTTGGATTTATGAATAAAATATATAATAAATATTCTAGGATTTCAGAATCTAGAATTTTGCAAAAATATAATTTTTGATTTTTAATTAAGGATGAATGTGCAGCACCCCTACAAGCCATAAGAACACCCCATCGAATTGGAGGGGGTCTTTAAATTCTACTTTATTTTTATGACCAAACGGCCATGGAGAACTCCTTAATCAGAAATATATTTTTTTCTACAAAACTAGTTAGATCATATATCACATATAAAATGATCTAACTAATACATGTTTTGCATACATCTCATGTATCATCGATATGCATACTTTTAGATATAAAATATCATATATTAAATCTAAAAAATAAAATTTTAAATTTGATCATATCAAAAATAAAATTATTCTAGACATCTTATAGAAATATTCTATGACTAGTCTAAGCATGCATCTTTTATATCTCATATGAATAAATCAAAAATTAAAAAAAATATTTTTTATTTTTAGATCTGATTATAATAATTATAATATTAAAAAAATAAAAATTAAATAGATCTAAAATTATATTTAAATAAAATAAATACATGATCATGCTAGACTATACATAGAACTATTCTATATCCCATCTAGTCATGCATCTCATACATATTAGATCTAAATTATTTAACTTTTAATTTTTTGATTTTAGATCTAATCACATTTTATGTGATATCTGAAATCTTTTAGTTTTAAGGAAAGTTCATGAGAGGATTTACAAAAATCATCAAGGAGCAAGATCCCTATCATACAAGTTGCTTCGATAGGGATACTATTGGCCAACAATGGGGATGGACATACTTGGACCTATCCTCATGACATCTGGGTAGCGAAAGTTCATACTAGTGATAGTGGATTACTTCACTAAGTAGATCGAGGTCGAACCTCTGACAAAAATCACTGAAGTTAAAGTATAGGACTTTGTCTGAAAGTCGATTGTTTGCAGGTTTGGTCTACCTCGAATATTGATCATGGATAATGGGCATCAGCTTGTAGGTGCAAAGCTCATTGAGTTCTACGAAGGTCTGAATATATCTCACCATTTTACATCAGTGGCTTATTTGCAAATGAATGGTGAGGTAGAAGTGACTAATAGAACTTTGCTTCAAAGGATAAAGGCTAAGCTTGAAAGAGTAAAGAAAATCTGGATGGACGAATTTTATCATGTACTCTGGGCCTACTGAACTACTTAAAGATTACCCACTAGAGAAATTCTCTTTGTGCTGGCTTTTGGGATAGAGGTAGTTATCTCGATCGAACTTAAACTCCCCTCAACATGGGTAGAGGCCTTCAATGAACAAGATAATTTGCAGGATTTTGAGGCTAACCTTGATCTGCTGGAAGAAAAGAGGAAGAAGGTCCAGATCCAAATGGCAGCTTACAGAAAAAGGGTAGCCCGCTACTATAATTTGAGGGTCAGAAGCAAAACCTTCAGAATAGAAAATCTCGTACTTTGGAAAGTGGATATTTTGCAGCCTCAAAATCAGGAAAAGCTCATCCTAAACTGGAAAGATCCTTACGAGATGGTGGAAATCGTTCGAGCAAAAACATATTATCTAAAGGATCTCGGAGGATCTATGCTCCCACGATCTTAGAATTCAAAAAATCTATGAATGTACTACCAGTAATCCAACTCCAATAAAATCCTTTTATTTTGATATTTTTATTTTTTGACATAAAATCATGTGCTGACAGAAAATGACCCGACCAAACTTCGTTAATAAACAAAGTAGAAGACCTCTAGTTATTTAAGATAGGAGGAGAGGAGAGTCTCTTTTAATGGCTCTGTTGTGCCCCTATACCTTTGTTAGGGATAGGAGGAGGACCTCGCCCTAATAGAGGAAGGCCAATCCCATCAGAAATAGAAGTAGAACCTCATCCTAATAGGAAGATAAAAAAGTTGACCATGTCAGGAATAGGAGGAGGACATCATCCTGACATGGGTGATGAAGACCTATGATTATTTAAGATAAGAGGAGGAGAGAGGCCCTTTTAATGGTCCTGTTATGCCCTTATACCTTTGTTAGGGACAAGAGAAGGACCTCGTCCTAACAAAGAAAGATCAATCCCATCAGGAATAGGAGGAGAACCTCATTATGATAGAGAGACAAAAAGGCCGATCGTGTTAGGAGCAGGAGGACCTCATCTTGATACAGATGATGAACACCTTCGATTATTTAAGATAGGAGGAGGAGAGAGGCTCTTTCAATGATCCTGTTGTGCCCCTATACCTTTGTTAGGGATAGGAGGAGGACCTCGTCCTAACAAAGAAAGGCCAATCCCATCAAGAATAAGAGAAGAACCTCATCCTGGCAGGTAGATAAAAAGATCGATCCTGTCAGGAATAGGAGGACCTCATCCTGGCATGGATGATGAAGACCTCTGATTATTTAAAATAAAAGAAGGAAAGAGGTCCTTTCAACGATCCTTTTATGCTCCTATATCTTTATTAGGAATAGGAGGAGGACCTCATCCTAACAAAGAAAGGCTAATTCCATCAAGAATAGAAGGGAAATCTCGTCCGGATAGGGGTACAAGAAAGGCCAACTGTTGACCCTGAGATTGCTTTTGATGATTCCAAAATATTGAGCATATTATGTATCAATCATGTGTTTCAAGAATGTGTGTAGGATTTTTTAAGTATCCAAAATGAAAAATTTATCTCAAGAATAAATTCTCTCAAGATGCCATGCCAAAATACTTAAAAGAGCAAATTCATACATATTTGGATGGCTTGGTATGAAGAAAATATGATTGAAAAAAGAGAAATTAAAATTGAAGAAAGTAATTATGTTTAAAAGAGTTTGAGGCCAAGAAACTCAAGTTTGGAAGGTCAAACATTGAAGAAAAATGAAGTTAGGATTTTTCGAGATGTCTCGGATTTTTTTCAAGAGCTCTCGAGTGGTCTAGCACAATGAAATAGTATTCTGGCATAGTCTCAAAAGATCTCGAGTTGAACTTGAGATGTCTCATTCTCTGAAGATAGAAACTTTATTTCTGTGCTTTGAGAGTGAGAGGTCTCGTAGATTTCTCGAGAGGTCTCATAGTTTTGGCGAGATGTCTCATGAAAAATCGAGAGATCTCAAAATCTGATGAGAGATCTTATGAAAAATCGAGAAGTCTCGATTTGTGCAGACATTCTTCAATGGATAGTTTTCCAATAGCTATTTTTCGATCCCAACGGCTATTTCAGAGCTTCCAATAGTTAGAACTCTTACTCCAACCTTCTCTAAAGGTATTTAAAGGTGAAGAATTAATTAAAAAAATAGAAGAAAGAGATTAAGGGATTTAGAGAGAGAAGCTTTTAGATTTTGTGAGAAACATTGAATATCCAAAGAAAAGAAAAAAAAGAGGAGTGTTGTGCACAGATTTTAGCGAGTCTTCAAAGCAATCTTCTTCACCATCTTCCACATCCTCTCAAGCATAATTTAAAGAAAAGCCAAGCTTCAATCGAGCACATTATCGACTTGTTCTTTAGGATTTAAAAAAGCTTATACTCTATTTTTTATATTGTGCTGAAACTTTACTTATATTTTTTTATTTCTTTACAAGTTTCTTTGGGGGAAAGAAACTTAGGGTTTAGGCCTGTCCAAGTCCAAAATTAGACATTGTAGGTTTTGGTTGGTGATCCCAAAAAACCAACTGGGTTGTTAGTGAATCTGAAAAACTAATGGTGTTAGATTTTGGTTGGTGCTACTGTGAAAATCAACTAGGTTTGTTTATGAGCCTGGAAAAACAAACACACTATAATCAAAGATAGATTATAGTAAGATTCCTAAGAAAATCTTGAAAAGTGGACGTAAGAGTGGGTTGCTCTGAACCACTATAAATCTTTGTGTGTTTGTGTTGTGCTCTTTTCTTCTATCTCTCTATATACTTTGCATGCTTATAATTCTTACTTTACTTTCATAGTTTAATTTTGTTATCTTAATTTCGCTGCTCATATTATATACATCTCATCCTCATCACTTAGATTAAAATCAAAGCATATAATTGCTTAGAGTTAAATTTGGCCAAAGCTTTTATAAGAACCCAATTCACCCCCCCTGGGTTGCTACCTCTGGGCAATAATTAGTATCAGAGCAGGTGCTCTATTATTGATTATTGACCAAACTATCTAGAGTTAAAGATTATGGCAATCCAAATGGAGTTTTTATTTATTGAAGGATATTCTATAGATAGACCTTCACTTTTTAATGGCTCGCATTATAGTTATTGGAAAACACACATGCGCATCTTCATATAAGCACATGATTATAACCTATGGAATATTATAATCGATGGCTCACACATCCTCAAAGCATTGAAGGAGCATGATAAAAAAATGGCCCAACTTAATGCTAAGGCCATGAATATACTTTATTATTCCTTAGGGTTAAATGTATTTAATGTAATTTCTTCATGTATTTCAGCAAAACATTCATGGGAGAAATTGGAATGAATTTATGAGAGACCAAATCAAATAGAAGAATCAAGCTCCCAAGAAGAAAAAGAAGCTCACCCCAACCTTATGTCTCGTGAGGATGAAAAGAAGAAAAAGAGAAAGAAATAAAAGAAGAAGAATGCATCAATTAAGAGGGAGCAAAGCAAAGAAGAAAAGAATGAGAAAAAGGAAGAAAGCATCATAAATCTTTGCTTGATGGCTCAAAATGATGAGGTAAACATTGATAATTCTTCTGAATTTACATTTGATGAGCTTCAAGAAGCCTTTAATGAACTTATGAATGAATTTAAAAAGTTAAGGCAGAAAAGTAGGGAGCTTAAAATGAATAATTCTAATTTAATGGAAGAAAAGAATTTTTTAGCTAAAGAAAAAAAAAATGATTAAATCTGAAAATTCTTTAGATAAAAAAATTCTTGAGCTTAAAAAGAAAAATGATATTCTAAAATCTTTCCTAAAAGAAAATAAAAATCTTTCAATTGAGAAGAAAGAGCTCTTGGAAGAAAATAAGAAATTAAGAAGAGAAGTTGAGGTTTTGAAATCTATAGCTAAAAAGTTTACAATTAGCTTTGAAAATCTTCAATTCTTGGTAAAATCCAATGAAGCTGTTTTCAATAAAATAGAAATCAATTTTAATACTTCAAGAAAATAGCAAACTACAAAAGGTATTTTTACGAGAGCTTTCATCAAAGATCATTTCTTTAAGTGCTTTAAATGTAACCAAATTGGCCACAAGATTTTGGAAAGCAACTTTAAAAGAATTGGTCAAATCTTAATAAGACAAATTTGGGTTTCAAAAGGAACCTTAAATACTAACTCCTATGGACCCAAGATGGCTTGGGTACCAAAAGTTTTGAAGTGGTCTTGTAGGTTTGCCAAGGATCCAATGCTCTTAAAAGAGAAAAACATCTTTATTTGGATTCCTTGGATGTCAAGATGATGGATGATGATTGTTGGTATAATCTAAACCTTTCTTTTCATCATACCATCAATGATTGTTAAAATCTTTTTGATTGAATGAATCCTTTAATTAATATGCTTGCATATAAAATTTCTTGCTTGAAATACGTCTTATGTTTAATGGATTGATTTTGATGCTTGCAATGAATTCATATCATGTTACTGAATGTTTTGATTTTAAAGAATAATATGCTCTCCTGTATATATCATACTATGGATGAAATGGTTTATTTTAAAATTTAGCATAATATTTTAAGTCTTTCTATATCAATTTTATAATTAATGAATTTAAATTAAAAGATTCTTATTGGATATGAATATTTTAAATTGCTAAATATTCATAGAGAACTTCAGTTTTAATTATTTGATATCAAATAACTTACTATTGCTATGTATCTGATTGATTTATCTTTTGAAAAAAAGAGAAGAATGCTTTATTTTAAATATGATTTTACACAGCTATATGTTTGATATGATATTATTTGAAATAAATTCAAAAATACATATCTTTTCTAAACCTAATTACTTGATATTTCTTATGAAAAGGAAGAAATGATCTTTTTGAAGAATGACTAAAAATTTCTTTATGATTTGCCTTAACTAATTTGCTGATATCAATTCAAATTGATTTATCATTCTAAATCCTTAAACTATTTAATTTGAATCAATTCATCTTGATTTAATTCAAAACTAAAATCATTGGTATCAAGCTGAATTTGCAAATTAATCTTTAAATGGTATTGAACCAAGAAAATCATGATTTGATCTAAAACTTAGTTTAATTGGTATCAAGAAAATCTTTCAAAGAAATGACTCTGTTTGTTAAAGTAAGGAAGAGAAAATATTAAAGAAGAAGTAATCATTTAATAAAAAAGATCTTTGAAACTAAAAATATTTTTTAAATTTTAAAAATCTAAATTTAGTGGTTAAAGTCGTGTTGAATTTGTTTGATTTGAAATAAAGAAGGAAAGAAAGTTGAAAAGTTAATTAATCTTGCTATAAGTATGAAAAATAGGAGGAGAGATATTTTCTAACTTGATTTGATTAAAAAATTTTTGACTAATTTGAAAACATATTCTTACTCCAAGGAATAAATTTTGAAATCTATTTGAAAATTCAAATTTGATCCTAAATTTCTCATGTGCATTACAAAATTCTTATGAATTATTTATTTTGAAATAATATTTTACTCAAAGCAATGAATTTGAAAATGTGACTATCTTATGCTTTGATATTGTTTATTTTACTTTGCTCGATACATTCTCGATACATACCTTTTTCAAATCTAATTGACCAAAATTTCTTAAGAAAAGAAAAGTTAGAATATTAAAGTATATATTATGCTTGATTTCATATTCAAATATTTTGAAAAAGCTCTATTCCTCTTAAAACTTAAAAGTGCATATTTGAAAATCTGAATAAAGATCATATTCATTCAAAAAGAGGGAAAGCATATAATATTTAAATTCAAGCTAAATTTTGAAATTAAAATAAATATTGGAAACTTATTTTGAGTCAAATGATAAATTTTCAAAAGGAAGATGATTCATTTAAATTGATTTCATGAATTTAATACATCTCTCAATTTAATGCTTTGATGTTGATTTTGATGACTCATATAACTTAATTTTCTGAACTTATTGCAATTCTTACTTTGATACAATCATATTATTGATTTTGATGATTATTTCTTATTTTTTTTCCATGAGCTTTTTGATACTATCAAAAAGGAGGAGAGGAATGTTAAGTATATGCTTGAAATACTCATTCGAATTGTATTGATACTTGAAATGAAAACTTAATACTCACTGATATGAATTGAAATATTTTTTTATGAGCATATGAAATATGTGCAATGAACCAAAAGAATGATTGAGAACATTCATGAAGTACTCATTCATGTGTTTAATCTATACTTCATGATACTTTTTAGCAAAATGCATAGAAATACATTATTTGCTTTTATTATGCATATACTCAAGATTTTATCATCATCAAAAAGGAGGAGATTATTGATCCTGAGATTGATTTTGATGATTCCAAAATATTGAGTATATTATGTATCTAATCATGTGTTTCAAGAATGTGTGTAGGATTTTTTATGTATCCAAAATGAAAAATTTATCTCAAGAATAAATCCTCTCAAGATGCCATGCCAAAATACTTAAAAGAGCAAATTCATACATATTTGGATGGCTTGGTATGAAGAAAGTATGATTGAAAGAAGAGAAATTAAAATTGAAGGAAGCAATTATGTTTAAAAGAGTTTGAGGCCAAGAAACTCAAGTTTGGAAGGTCAAACATTGAAGAAAAATGAAGTTAGGATTTTTCGAGATGTCTCGGATTTTTTCCAAGAGCTCTCGAGTGGTCTGGTATAATGAAACAGTATTCTGACATAGTCTCGAAACATCTCGAGTTGAACTCGAGATATCTCATTCTCAGGAGATAGAAACTTTATTTCTATGCTTTGAGAGCAAGAGGTCTCATAGATTTCTCGAGAGGTCTTGTGGTTCTGATGAGATGTCTCATGAAAAATCGAGAGATCTCAAAATCTGACGAGAGATCTTGTGAAAAATTGAGATGTCTCGATCTACGTAGACAGCCTTCAATGGATAGTTTTCCGACGGCTATTTTAGAGCTCCCAATAGTTAGAACTCTTACTCCAACCTTCTCTAAAGGTATTTAAAGGTAGAGAATCAATTAAAAAAAATAGAAGAAAGAGATTAAGGAATTTAGAGAGAGAATCTTTCAAATTTTATGAGGAACATTGAATATCCAAAGAAAAAAAAAATGAGAGGAGTGTTGTGCACAGATTTCAGTGAGCCTTCAAAGCAATCTTCTCCAACATCTTCCACATCCTCTCAAGCATAATTTGAAGAAAAGCCAAGCTTCAATCGAGCATATTATCGGCTTGTTCTTTAGGATTTAAAAGAGCTTATACTCTTTTTTTTGTATTGTGTTGAAACTTTACTTATATTTTTTGATTTCTTTACAAGTTTCTTTAGGAAAAAGAAACTTAGGATTTAGGCCCGTCCAAGTCCAAAATTGGACATTGTAGGTTTTGGTTGGTTATCCCAGAAAACTAACTGGATTGTTAGTGAACCCAGAAAACTAACGATGTTAGGTTTTGGTTGGTGCTCCTGTGAAAACCAATTAGGTTTGTTTGTGAGCCTACAAAAATAAACACACTGTAATCAAGGATAGATTATAGTAAAATTTTCAAAGAAAGCTTGGAGAGTGGACGTAGGGGTGGGTTGCTCTGAACCACTATAAATCTTTGTGTGTTTGTGTTGTGCTTTTTTTTTTCTATCTCTCTATATAATTTGCATGCTTATAATTCTTACTTTACTTTCATAGTTTGATCTTGTTATCTTAATTCCGCTCCTCATATTATATACATCTCATCCTCACCACTTAGATTAAAATCAAAGCACATAATTGCTTAGAGTTAAATTTGGCCAAAGCTTTTATAAGAACCCAATTCACACCCCCCCGCCCACCCCCGCCTCTTCGGTTGCTACCTCTGGGCAACACCAACCATGTCAAGAATAAGAGGACCTCGTCCTGACATGGGTGATGAAGACCTTCGATTATTTAAAATAGGAGAAAAGAGGTCCTTTCAACTATCCTTTTATGCCCCTATATCTTTGTTAGGGATAGGAGGAGGACCTCATCCTAACAAAGAAAAGCTAACCCCTTCGAAAATAGGAGGAGAATCTCATCCTGACAGGAGGATAAGGAAGGCCAACCATGTCAGAAATAGGAGGACATCGTCCTGACATGGGTGATGAAGATCTTTGGTTACTTAAGATAAGAGGAGGAAAGAGGCCCTCTCAACGGCCTTTTCATGCCCCTACAGCTTTGTTAGGGATAGGAGAAGGACCTCATCCTAACAAAGAAAGTGAAGAAAAAAATCTTATTTTTTGGATCATGTTCGTTCAGATCTGATTGAATCAAGTGGGATATTTCAAAAAATTTTCTCTAAGATTCTTATCAGATCTGAGATTCTTCAGATCTAATCTTATTGATCTAACAAAATAAAATAAAATAAAAATTAAATCTAATTTAATTATATCTTTATTATGGATAATCCTATTATCCTGTGATGATCTCGATGTTTGTCTGAGGTTCTGGATGTAGCCATACAAGCGTCTGACCTCTACCAGTATTCACTTGGGTAGGATCTAGAGATCTTCTCCTTCTCAATTAATCTTTCAAAAATCAGATCTAGATCTGATCTTGAAGGTTTTCAAAATGGCTTTTGAAGAACAGTCATTGTCTCTTGCAGTAGTGCTGCCTTCTTCCTTTCCTATCGTCTTTCACTTGCTTGGATAGCACCTAACTCATGCCCAAAACCTCTTGAATGTGGAGAGGAGAGAGAGGACTAGAGGGTGGCATGGAGGAGGGAGAGAAGCTTTGTGGCATGGGTGAAAGGCCAAAGCTCTTAATTCGATGTGCAGATAGGGTTTATATAGACCCTACTGTGCTATGTAGTGCCACATCATCCCGATCAATAACGATCCTTTGTGCAATCAGATCTAAATCTGATTGGTAGGATGACATCATCTGATCTAATCAGATGAGAAACCCTCAAAACTCTCCTTCGATGGTGCCAAGATTGGGTCAAACAAGTCTCCTTGGCGCCATCTAGTTTGAATCCCTGAAGCAACTGGAGTCCCATCTGTATAGGACTCCATAGTTTATTCTCATGGGGCGCACACCTATTCTCCTCATGGGGCACATGCCTCCCTAGGCATGTGCCCCCTTCCTATTTACTTTTTAGCAGGAGGACAAAGCCCAAGGTTCTCTTCTATGGGTGGATGACACATGAGCAGATGTCTAAGTGTCAAAGGTCAACATTTGACCAAAGTCCAAAGACAAGATTTAGCAGGTGATGAAAAATGGCAGGTGTTATCTTAAATTTATCTCATAAATTAAGAAAACTCTTTTTTGACCTGAACAAGCTTCAGTCAGACCAAGTAAAGATTCCTGAGTGAGTCCAAATACATTTGGCTTAGTCGAGACAAGCTTTAATGATTGTTAAAGGAGAACATTAGGCTCAATCGTGTACTAGCATGATTTTCTTGAACCTAATTGAATCTTATTCAAATCAATTAAACTGGGTTAATCCAATTGAACCCTTGTTTGTGTGATCCAGTTAGGTTCAGTTCGATATGGTAATGGGATATGTCATGATCTCTATCATCGATATCATCGAAACATCTTTTGATGGATTAGAACTTTTTTAATTCAGACAACTAGTATGATCGATCATCTAAATCATTCTAATTGCTCCCAAAATCCACCAGTGACACCTAGCAGCATATGGTAGCAATCCATCAGAACTGAAAGTGAACCTCTCGATGTTGTTACCTGTGTGATTAAGTTCCTCTATCTTGAGCCCCGATCGGATTAGGGTTAAGGTGATCTCGTCAAACCCTAATATCCATCATATGAATTAATCATTCGATTCAAGTCCAATGTGAAAATCCTAATAGAAACTTTTTCTATTATTTCACTCTGCCAAGGCCATGGGCTTATAGACTTGATTCTCATGATCATCATAGGGTTGCTCCTCATCTATCGAGATAGATAGATCCCCTATTGGTGCAATCCAATTATTACAATGAACATGCTATAGCCAACATACACCTCAGGATTCTGAATGGCCAGGAGATCAAGTTATGGTGTAGTCAAACTATAACATCCTCAAGGTAAGCTATCGATGCACCTCAAGTCAAAGAATCAGATACACCACTGCAGCTTCAAGCCAGTCATTGACGAGAAGGTAGACTTCCTCATGACTGCTCGAGGTGGTCATGCTCAATGCCCTCATTCTCTAATGAGTACATATACTCTCACTCCGGTATCTCTACACCGTAGACTCAAGACTCGTCTAATCCTAAAGAAGTGATCGTACACCAACCTTCCAGATCAATCACCATCCTTATGATGATTCTATAGTCGAGAGCATTTTATGAGTTAATAATAAAAATTTATGTCTTAAATTTTCAACTCTTGAAAATATGAACTATCATTGTCATTAACTCAAGGGATGTATTACCGACACTTTCAAATACAGACTATGATAGAATATAATCCATTTTATTATTTATAGTCAAAATTATAATTTTTTTCTTAGAAATGTATTATAAGTGTCAGCCAATCTGGCTTCTAGGACACACATATCTAACAAACTCCCACTTGATCTAAAGCTAATTGGCTCCAAATCTAAGTCCCATCATCTCAAGGTGGGCTTCGATCTTCTATAGGCCCAACGACTTTGTGAGTGGGTCTGCCACATTATCTATGGAGTTGACTTTCTTGACCTCGACGTAACCTTTCTCGAGGTAATTGCAAATGAGGTGATATCGTCGCTCGATGTACTTGAATTTTTGGTGAGACCTTGGCTCCTTAGCTAGGGTTATGGCACCATTATTATTGTAGTTCAGAGGAATGGCATCCGATGGCATCACTCTGATCTCTATGGTGAACTTCTTGTACCAAAATGCCTCTTTCATAGCTTCTGATGCAGCGATGTACTCTGCTTCTATGGTGGAATCTGCTATCACTATCTACTTGGAACTCTTCCAATTGACAGCACCACCATTACACATAAATAGACTCCCAAATGTCAACTTTTGATCACCTATATCAGACATAAAATCTGAGTCTATATACCTTTGGACTTGAAGTTCTCCATTACCAAAAACCAACAATATATCCTTAGTTCTTCTCAAGTACTTAAGGATATAGTTTATAGAAGTCCAGTGTTCTTCACCTGAATTTGATTGATATCTGCTCGTGACACTCACAGCATGGGCTATATCAGGTTGTGTACATAACATGGCATACATGAGGCTCCCTATTGCTGAAGCATAAGGGATCTTGCTCATGCGTTCAATCTCCTCAGGTGTGTCGGGACACATTTTCTTGGAGAGATGAATGCAATGTCTGAAGGATACCAATCTCCTCTTGGAGTTTTTCATGCTAAACCTCTTTAACAATTTCTCTATGTACATCTTCTGTGAAAGACTTAACATCCTATTTGATCTATCTCTATAGACTTTATTCCTAGAATGAGGGATGCTTCTCCTAGATCTTTCATGAAGAATTTTTTAGATAACCACATTTTAACTGTGGTCAATATGGGAATATCATTCCCAATAAGGATGATATCATCCACATACCGTACGAGGAAGACAATAGCGCTCCCACTGACCTTTTTGAAAATACATGGTTTCTCCTCATTTTTGATAAAATTAAATAATTTGATCACATCATTAAAATGAGTATTCTAGCTTTGAGATGCTTGCTTAAGTCCATATATGAATCTTTGCAGCTTGCATACTTTGTGTTCAACATCACTAGATGTGAAATCTAGTGGTTGTTTCATATAGATATCTTCCTCAAGGTATCCATTTAAGAATGCTATTTTCACATCCATTTGCCATATTTCATAATCAAAATAGGCTGTAACAGCAAACAATGTACGGATGGATTTTAGCATGGCGACTAGTGAAAAGGTATCCTGATAGTCAATGCCTTCGCACTGACTATAATCTTTTGCCACTAATCTAGCTTTGAATGTCTCCATATTTTCATCTGCACCAATCTTTCTCTTGTAGATCCATTTACACCCAATAGGTACTATACCTTCAGGTGGATCTACCAAGGTCCAGACTTGGTTTGAGTGCATCGAGTCAATTTCTGACTTCATTGCCTCTAACCATTTCTCGGAATCGATATCCAATATTGTCCCATCATAGGATTTGGGATCATCACTATGAATCCCATTACCTATGAGAAATATTTTTTCTACTTTCTCTGAAATAGTACCTAAGTACCTCTCAGGAGGACAAAAAATTCTTTCTGATCTATGAGGTGGAGGAGGTAGTGATTGTATTGGCTCAACCTGATTTGGTTCCATAGGATCCTTAGCTCATTGCTCTTGGAAGATTTTCTTCTCAAGCTTGATCTGCTTTCCAATGTCATCATCTTGAATAAACTATTTTTCAAGAAAGATGGTCTACCGACTCACAATCACATTGTGATCTTCTGGAATATAGAAATAATATCCTAATGACTCTTTAGGATATCCTATAAATCGAGCTCTAAAGGATCTATAGTCTAACTTGTTCGCTTATTGTCTTTTGACATGAGCTGGACAACCCTAAATTCTAAGATGACTCAGACTTGATTTCTTATCATGCCATATCTTATACGGTGTAGTAGAAACGGTTTTAGAAGAATCCTATTTAGTAAATATATAGCAGTTAATAGACTATGTCTTCAAAGAAAATCAGAGAGGTTTGTGAAGCTCATCATGGATCGAACCATATTTAATAGGGTCCGGTTCCTTCATTCTAAAATTTCATTGAGTTGAGGTATTTTAGATAGAGTCCATTGAGAGACTATGCCATTTTGCTTGAGATAGTCTAAAAATTTTCGACTAAGATATTCACCTCCTCGATCTGATAAAAAAATCTTAATGGATTTTTCAGTTTACTTTTTGACTTCAATCTGAATTCCTTAAACTTTTCGAAGGCTTTAGACTTGTATCTCATAAG
Source organism: Cocos nucifera (assembly GCA_006176705.1). Lineage (NCBI taxonomy): Eukaryota > Viridiplantae > Streptophyta > Magnoliopsida > Arecales > Arecaceae > Cocos > Cocos nucifera. Next base: position 199,873 of record QRFJ01002560.1, on the reverse strand, counting down.
ATACACATATCCATATCAAGATAAATCATCGATAAAGGTTATGAAGTAGTCAAAGTTGGCTCTAGTTGGCACATCAAATGGGCCACACACATCAGTGTGTACTAGGGTAAGTAGTTCCATAGCCCTTTCCCCATGTCCCATAAAAGGAAGCTTAATCATTTTGCCATGAAGACATGATTCACAAATTAGATATGACTCGAAAGTCAACGAACTCAATGATCCAATTTTTTCTAATTTGTTAATCCTATTTTCTACTATATGACCTAGCCTTAGATGCCATAGATACCTATCGTTTGGACTATCCCTAGGACGTTTTGATCTTATGGCATTCACATTTTGCTTGATATTAAAAATAAATACATGAATATGTAACTGGTAGAGACCGTTAATGAGGAAACCACTTACAATTTTATTTCTTTCATAAAGAATATTACAATGGTTCTTAAGAAAACTAATTACGTAGCCTTCTTATACTAAACATGAAATAGAAATCAAATTCCTACTTATAGCAGGCACATAATAACAATTCCTAAGTACTAAATCTAAGGCAAATGGTAGTCGAAGTGGGTAGCTTCTCACGACCATAGTAGCAACCCTTGCTCCATTTTCAATGCATAGGATCATCTCACTATCCCTTAACCTCCTACTATCCTCAAGACCCTGCATGAAAGTGCACAAATGAGCACTAGAACCAGAGTCAAGCATCCAACTAGATACAGAAGAAATCATAAGGTTAGATTCAATAATGAGCATACCTCCAGAAGGACCTATCTCCTTCTTATTCTTTAGGATGGCCAGTTTCGCTTCCAATGGCCGTCAGTATTATCATGAAAATACTTTTCTTTGTCAGGGGCCTTCTTCTTCACCTCTATCTTCTTTTTCTTTCCAACTTCCATCTTCTATCTTTTCATAGACTTCTTCTTCTTTCCAAAAGACTTTTTTTTGGAAGAAATCTATTCCATAGTAAGTACTGAGCCTTTCGAACCTTTCATAGAAAGCTCAGCAGTAACCAGCATATTCATAAGCTCGATCAGAGTATTTTGATGTTTATGCATATGGTAGTTCATGATGAACTGTCCATACGCATCAGTCAAGGATTGTAAAATTATATCATTCTGTAGATCCTAGTCTAAGTTCATTCCAAGCTTCTCAAGCTCTTTCAAATCCTTGATCATCATTAGACAGTGATCTTGGACTGATTGCCCATCACGCATTTTAGTCTTAAATAGTCATTTAGGGACCTGATATTTGGCTGCGTAACTCTGTTCACCAAATAACTCTTGCAGGTGAACCAAAATTTAGCGGATAGTCTTGATATCTTCATGTTGGCACTGAAGTTCATCAGACATCGAACCCAACATATCTGACCTTATTATCTTCATCCATCCATTTGTCAAGAGATGCTCTCTGTTCTACGGATGGATGAGCGGTAAGGTGGGGGATCCTGATCCAATATATGAGTTAACTTCTTGAAATCCAAAATAATTTTGAAGTTTTGGAGCCAATCTTTGTAATTGGATCCAATCAGTCTATGGGTGTCCAGGATACGGGCTAGTGGATTAGAGGCAGACTTTTTTTTTCTGTAGAGAGTCAAAATTTTTAGTTAGATTTTGTAATTAAGACTTGACCAATTTGTTTAAGAGTTTGATTTTTAAATAAATTAGTTTTCACTATTTTCTCAGATCCCTACACTCTCTCTATAGAGATGCAAAAATCTCCACGATTACTGAATTCTAGTGGTGGTGCAGTCCCACCAACTGACTCATCACCTCACCTAACAATTATTGATGATGAGTTAGTCAATGAGTGAACAACTCTTGTCCAATAATTCTCTAATCATGGTGCACCCAGGCTTGGTCTCTAATTCATGAATCTTACCATGCCCGAATATTGATTCACTCCTTAGTTAAGTCAGACCCATCATTTGCATAGATTAGATTTCTAATTGGATCTCTCATCATATCTGAAATATTGAGTCCAATCCATCCTCCAGCCGTAGCATCCAATGCCTAATAGATATGGTTGCATCTTTTTGGTGTAACTGAACCACTATGATCAGCCGAGAATAATCAACCTCGGAAAGGATCCGCACATCTACAATGGTGAAAGATCTTAGACTTAATCTTTTCTTAGAAAGATTTGATAGATCTCTTTAAACTTGACTTGACATAGCCATAATCATTATGACTAATCTAGTGGCATGGGTTAGCTCAGATTGTTAGCCACCTTAGATCAAGACTGAGCCGATAAATATGGTCTGATAAGTGAGATCAATGGAAGGGATATGCCATTAACTCGACAAGAATGCATTCGAGTCGAGTAGCTCTCAATTAAAAATTAGTCGATCGTATCTGCCAAACTTACCTTAGACACCAAATTATTGAGCCAGAACTAGTCAGGTTAGCCTACAATCCAAACTCTAACCACTGAGCCTAATTAGGTCTTAACTTGATCGATCACTCATGTGACTTAACCTTGATCCAGACTTAATCCTATTAGGCTGGTCAATTTAAGCACTCTTGATCCCATCTAACCAACACTCGATTTGGTTTGATCAACCGCTAGACCTAATTGAGCTACCCAAGTCCGAACCCAATTTTATGAATGTGTCTTAGATTTAAAAATTCTCAATTTTAGACCTAATATGTTTCATAATTTTAATTCTTAATTAAATTTAGGGTTCATAAACCAAACATATATATAAAATTCTATGGTTTCAGGATTTAGAATTTTATAGAAAATAAGTTTTTAATTTCTGATTAAGGACGAATGTGCAACACCCCTACACATCATAAGAACATCCCATCGAATGAAATAAGAGGGCCTTTAAACCCTACTTCATTCTTATGACCGGATGGCCAAGGGGAATGCCTTAATTAAAAATATGATAAATCTACAAAACTAGTTAGATCTACATCATATATTACTTATATAAAAATTTGATCTAACTAAAAATAGGTTTTGCATACATTTCATGTATCATATCATGCATATTTTCAGATCTAAATTATCTCATAAATATTTAAAAAATAAAATTTAAATTTAATCATATTAAATTAAAATTTATTCTAGATAATTTTATAGAACTATTCTACAACTAGTCTAAACATGCATCTATCATATCTCATATGAACAAATTAAATAAATTTATTTTTTATTTTTTAAATCTAATTATAATATTTATAATATTAAAAAATAATAAATAAATAGATTTAAAATTTAAAATTAATTAAATTAAAATTATGATCATGCTAGACTACACATAGAATAATTCTATTCCTAGTCTAGTCATGCATCTCATACATCTTAGATCTAGATTATTTAATTTTTTAATTTTTTGATTTTAGATCTAATCATATTTCATGTAACATCTAAAATTATCTAATTATTAGATTAAAAATAAATTAAAATTAGATCTAATGAATTTTGCAATCTCGCTCTGATACTAATTGAAGAAAAAAATCTTATTTTTTGGGTCAGATTCGTTCAGATCTGATTGAATCAAGAGGGATATATCAAAAAAAAATTTCTACGATCCTAATCAGATCTAAGATTCTTCAGGTTTGATCTTATTAATCTGATAAAATAAAATAAAATAAAAATTAAATCTAATTTAATTATATCTTTGTTATGGGTAATCCTATTATCCTATGATGATCTCGATATTTGCCTGAGGTTCTGGATGTAGCCACGCAAGCGTCTAGCCTCTATCGGTATCCACTTAGGTAAGATCTAAAGATCTTCTTCTTCTCAATCAATCTTCCAAAAATCAGATCTAAATCTGATCTTGAAGATCTTCAAAATGGCTTTTGAAGAACAATCGTTGTCTCTTCTAGTAGTGCTGCCTTCTTCCTTTTCTATCGCCTTTCACTTGCTTGGATGGCACCTAACTTATGCCCAAAACCTCTTGGGCATGGGGAGGAGAGAGAGAGGATCAAAGGGTAGCATGGAGAAGGAGGAAGAGAAGCTTTGTGGCATGGGTTGAAGGCCAAAGCTCTTAATTCTAGGTGCAGATAGGGTTTATATAGACCCTACTGCGCTATGCAGTGCCACATCATCCCGACCAATCATGGCCCTTTGTGCAATCAGATCTAAGTTTGATTAGTGAAATGACATCATCTAATCCAATCAGATGAGTGACCCTCAAAACTCTCCTTAGATGGCACCAATACTGGGTCAAACAAGTCTCCTTGGTGCCATCTGTTTGAATCCCTGAAGCAACTGGAGTCCTATCTTTATGGGACTCCATAGTTTAAGGCATGCACCCCTTTCCTATTTTTTAGTAGGAGGACAAAGCCCAAGGTTCTCTCCTATGGCTGTATGACACATGGATAGATGTCTAAGTGTCAAAGGTCAACATTTGACCAAAGTCCAAAGACAAGATTTAGCAGGTGATGAAAAATGGTAGGTATTGTCTCAAATTTATCTCATAAAGTAAGACAATTCTTTTTTGACTTGAACAAGCTCCAGTCAGACCAAGTAAAGATTTCTGAGTGAGCCTAAACATATTTGGCTCAGTCAAGATAAATTTTAATAATTGTTAAAGGAGAATATTAGGCTCAATCATGTGCTAGCATGATTTTTTTGAACCTAATTGAATCTTATTCAAATCAATTGAACTAGGTTAATTCAATTGATGATATCCAGATCTAAACCTTTATTTGTATGATTCAATTAGATTCAGTTCCATATGGTATGAGATATATCGTGATCTCTATCATCGATATCATCGAAACACCTTCCGATGGATCAAAACTTTTTTGATTTAGACAACTAGTATGATCGATCATCCAAATTATTCTAATTGCTCCCAAAATCCATCAGTGACACCTAACAGCATATGGTGGCAATCCATCAGAACTAAAAGAGAACCTCTCAGTGCAGTTACCTATGTGATTAAGTTCCTCTATCTTGAGCTCTGACCGGATTAGGGTTAAGGTGATCTTATCAAATCCTAATATCCGTCATATTAATTAATCATTTGATTCAAGTCCAATGTAAAAAATATAATAGAAACTCTTTCTATTATTTCACTCTGCCATAGCCATGGGCTTATGGACTTGATTCTCATGATCATCATAGGACTGCTCCTTATCTACTGAGGTAGATAGATCCTCTATTGGTGCAATCCAATTCCTACAATGAACATGCTATAGCCAACATACACCTTAGGATTTCGAATGGCTAGGAGACCAAGTTATGGTGTAGTCAAACTATAACACCCTCAAGGTGAACTACCGATGCACCTTAGGTCAAAGAACCAGACACACCACTATAGCTTCAAGTCAGTCATCGATGAGAAGGTAGACTTTCTTATGACTGCTCGAGGTGGTCATGCTCAGTACCCTCATTCTCTAACGAGTACCTATATTCTCACTCCGATGTCTCTATACCGTAGACTCAAGACTCATCTAATTCTAAAGAAGCAATCGTATACCAATCTTCTAGATTAATCAGCATCCTCATGATGATCCTATGGTCAAGAGCATTTTATGAATTAATAATAAAAATTCATGTCTTAAATTTTTAACTCTTGAAAAAATGAACTATCATTGTCATTAACTCAAGGGATGTATCATAGATACTTTCAAATATAGACTATGATAGAATATAACCCATTTTATTATTTATAGTTAAAATTATAATTTTATCCTTAGAAGTGTATTATAAGTGTCAGTCAATCTGGCTTCTAGGGCACACATATCTAATAGAAAGGCCAACCCCATCAGGAAAAAGAGGAGAACCTCATCTTGATAGGAGACAAAAAGGGCCAACCCCATTAGGAATAGAAGAAGAATCTCGTCCTGATAGCGAGACAAAAAGGGCCAACCTTATCTGAAGTAGGGGGAACCTCGTCCTGATGGGGGGGATCAAAAGGTCAATTGTGTCAAGAACAGAAGGAGGACCTCGTTCTGACACGCAAGGAGACATCTGATTATGTGAAACAGGAGAAAAATGAAGAAAATAAAGAATTCAAAAAACTTAGAACCCAAGCAAAATGGAAAGATGGTTGAAGGAAGTATAATTTCATTGAAAATGAAGTTCATTACAAAATAAAGGTCGGTAAGATCATGTACAGAAGGGTAAGGTGAACAAGATCCTAAGAAGAAGGCTCAAAGTCTTCAGACTTTGGACTACCAATTCCTGCCATCACCAAGGATTGCTTCAAGCTGATGATTTCCTCTTTGAGTTTTTTTCTTTTCAATAGGCTCTTCATGAATAATCTGTCAGCCTGCTGGAAGTTATCCTTGGACTCCCTCAGTTGTCTTTTGAGGACCTCTAACTTTGCCTCCATGTCCTTCACCGCTTGTTGCTCATAGCCATTTGGATTTTCAATTATTGAAGTTTGGCGTTCCCCTTCTTGCACAACTCATAAAGCTCCCCAAAGAACCTCCTCCAGGAGGTGAGTTGTTCTGACTCTCAATCAGCACCGACCTGCTAGTTGTCAGTTAACTGCCTCCAAAGATAAGTTGCTTCGTCTCTGGCCGCTTTGAGCTCCCGTTTAAGTTTAGACATTTTTTCCACCCAACATACTCTATAACTGTTGTGCCGAGCTTTGGTGTCTTGAAGTTGCTTCTGAAGCTTCAAAAATTTCTTCGACCAATCCCATTCATACCGGACCTTATCAAAAGACCATGGTGAACTCCCCTCCAGCAAATAAATTCTCTTTCACCCTCTTGAGCATGACTTCGAGAGAGCTAGCCTTTGTAGCTAATGCTCAAGACTTATCACTAGTGCTTTTCTTAAGTTTGGCCATCTCTCTCTCGAAGTTGTCTTTCTGATGTTGAAGCTCGTGGAATCTTTCATATGCAACCTGCGAAGATGAGTGACTTCAACCATCACCTCCAAAGTATTTTTTCTGGACCTCCGAAGCTCGTCCTCCATCTTCTTTAACTTCTTCCTCAGATGATGGATTTTTTTTTTTAAACCCTTCACTGTGGATCTCAGAGAGATACCTTCGGAGGGTGGTTCAGCATTGGTTGGAGATGATTGATCTTGTCTTGGATCACTAGAACATTCACCATAGCACAAGTATAAGAAGAAGAAAACTCATTTTTATTTCTTAAAATATTTGAATATACATAAAAAAAGAAAAAAAATATAATTATTTAAAATTCTAGATCTCAGAAGGAATAGCAATAGATAAGGTTGGAATGTCTTTTGCTGCCTCTAGCTTTGGTGTAGGTTTGGGTGCGTCGGTGACTTCAATGGGTGAAGGGTCGACTGCGGCAGTGGATGGCCTTGCCTCTTCATTAGGGACCTCCCTGTATAAGAAGCCGAGGTCGAGTTTGGGAAACTTGACGGCTACTCGATCCTCGTAAAGTTCATATCCCTTCTCAAAGGCTTCCGACCCAAGGTAACGTTCAGGTCCCTCATCTCAGAAGAGACCTTGAACTCCTCCACTACCTGGATCTTTGCCTTCGAGATCTACTTCGAGGCTTGATCCTTCAGCTCATCGATCTTAGCCTTGACCTTCTTCCTCCTCTCCTCCAGGGCTAGAGCAGCCCGCAGCTCCATCGAGGTGAGCTTCTCTTTTCTGAGCATCTCCCACAGATCCTCAGCTTCAATCGCCCTCTCCTTTGAGAGATGGTTGGCCTCGGTGGCCTTCCCCCGAAGGCGATCGACTTCAACTTTGAGGTCTTCCTGGTTCTTCAGTGCCTCCGACCTTAATTGGTTCACTATTTTGATATGTGCGAGTATTTGATGACCCGACTGCAGTAAGTAGACTATGTTATGCATGCCAAAAAAAAAAAGGAGAATCGATAGTACGACTACCTTGAGGAAGGTCCTGAGGGAATTTTGGATGAAGTGCATATGGTCAAGGTCAGCCATCTGGTCTACCACCTCTGGTAGAGCAAATTTATCAGTTAGATCTCGGATGAGGTCTTGATCGCTGAAGGGGTCTTCTCTTGGACTGTTGCCATCATCATTGGACCCACTAGGATGCGCCTTGCAATGCACCTTCACGATGATCCTTTTATCCTTCTTCCTCTTCCCCTCTTCCCTTCCTATAGGAGGCTACAGAGCTGGGTCCTCAGCTAGAGGACTAATGGATAATGGAGGCACGGAGCCCTCAGCAACAATGCCGACCCTGGCTATAGGGACGACCTCGGCAACGGCAGCGACCTTGATGGTAGGGGCAACATTGGCAGGTGCTATAGAGCCGAGGGCGTTCACCCTGACTTTCTTGGGAGTAGGCTCGCCAGACACAGTACCTTTCCTTTTACAAGCCTAAAGCTCCTTTGAAAGCATTTCAACGGTTTTAGCATCCATCTCTACCATAAAGACAAAAGTGTGGTTAGAAAAGAAAGAAGAAAAGGAAGGAAAAAAGAGATTGTCCCTCAACTTCAACTGCATACCTACTGGGTTTAGAGGACTAAGGTTGAGGTTGAATAAGGTTTGTTCTTTTATTAGCTCGGATATTAGGGAAGTTCGGTAACCTTTGATTGTGGTAACCGACTCTTTATCCACTTCCTCTAACCCCGAGGCTCGGCGGACAGAGTCCCTTAGGTATCCCCAGGATGGGAGTCCTAAGTGCAAGGTCGAGCAGAAAACAAAGATAAACTTTTCTTTCCAACTATGGATTGAAGAGGGAGCACCCTTAAGCAATCTCTTCTTGCTGGACTGGGAAGAAATATACCACTAGTCCTTAGCAGTAGGATGATGCTTAAAGGTGAAGAAGGTTTGAAAAAGAGAAACCATGGGTTGGACCCTGGCAAATATGCAAAGAGCAAGGAATCCTATAATAAACCTAAAGAAATTTGAAACAACTGAGGCTAGGGAGATGTTTAAAATGCAAAAAAGGACTACGATGAAGTTAGGAAGGGAAAGCCTTAATCTAGCATGGAAGGCCTCTAAGTACAAGTAGAACCGATCTAGAGGAGCACAAGCCTGATCACTTGAACCAGGAAGTTCTAGCTCATACTTAACGGGCATCCCATATTGGATCCTAACTAGTGATAGATCATCAATGGTCAAAGAATAGGGAATGGACTTCAGTTTAAAGTCTGGCCGAGGCACTGTCCTAAGCTCGGTTTCCATCCTAACTTTAGGATTATTGGGATTTGGATTGATCGAACTCCTAGAACCACTAGACCAAGAAACCTCAGATGACATATAAATCAAGTTAAATCAAATAAATTCCCTAAAAAATAACCTAGAAAAAGAGATGATGAAAGCCCAGAAATGAAGAACGACAGTGTTCACTTAGAAAAACTTGAAGAAACTTGAAGAATGCAAGAGAACTAAAAGTCAAGAGGACAGGGATGAAAAATTGACATAGAAAAATATGAGAAGAAGACCAAAAAGATGAAAGAGGATCGAGAAAGATGCCGATAGCCAAAAGAGTCACAGAAGGAGTAGGGGCGACAAGAATAGGACATCGGAGATGATGGGAGCAAAAGAAGGAGAAGAAGCAAAAGCCCAGGCAAAAGCAAGAAATTGTAGATGAGGGGGGATGGGTTTAAATAGAAAATCAAAATCCCAGAGGAAGTTATAATTGTGGGACTCCTTCAGTCAACCCCAACCCGCTGCATGTCCCACTCGCACTTGCCGCCTGGCGAGGCAATAACTGCACCGTACGTGGAGCTTCACACCAAATGGAATTTTGAGGGATTGCATCCGTTCAGGTCATTCGACATCAAATTATAGTGCCAATTTGAAAAAAGATGAAAAGTTTTGTTCTTCAAGATGGAAAACTATCCAAGAACTTCGACTACAGTGGTTTTTCCATGCTTCTTTCATCCAAAATTCAAACTTGAGAATAGGAGGACAAGTATTGGGGGTAAAATGGCTCCTACCGAAGTTCTTGCCTGAAGTCCTTGATCACCGACCTCCTCCCTATTGGATTCGTTAATCTCCTCAGTGATGAGTTCATACTGCAAAATCTTCCAAAGGGGGCACAGAAGTTTGGTGATACGATCTTGAACAGTGAAGGAGAATTAATATTATTCTAGCCTTGTCCTCTGGCTAAAAATGAATAATAAGATTAGGGCCCAGTCGGACTCCCCCAGATGAACTCCGCCAGCCATGCTCCTTTCGGATAAACTTCTTCTGGATGAACCTTCTCTGGACAACCTCCTCCAGTTGACCTTCTTCTGGCCGATCTCCTCCTAGTCGCCCAGAGAGACTTCATCGTCCATATGAACTCGGTTGTCCACTCAATGCGAACCAACATATATGCAAACGACCCCAAAAGAGCTCGAACTTCTCTAGAGCTATTGCGAGCCAAACTCCTTTAGAGCTATTATGATTTGAAGCTCTTCTCCGTCTGTTCCTATCCCATCCCAAACTTCGACTGTTAACCCCTAATGCACTAGCACGTCATGATAATAGACACCACTCTTAACTGACAAGTCGCGACAATGAACACCACCCCCCGTAACAAACTCCATGTGGTCTAAGTGGCCCACTACCGAATGATTATGGTTGGCGCTATCAGTTTGTTACATACTCCATCTATAAAAGGAACCCTCCAGATACGTTCCTCCTAAGTTCTCTTCTCCTTTTCATTACTCTACTTCTTTATTTTTCTAAGCATTCCATTCTAGTTGACCAAAAAATTAACTTAAGTGTCGGAGGGTCCTGTCGGAGCCATCCACCTTCTATTTGGACTTTATTTTGTAGGTTCCATTGGCGGTGTCACCTTCCTCACTCTAGCTATTTCTAGCATCTTCATGGATTTCTGCACCAACAGTATGTATGAGTCTTAGAAAATCACTGGCTTGCTCATCTTTTCCAATAAAAGATGACTTAGTCATCTTTCCAATTAGACAGGACTCACAAGTTGGCAGTGATTTACAATCACTAACTTCAAGGATATCCTTTTGTGCTAACCTATTTATCCTATTCTTGTTAATATGACCTAGTCTATAGTGCCAAAGATAGATATCTAAAACTTTGTTTATTCTAGGATGTTTGCTGGACGTGTATACTATACTATCAGGCTATGATAATATGTAAATACCATTGTTCATTTATCCATGTATCATAGTAATACTATTCATAATGACATCATAATTATCTTTCTTTATTGAAAATTCATAACCGTTTATGGCCAATTGGCCAACAGAAATAATATTCAATAAGAAATAGGATAAAAATGACAATCACTAAGAACAATGATATTTGATTTGAATACAAGCTTGATGATTCCTAAAGATAGAACTATAATTGATCTTCTATCTCCAACATTCAGGAATCTCTCACCGTCTCTAAATCTCCTACTGACCTGAAGTCCCTGTAATGAATTGTATATATTAATAGAACTATCTGTATTCAATATCCAGATAGTAGAATCACAAATAGAAAAATTACAAGATGTTGTTATATAAGTATTTTGTCTAGCAATAGTTTGCTTCTTTCTCTTATTCGGTCTGTTTGGATCCAGTGAGGCAATGTACAGAGGATACTTCCTCTATTAGTACCCATGCTTCTTACAGTAGAAGCACTCTGCCTAACTTTAGTTAGACTTGGGCTTCTTAGTCTAATTAGGTTGAGATGTCACAGCACTTTGCACTTTCTTATTCTTCTTCTTCTTATTTTTCTTTTTTTTCTAAAGGATCGATAACCAGAAGAAGATCCTCCCACTAAATTCATCGTCTCCTTCTAGAGCCGATGATCCTTCTCAAAAATTTGCAACAATCCCAACAAACCATGGTAGTTTGCTATAGGCTTCATCATTCTATAATGACTGAGAAAAGGGAGATATAACTTTGGCAATGAATTTAATATCACATCTTTTCCAAGTTGCTCTTGCAAGAAAAATCTGAGCTTGCTTAAGCGCTCGATCATTCTGATCATACATAGTACATGGTCTGTGATCGATGCCCCCTCCATCCTGGCATTGAAGATGGCACAACTAGTTTTGTGTCTCTCAATGTCATCTAGAGTGCTAAAGGATTCTTGCAACACTTGCAACACTTGCAACATATCCTCAAGCTAAGCATCCTCAAATTTATGTCTGAAATCGACACTCATAGCCGCTCACATAATGCAGCGAACAGTGATTCGATTATTGAGCCACTTCGAATAAGTATCTTTGATCGTACCACATGTTCAGTGCGGTCTCCTCAAGTGCTGGATCCATTATCACATAAAGGATCAGCTCGTGCGCTAAGCTAATCTTGAGCTTTCGATACCAGCTATCAAAATTGGATTCCGACAACTTTTCATTATCTAACAATGATCTTAGAGACAGAATTGGCCATATTTGAAAAGAAAACAAGGGCCTTATTAGTATATGAATCATTTAATCCTAAAAATATGGACTTTAATCTAAAGATTCTTCTACTATTTTATATGAATTGGTAGCCTCTACCTCTAATCAAGGAATTACATTAACTTCTTAGCAGGTACTAGAATCCACACCGACTACACATATGCTCGACTTTGGCTGGTCCATCCATGTGCATCAATGGGTAGGTTCTTAACCAATTATTTCTCCAAACAACTTCTAGAAATTTATTTTGCTCTAGGAGCCTTTTTAATTGACTTTAGTCTTTTTTGTAGGGTCTGATTAGGTCCAACCATTAACATGATCGACTGAGAGCATCTAACAAATAAATGATTAGGCCCGACTTTGGCCGACCAACCCAACCATCCATCGAAGAGAGCTTCTGAGTCATTATATTATGAATGATAATTCCAACAGTAGATGAGCACCAAGTCTTTGGACCTCCAATGATCATCAAACTAATGGACTCATTATCATCCAACTTAATAGGAGGCTATGATCTTGTTATCTCCATAACAATTTTATTTTATGAACCTAATAATTTAAAAAATTTATTAATTATTCAAAATAAAAGAGAGAAGATCCACTAGATTCAATAATCCTCTCATTGACTTCTCCAAGTCTTAAAGAGGACTTATCTAGTTGATTGGCACCTAGATCAGTCACACTGATCAACCTTAGTCATATGGGTCAGCTCGAATTTATTAAGTGATCTGATCAAAACATAATTGACTATAATGGTTAGATAAGTGAGATCGGTGGAAGGGATATGCCATTAACTTGTCAAAGACTCATCAGTGCGAGTAGCTTCTAATTAAAAACCACTGGTTTAAACTGCCAAACTTACCTTAGACACCATCGGTTAATTAGTTTTAATTTGATCCACCTAATAATTCAAGCTTAGCTACTGAGCCATAATCAGGATCTATTTGGTAGAAACATGGATTTGATCAACTACAACTATTAAGAATTGATCAAGAGAAGAACTGATCTAATCTAAATTAACTATTAATTAGATTTGATCAATTACTTAATCCATCATCTATATGATTTCTACCCCTAGGTCTAACCTAGTTAATAGATCCTGATCAAAGCTAACCCCATGAACCCAAGATTTATGAACATGGCCTTTAGATATTTGATTCTCCAATCTAGATCTCTTGGTTTCATAGTTTAATTCTCAATTAAGTTTATGAACATTGAAGTAATTTAAATTTTATAAAATAATTTTATGTAATTATGAAGTTAAAATATTCAGTTTTGAACTTCAAGTCGCTCGGATCATATCCGGGTTGGCTCGCTCAGGCATGCTAGAAAGCTGAGTAGGCATGCCAAATCCTCAGGCTAGCTTGGATCATATTCGAGCCAGCTTGCTTAGAAATCAGGTTGGCTTGATTCACACTCAAACCAGCTCACTCAGGCATGCTAGCAACTATTGCAGAGTTTCAGTTCTGAATATTTTTATAATTTTTCAATAAATCAATCATAAATCAATTTTAGATCTCATTTAAATATATTTATGATTCTAGATTTTATTCTTAATGATTAGATTCATTTTTTCATGCAACTTTTGTATCAAATACAAGCAATCCTAGGGTTTCACAAATCTAGAATTTTGTAGAAAAGTAAGTTTTGATCCTTTCACATTTCTTCTTCATGAAAAATTACAGTAGTACCCCTACACACCATAAAAGATTCCTATCAAATAGGAGGAGAGGGTCTTTAAACCCTTCTTTCTCTTATGATTAGACGGGTTGGTGATTTGTCCAATCCAACTACTAGATTAAAAGGATATAAACTAATATAATTATATTCAGATCTGATCATAAAATATAGATTTCATCTAAAAATATCAGATCTTATGCATCTCATGCATCAAAACTTCAGATTTTAATAATTATGCATGTATATCATATCATACAAGGAACCAGACACTCTGATACCATTGTTGGAGAAATGTGGGATTTTCATGCATGATTTTTAATTTTTTTTGAAAACAACATAGTGGAAGATTTTAGATTAAACCTTTTAATCTAAACATGCATTAGATCTAATCTATAAAATCTTTTATCAGGACCTATGATATGACATCATTCATTTAAAATTTGAAACTAAAATCATATGAGATCAAATCTCATATCTGAGTAAAATATTGCAATCCTTTGTAGATCTTTGTTTGTTGCTTCAGCCGCACACATGAATGGCCTCTAAGGATATCCATGCGAAGCCTGATCGATCAGCTCCTGAAGTACTAGTTTCTTGCGAAGACTTTCTTAATGGTTGAACAAGAAAAAAGAAGAAGGGATTGATAATAAGAGAAGAACCTTCTCTTGTTTCTCTCTTAAAATCCTAGCCTCTCACTAATAGAGGAACAGCTTCCTCTATAGATCACATGCCAAGGATGCCCACCCCAAGCCTCACGCCTAAAGAGAAATCTCCTAGATTTCTCATGCCTCAAAGCTCTTTCAAAAATTCTAATGAATTCTGATGCGCCTTTGTCTCACAAAGGGATGAATTTATGGAGTGCTGAAACTTAAAGTAGGAGATTAGTATGAAATCCAATTCAAAACCTTTTAGAATTGAAACTTCCCCAAACCCAAACTCTTTGAAAGAGTGGGCGATAAAGGTGCTGAGCATCTTAATCTTACATTTATAAACTTTTTATGCATGGACAATAGGGGGTAGCTCTTAGGGCTGGCGTAAGGGATCAAGTGCAATCCTCTTGGACTCTTTGGTTCTCATCTTATTTGGCTCAAATCAAACCAAGTTTGATTAGACCTAATCATATGAGTTGACCAAATCTAATTAGGTTCTTAATCTTTTAATCAAATCAAGGAATAATTGAGTCCAAGATCTGATCAAATTAGAATATCATCTTTCTTAGCTATTAGATCATCCAATAACCTAATTAGGTTAGATCAAATTGAATCTAATTCAATTAGTCTTGACCTAATCCTCATAACTCAATCAAATTAAGTCAATTAATAATTAAATTATTAATTAATATTTTTTTAATTAATTATATTATGTTAATTATCAATCATATTGATAATTGAATCCTTCAATGATTCATAATCATTGATCAACCATCTGATCGGATCGAGACTTCTATATGTGTGATCCCATAGGTTCGAACATTAAGCCGATAATATAGGAACAAATTTTCTATACTAATCAAAGTAACCATCTAGCCATGGTACGCAATGATCGGATAGAGTCGAATGTAGCAAAGCAGTATTCATAACATACTGGAAAATGGTTACTATATAATTCATCTTCTTGACCAATAGTGCTCAGAAAAACATTAGAGTTTAACTGTCAACTCTTGATCAGTAATCCCTATAGTGTCTCAATCTACGTAATTCTATGACTCTCATAAGGACTACCCTGGTCAGGGTTTTACTAAAATAAAATACATTGAGACATTCTCTCTAATTTTATTTGGAGTGGTTAATTTCTATCTTGACTCATGCATCGACTTAATAAGTACTTGATTGCACATAAAAACCTTCTATCATTGAATTAAAAATTCAAGTAGTCTGGTACCAAAGTATCGTGAGTTACTTGCAAGTCACCATAGTAATCTCAGGTTGATGGGATACTTATATCCATATTTTCTCAGATAACACTCTTGATAGTAGAGTGCTCTGGAATGGTTACATCTAATATAGATCATATCCCAATTGTATGATATACCAGTGTCAATACACTCCTTGATTAAGAGGATAACTAACTCATATAGCAGATAATGATCTATACTTGATACAATTATTATCTTTATTAATAATGTATCATTTGGTTGTGAACAAGTTTAAGAACCATACGATAAACCCTCCTTTATCACTTTAGATGTAGTTCTAAGAACTTTTATCATAACAATGGAGTTCGATTAAAGAAGATGTATAACCTTATAATGAAATATGCCAAATAACTTTTATTATTGAATGATTCATATGCATATACAATAAATGATCTTAATTATCTATAAGATAGATGATTGGATTTGAGATATAATTCCCAACACCATTATATTGTTAAATTAGAAGTTGAGCAACTACTCGATTGAACAATCTCGCCTTTGGGCATTGAGGGCATCACCATACACAACATATCTCTATCGAGCCATGGTGTTTCCAGGTATGCTCTTGAGAGAGGAGAATGGATGGAGCCTAAACTCTACTGAACTCTCTTCTCAACTTCCTTGTTAAAGGGAGTGAGCCTTCATTCTCTCCACTCACAACTATTCATCTTGTCTTCTAATTCTCCATTTTCTATCATCTATTCTCAAGGCCCCAACTAAATTAAGCATTGGAGGATCCTAAACTAGAGGATACTATTGAAAAATATGTCCTAAAGCTAATCGTTAGCCTATTGATGGTTATACTATTTTATAATTATAAATAATTTATTATTAAATAAAAGTTTATTTTGATATTTTTCATCATAAGTCTACATCTTTTAATAAACTTCTTTATTATGATGAAGTCCTTAGGACTATTTAGATTCAATAAAAAGAGGATTTATTGATTAGTCCTTAAACTATTCATGACCAAATGATACGTTATTAATTAGGACGATAACATTTATCGAGTGTAGATCATCGTGTACCATATTAATTGATTGTCCTCTTTACCAAGAAGTATAGAGACACTAGTATGACATACAGGTGAGATGTAGAGCTACATCATCGCTGAATATGATCAACTTCAGAGCATTCTGCTGTCGAGAATTACTCTGATGGGATATGGGTATAAGTCCCTTAGATCTAAGATCACCACAGTAAGTTGCAAGCAACTCACCATGCTTTGATGCCGAACTACTTGAACTTTTAATTCAGTGATGAAAGATTTTTGGGCATAATCAAGTACTTGCAAAGTCGGTGAGTGATCAAGATGGGATTGACCACTCCAAGAGTTTGGAGATAATGCATTGTTGTATTTCAATTTAGCAAAATCTTGGTCAGGATAGTCCATGAGATGGATTAGGTATTTTGAAATACAATGTGGATGACCTATTCAAGGTTGATAGTTAAACCTTCTATTATTCTATGAGCATTTAGATTAAGAAAATGAATTATATAGAAACTATATCCACATGGATTCTAAGAGTGTTGCTTTATATATTTGACCTATCCGACCGTCGAATATCATTGCTAGATAATCATTTCAATTGGTATAAAAATTTATTTCTATACTACCAGCTTAAGTTCTAAACTATGGGGTCACACATATAAGGAATCTTGATCTGATCAGATGGTTGAATAATAATTGAGAATCATTTTAGGATTAAACATTCAATATAATTGATGTTTGACCTAGTGCAAGTATTGCAAGAGGATCGATTAGCAATCAAATTGCTAATTAGCTCAATCTAATTGAGCTTAAGAATTGATATCAAATTTAATTAAATATAATTTAATTAAATTTAGTTTAGGCTTGATTGGATCAAGTCCAACTGGTTTATGGGATAAGCCAATTGCACGAAAGAACAAGTTCCAGTTGAGTTAGGACTTGAGTGCACCTAATTTCTAATTTAATTAGAATTTAAAATCTTAATTAAATTAGATTTAATCTAATTTTATATGGCTCCTAATTAGATTAGGAGCACCATTAATTAGGTTACACCAAGATCTATTTTAATTGGGCTAAAGAATAGCTTTGACTAGTCAAAAAATGAAGTCCTAGTTTAACTAGGACTTCTCCCTTGCACCAACTCACCACCCCATGCCATTTTTTCTTGGAATTTGCATGGGATTTCTCATGCCCAAAGAGCCTCCATGCCCCCTTTATGCCTCCCACCTTTTAGAATGAAATTGGTTGTGGAATAGGTCAAAACAAATAAATTATTTTGACCTAGGACTCTATTGGATAGAGTTTCACACATCAACTTTTCTTATCCTCTTGAGGTGCCAACCCACCTGATTTCTTTCTAATTTTTTTATGAAAAATAGAAGACTTTTGTATGCATATTTCCTGGAGTCCATGCCACAAAATAAGGAGGAGGCACCCAACCCAAACCTTGCTCAATTTGAACATACCTTTCTAGGTATTTAACCTAGACAAGGACTCTATCATAACTCTTTGTTTAAGGAGAGTTAAGGCATGAGATTACAACTATTAGACCTGAGAGAGATGGCTTGGGCATGGTAACTTTGGGCACAAAGGATCTTTGGGTGTGGGGTTTTGTAAAGGCACAAAATATTATGTCCTGGTGAGAGGAAAGAAAGGGAGAAGAGAGGTCTTGTCTAGTTTTTTTTTTAGATCCTTTTTCCATGATCTTTTTGAGCGAAAAGGTGAGAAAAAAGAGTTCTTTCAGATCCTCCAATCTCCTCTCTAGTTCTTGTAGAGTTCAAGATCATTCGAAGAAGAGGATTCACCATCAACCGTCAAAAAAGGACCAGCACAGTGCTAGCACACTGTGCTGATTTTCAATTATTGGACTTCGGATCAACGATCGGGACTTTGTGTGGACTTTTCATAGAGACCGAATGCATGTGTGGCTCGAAGTGACAACCTCAACCTCAGTTCAGTAAGTGAAGATCCTAGCTTGCTAAAAAGGTATTGAGATATGATCTCGATAGTAGTCTAAATCAGATCTATATTTTTGTTTGATGTTGATATGATCAACATCCATGTTTCTATTTAATATTTAATTTTTAGATTTATTTACATGCATAGATCATGTCATTAGATCCTAGATCTAAGATTTATTTATATATTTTAGATAAATTAATATGATTAATTTATTATTTTTGCTGATCTAGTTTTGAAAAATTTTAAAATATATGCTAGAAATTCTAGACTTTTTCTTCAATTGGTATCAGAGCATAGAACTTTAATGACATGATTTATATATAAGTTTAGATTATTTATTTAGATTAGATCTAAATTATAATCTGATATTTAAATCTAAAATTAAATTTTAGATCACACGGACTGATCTTATAAGATTGTCCAGTTGTAAGGTTTATCCCTTATAGTGAAAAGATTGTCCTAGTTTGTGTAAATCTAAAGTTAGTCATAAATTTGTTAGATATAATCTATATTAATTTATGATTTATTAGATTTAAAATTATTTAAATCTAAAAATAAATATTTTAGATTGCATGGACTGATCTTATAAGATTATCCTGCTATAAGATTTATCCCTTACAGTATAAAGATTGTCCTAGTACGTGCTGATCTAAAACTTGATAATAAAATTTTAGATTTAATCTAAGAGATTCTATGATTTAAATTAAAAGTATTTTAATGTAATTTTTATGATCATCAATATGTTAGATTTGATCTAAGATAATTTATGATTGTTTAAAATTAAAATTATTTTAATTAGATGTTCATAATCATGAATATATTTATATTAAATCTAAAGTAGATTTATGTTTATGTTATTTACATATTAATTATGAATCAAACATACAACTGATTGTTAGAATCAAGTTATAAAAATATTTTATAAATATAAAAATTATTTTTGAAATGCCGAATCCCAACCCTCAGTCCAAAACTTAATTAAGAATTAAGACTTATTTGATTAGGATCTAGGATTATAAATTGAAGATCCTAAGATGCAAATCATAACATTTGGGTTAATAGGTTAAAAAAATTAGGTCCATTAATTGGGTTAGACCTAAGATTAGATTAAAGAATGAACTTAATTAGAGAATTGACTAAATCTAATCAATAGTTGTCTTAAATTAGGTTAAGATCTTTATAGATCAATTCCAGTAGTTGTAATTGGTCAAGTTCATATCTTTAATGAGAATCAAAATAGACTTGATTCTTAGCTAAGCGGTCTAGCCTGAACTATTAGGTTGATCCAATTGAAACTAATTAACCAGTTAGTATCTATGGTAACTTTGATAATGTATGACTGATGGTCGTTAATTGGGAGCTACTGGTACTGATTCGGTCTTTGATGAGTTAATGCCATATCTCTTCCACCGATCTCACTTACTTGGCCTTCTCGGTGAAGTTATGTTTTGATTAGATTATTTGACAATTCAAGCTGACCCATGTTAGCTAGGTATATCAGTGAGGTTGATTTAGATGCTCCTAGACTAGCCTATCTATGGTCTTCATTAATCTGACTTAGTAAAGTCTGTGGAAAGATCAGGATTAGCTGGTTACTCTTCTCTCCTCTTTAAAACATGTTAATTAAATTCTTTATAATTATTAGGTTCTTAAAATGAAATAGTTATGGTAATAACTAGATCATAGCCTCACATTTAGGTGGATGGTAATGGATCCAATAGTTTGGATGGACATTTGAGGCACCTTATGCCTAGTATTTATTGAGATATTGAAATTATTATTCATCATATGATGATTAGGTCGTACTCTCTGAATGGTGATCAGGTTAGCTAGAGCTTTTCTTGGGCCTGATTGCATTCGTTTGATGCACCGAACTTAATCATATTAATGGTTGGACCTAACCGGAACTTTCAGTGAAGGCCCTAGTCTACTGAAAAAATACGTAGGGCAAAACCTAATATTAAAAATTTTTTGAAGAAATAATTGGTTAAGAACCTATCCATAGATGCACATGGATTAGCCAGAGCTTTTTTCGGGCTCGTATGCAATCTATGTGGATTTTAGTACCCACTAAGAAATTAGGATAATTTTTTGGATTGGAGGTAGAGACTACCAATTCATATAAAATAGTGAAAGAATCTTTTGACTAAAGTCTAAATTTTAAGGCTTAATAAATCATTTACTAATTAGATTTTTTGTTCTCATTTGTACAGTTGAGACTAAACCCTTGTTGCTTCGTTCACTATTAGACAGTGATATACTTATAGGATCCAACTTCGATAATGAGTATCGAAAGTTGAACATTGTTCAGCAGCATGAAGAGGTTTGTGCGGGGGCTTCTATGCCCAGTCTAAATAAAAAATTCAAGACTGACCTAAATCAGACCGATTACTTCTACTGTAAGAAGCAGGGATACTGAATGAGGAACTATCCTTAATACCTTGCCTCCTGTGATTCCAACAGACTGAATAAGAGAAAAGAGCAAGGAGTTTCTTATCAAGGATGTTATATGATAACACCTTATAATTTTTCTATTTGTGATACTACTACCTGAGTATTGGATATCGAAAGTCCAATTCATATTTACAATTTATTGCAAGAATTTTAAGTTAGTAGAAAATTTGAGAATAACGAGTGATTCCTAAATGTTGGAGATGGAAGATCTATTCCAGTTCTAGCTTTAGGAATGTTATTTTCAATGATAATATCATTTCTTTAGATGATTGTCATTACTGTCTCTCTTTCTTTATGAACATAATCTCTGTTGGTTTTTTTACCAAAGTTGGTTATCATTTATCGATAAAGAAAGATTATTATAATATCATTATGAATGATGTTACAATAATGCATGGACAGCAAAGAAATGGCATCTACATCATTTATCGATGAGTGTAATGAACACATCTAATAAATGCTCCAAGGTTAGATAATATCACTAATGCCTACCTTTGGCATTGCAGGCTAGGTCATATTAATAGGAATAGGATAAACAAGTTAGCCAAAGAGGAAATCCTCGATGTTGATGATTGTGAATCATTGCTGACCTATGAATCATGTCTTTCTAAGAAGATAATAAAATCATCTTTTACTGAAAAAGGTGAGAGCCACTGAGCTTTTAAGTCTAGTACATACTAATGTATGCAGACCAATAAGCTCTAGTGACAAAAGTGGATATCACTTTTTTATTATATTTATCGACTATTAGGGATAAACCCCACTCCTGCCGAACTTCGAACCGATGCCTGGTCGAGAGGGATTTTTGATCGTGGAAGAGCTTCAATCGTGGCTTCGCTTGTCCCTAGGTTGACCAACCTTTAGTATGCCTACCGATTTTTGGGACTGCTTGCACGAACTTCAATCGAACTTCTCCTCCAGACAGGCTTCTCCTCCAGACGAGCTCCTCCTCCAGACTTCTCCTTCAGTCAAACTTCCTCCAGACTTCTTCTTTAGTCAAACTTTCTCCGAACTTCTTCTTTAGTCGGACTTTTCCTCTAGATGTGCTTCTCCTCCAAACGAGCTTCCTCCGAACTTCTCCTCCAGATGAACTTCCTCTAGACTTCTCCTCCAGACGGACTTCTCCTTCAGTCAAACTTTCTCCGAACTTCTCCTCCAGTCGAACTTCTCCTCCAGACGAGCTTTCTCCGAACTTCTTCTTCAGTCGAACTTCCTCCGAACTTCTCCTCCAGACGGACTTCTCCTTCAGTCGAACTTCTTTCGGACTTCTCCTCCAGCTAAACTTCTCGTCCAGATAAGCTTCCTCTAGACTTCTCCTCTAGATGAACTTTCTCCAAATTTCTCCTCTAGATAGACTTCTTCTTCAGTCGAACTTCCTTCGGACTTCTCCAAACGAACTTCTCCTCTAGACGAGCTTCCTCCGAACTTCTCCTTCGGTAGAACTTCCTCCGAACTCCTCCTCTAGATGAACTTCTTCTTTAGTTGAATTTCCTTTGGACTTCTCCTTTAGCCGAATTTCCTTTAGACTTCTCCTTTAGATGAACTCTCTCTCCAGATGAATTTCTCCATCAGTCGAACTCTCTCCAAATTCCTTCCAGTCATCCAAAGGGCTTCTCCTAGTCGAACCTTTCTCGCTACTGATAGCGGTTCAGTCCAAACTTTAATAATTAAATCTCGACTGCCTGCATGTCATGATAATGGATGCATCATGACAAGAGACACTATCCTCTATAACAAACCCCACATGGCCTGAATGGCCCACTACTCAGTAGTTACTGTTAGACATATGTGCCCTAGAAGCCAGAATTGGCTGACACTTATAATACACTTCTAGAGGCAAAATTATAATTTTAACTATAATTAATAAAATGGGTTATTTTCTATCACACCTGTGTATTTAGTGTCTGTGATACATCCTTTGAGTTAATGGTAATGATAATTCATATTTTCAAGAGTTGAAAATTTAAGACATGAATAATCATTATTAACTCATAAACAGCTCCCGACCATAGGATCATCACGAGGATGGTGATTGATCCGGAAGGTTGGTGTACGATCACTTCTCTTTAGTAGATGAGTCTTGAGTCTACGGTGTGGAGACATCGGAGTGAAAGTACAGGTACTCGTTAGAGAACGAGGGCACTGAGCGTGACCACCTCGAGTAGTCATTAGGAAGTCTACCTTCTCGTCAATGACTGACTCGATGCTGCAGTAGTGTGTCTGGTTCTTTGACCTGAGATGCATCGGCAGTTCACCTTGAGGGTGTTATAGTTTGACTACACCATTACTCGATCTCCTAGCCATATGGAACCCTGAGGTGTATGTTGGCTATAGCATGTTCATTGTAGGAACTGGATTGCATCAAGATGGAATCTATCTACCTCGGTGGTAGAGGAGCAGCCCTATGATAATCATGAGAATCAAGTCCAGAAGCCCATGGCCATGGTAGAGTGAAATAATAGAAAGAGTTTCTATTTAGATTTTCACATTGGACTCGAATCGAATGATTACATCATATGACAGAGACTAGGGTTTGACGAGTTTACCTTAACCCTAATCTGATCGGGGCTCAAGATAGAAGAACTTAATCACACAGGTAGCTGCACCAAGAGGTTCGCATTCAGCTCTGATGGGTTGCCACCATATACTGCTAGGTGTCACTGGTGGATTTTGGGAGCAATTAGAATGATTTAGATGATCGATCATTCTAGCTGTTCGAATCAGAAGAGTTCTGATCCATCGAAAGGAGTTTCGATGATGTCGATGATAGAGATCATGACATATCCCATTACCATATAGAACTGAACCTAACTGGGTCACACAAACAAGGGTTTGAATCTGGTGATCATCAATTGAACTGATCTAGTTCAATTGATCTGAATGAGATTCAATTAGGTTCAAGGAAATCGTGCTAGCACTCGATTGAACCTAACGTTCTTCTTTTACTATCATAAATAAGTTGTCCTGACTGAGCCAAAGGAGTTTGTGCTCAATCAGAGGCCTTCATATGGTCTGACTGGAGGTTGTCCAAGTCAGAAAGGTTGTCTTATTTTATAAGACATTACCTGCCATTTTTGGTCACCTGCCATTTCTTGGTCTTTGACTTTGGTCAAAAGTCTACCTTTGACTGGTCAAATGTTGACCATTGACACTTTGACTTTTGTCCACATGTCATGCACCTATTGGAGAGCTGGTGGGGGCCTGTCCCCCTGCCAGAACCTGGCAAGGAGGAGGGCGCACGCCACCCTAGGCGTGCGCCCAAGTTGGAGGCGCCTTGGAGTCCTTGTTGGACAAGGACTCCACCTCCCTTTTGGATTCCAATCAGAGTTCTACTAAGAATCCAGTTTGACTGGTCTTAGGCGCCCTCTAAGGAGGAATCCAGGGGTCTCTATTCCCACCAATCAGATTTAGATCTGATTTCACAAAGGGTTGTGATTGGTTGGGAGGAAGAGGAGTTGGATCACGCTTAGTCTATAAATAAGACCCTGCGCCCAACTCAGATTCTGATGAATGCAATTAGAATAGAGATTTCCCACGCCCCAAGGCTGCCTCTCCCCTCTTCCTCCATGCCTAAACTTCTCCTCCTTCTCCTCTCCACGTCCAAAAGAGTTTTGGACTTAGGTTGGTGCGTTCCAGATCAAAAGAAAGGCGATCAAAAGAAGAAGGCTGCACTGCTGCAAAGGACGACTGCTGATCTTCAAAAGGAGTTTTGAAGATCCTCCAGATCAGATCCAGATCTGATTTTTGGAGGCGTGATAGAGAAGAAGAGGATCTCCAGATCCAACCCAAGTGGATACCGGTAGAGGCCAGGCGCTTGCGTGGCTAGATCCAGAACCTTCCGCTGCAATCAGGATCATCTACAGGGTAATAGGATTACCTAAATCAGATAAATTAAATTTGATTTAATTTATCTTATTTTATTTTATTTATTAAAATAATAAGAATTAAATTTGAAACATATCAAGATCTGATTGGGATCAAGAGAAAAAATTTTTGAAATATATCTCTTGATCTGATTAGATCTGTACGAACCTGGATCGAGAAATCAGGATTTCCCTTCAGTTACGGCTGTCACCATCAGTTTGATACAGGCTCCATCTATAAAAGAGACCCTCTAGATATATTTTCTTTAAGCTCTCTCCTCCATCTCAAAACTCTGCTACTCTCTACTGAGCATTCCATTTCTATTGGCTGAAAGAGCTGACTTGACCATCGGAGGGTCCTGTCGGAGCCACCACTCCTTCGATTTGGACTTCTTTTGCAGATTTCGATGGCAACCTCGACTTCCCCAGCTCCAGCCAATTTCAACGTCAATCAAATTTTGCACCAACATCAATGATATATCTAGGTATGGGTACGTTTATCTTATGAAGCATAAGTCTAAATTATTTGAAATGTTCAAATAGTTCCATAATGAAGTAGAAAAGTAAACTAGAAAAGATATTAAAACTCTTCGATCAGATCAAGGAGATGAATACCTATTCAATGAGTTTTTGACATATCTAGGAGAGAATGGGATTCTCTCATAGTGAACTTCTCCAGGGACACCATAGCATAAAGGTGTATCGAAAAGAAAGAATTGAACCTTGTTAGACATAGTTCGATCCATGATGGAATTTGCTTGTGTGCCTGTTTCTTTTTTGCATCTTGAGACTGCATGTTATATTTTGAACAATGTATCGAGTCAATCTATTGCAAAGACTCCATATGAGATATAAACTGGGCATAGGCCTACACTCTCTCATCTTTGGGTTTGGGGTTGTCTGATCTATGTTAAATATTTGCATATAGATAAACTTGGATCTCGATCTATTATGTGTGTGTTTATAGGCTACCCCAAAAAATTAGGAGTTATTATTTCTACTATTGATGCAAAAATCCATCTCGTGGTCAGGTAGGCTGGAGTTGTGAGATGGTGGCAAGTCGGCGGTGATGGGATGGAGGCGACCGTACTTGCAAGAGAAGTCCTCGACTGGAGTTGGCTCCAGTGGGATCAAATTAGTTTTCTATTCAACAAAAGAAAGAAGATGAGCATTTGGAGAGAAGAGTCTGCATACCTTAGGATTTCTCTTTTTTTCTCTTTTATAGAATAATTTGAAGTTTGTTAGGATGGGTTATGGATTGTTAGTCATAGAAGAGCAGAAAGTTGTCAGAGATATTTTGTTTGTCCACTAGAATATTCTTAGGAATCGTGTCAAGTATTATCTCCTTATGGCATGGGAGGGGAACCATTTTCTAATTATATGAGTTGACAACCTGGGGCCAAGAGTGTGGACTTTAGCCTTTTGATAACCTTCAATTAGGACTTCAGCCTTTCAAGTTCGACCTGAAATAGGACCTCGACCTCAGCCTTCGATGACCTTCAACTCAACCGACATTGTGCCCCTGGCTTCCATCTCTTAATGACTTCAAGTTTGACCTAAAATAGGACCTCTACCTCAGCCTTCAATGACCTTCAATATAGCCTACATTATGATCTTGGCTTCCATCTTTTGATGACTTCAAGTTCGGCCTGAAATAGGACCTCGGTCTTAGCCGTTGATGACCTTCAATTCAGTCTAAATTGTAACCCTAGCTTCAATCTCTTGATGACTTCAAGTTCGGCCTGAAATAGAAACTTGGCCTTAGCTTTTGATGATCTTTAATTCAGCCTACATTGTGTCCTTGGCTTCCATCTCTTAATGACTTCAAGTTCGGCCTAAAATAGGACCTCAATCTCAACCTTTGATGATCTTCAATTCAACCTACATTATGACCCTGGCTTCCATCTTTTGATGACTTCAAGTTTGGCCTGAAATAGGATCCGGCCTCAGCCTTCGATAACCTTCAATTCAGCCTAAATTATGACCCTAGCTTCCATCTCTTGATGACTTCAAGTTTGATCTAAAATAGGATCTCGATCTCATTCTTCGATGACCTTCAATTCAGCCTTTATTGTCCCCCTGGCTTCTATCCCTTGATAACTTCAAGTTCGACCTAAAATAGGATCTCGACCTCAGCCTTCAATGATCTTCAATTCAGCCAACATTGTGCCCCTAACTTTCATCTCTTGATGACTTCAATTTTAACCTAAAATAGGACCTCGGCCTCAGCCTTCGATGACCTTCAATTCAACCTACATTGTGCCCTTGGCTTCCATCTCTTGATGACTTCATGCTCGGCCTGAAATAATACTTCAGTCTTAACCTTTGATAATCTTCAATTCAACCTACATTGTGCCCCTGGCTTTCATCTCTTGATGACTTCAAGTTCAGCCTGAAATAGGACCTCGCTCTCAACCTTCAATGACCTTCAATTCAGCCTAAATTATGATCCTAGTTTTCATCTTTTGATGACTTCAACTTCGGCCTGAAATAGGACCTCAACCTTGGCCTTCTAAAGATCTTCAATCGACCTAAATTCTCATATCTTCAGCAGCATAAAAATCCTCCAACAATAGCCCCCTACTTTCAAATTCGAGCCTTGATTCGGACGAAGGGAGTATACTAAATCAGACTTGTCGAAGACATATCCTTTTTTTTCATTTTGACTTAGAATCTTTAGATTTTTTATTAAAATTGTTTGGAGGTCTTCAATTTTATCATCAGTTTTTTTAGCTTAGATTTTTGCTAACCTCTGCTTTCTAAGGTCGGACTTCTGCATACATTAACATTCTGCGCTTGGATTTCTATAGATCTTTGCCTTTTATGATTGGATTTATGCAAATATTAATATTTTGAGCTCGAATTTCTATAGATCTTTGTCTTTTAAGGTTGAATTTCTATAAATATTGATATTCTGAGCTCAAATTTCTATAGATTTTGATATTTAAACTCAGACCTAAAAATCAAAGGCCTTCACATCTCTCGTAAGGATCTTTGTCCACGTCAGGACGAGATCCTCCTATTTCTAACATGGTTGGCCTTCATCCTTATTAGGATGAGGTCCTCCTCTTATTTCTAAAAAGGGCCATTAAGAGGATTTCTCTCCATTACCTCCTGTTTAAGTATCGAAGGTCTTCATTTTTCTCATAAGAATCTTTATCCATGTCAAGACGAGGTCCTCCTCCTGTTCCTAACTTGGTTGGTTTTTATTCTTATTAGGATGAGGTCCTCCTATTTCTATCAAGATTATTGGGACACAAATGGGCCATTGAGAGGACCTCTCCCCTTTAACCTATGTCAGGATTAGTTCCTCCTCTTATTTCTGACACGATTGATCTTTACCTTTGTTAGGGCAAGGTCCTCCTCTTATCCCTAATAAAATCATTAGGGCACAAAAGGATCATTGTAAGGATCTCTACCCTCCTCCTATCTTAAATAATTGGAAGTCTTCATCCATGTCAGGACGAGGTTCTCCTTCTATTTCTGATATGGTTGGCTTTCATTTGTTGATGTTCTTGTTAGGTTGGTTTCCTCGGCCTTCTTTCTAGGATTGGACTTCTTCTAGTTCGGTCAGCTTCTTCGGCATTGATTTCATTTCTTCTTTTTTTTTTGCTTGAATTTGGGCTTGATAGCTCAGTCTCAATCATGATTTTGACTTCAGCTTGGCTGTGAATTAAACTTCAGCTTATCCTTGATTTTGACCTTTGCTTGGTCTTGAATCTAACCTCAACCTAGCTTGAGTTTTGAGCTCAGATTGGTTTGGGATCTGACTTTAGTTTGGCTTAGGTTTTGAGCTCGAATTGATCTTTTGATAAGCTCAGCTTACTGAGGTACGATTTCTATTGATCTTGGATTTGTATGATCTTTACCTCAAACTTATTTTGCTTGCACCTCGGATGGATCTTGAACTTGACCTCGGATTGATCTTGAGCTTGACCTTGGATTGGTCTGGATTCCAACTTTAGCTTCAGCATTTATTTTCACTTTAGCTTTAGCTTTAGTTTCTTAAACTTAGTCTTAATTGGCTTTAGGTTTGGCTATGATTTTGGTGTTTTATAGCCCTACAAGAAAGAAAAAGAAAAGAAAATTAATAATGGATAGAAGTTTGAAAATTTTTACCATAAGTTCTCTATTTGGAAGATCTTAGATTTTGTTTGATCCTCGCTTGTTACTTGATTGGAGCTTTTATCTTAGATTACTCTAGTACAGATCAGACTTTGTCTTCTTCTCCTTCTCCTCTTTCTTCTCCTTTTCTTTGTATTAACTTGGCTTTAGTGGGTGAAATTCATAGAGCCACGTACCAAGATTGTAGCATTTTGTGGTTGGCTTCAGGGTTGCTCCAAGTGAGCTCCGACATCATTGTTGTAGGTTTGTTCGCATCTAGGCATGTGGGGAAGAGGGTCAGTGCTACTGAGAGGACTTCAACTGCATCTGACTCATGGGGAGAAAGGCAGCGAGGAGGAGGACACCAGGACATGTAGGTGCAAGGGAAAGAGGATTGGCTGGCAGGCTTCTCCTTTCCCTCCCTTCTTATTCTTTTCTTCTTCTCCATTTTTTTTCTTTTTTTTGGAGATCAGTGCTACTTGAGATTGTTATGGAGGACCTCAATGCCGTCGTGGGCCATCGTGATGGGTTCAACCACACCCGAGCGTGGGGGAAGAAGGTTGGAGCCATTGCGGGCCTCATCGGGAAGCATGGGGGAGGAGAAAGTTGACATCACTGTGACTAGTTTCGACCATGCTTGGGAGCGTAGAGGAAGATCGACAGCATTGTGATCGACAGCAACTATCCGGAGTTGCGAAGAAGGAGATTGGCGCATAGGGAGGAGATCAGTTGTCATGTTGCCCACCCTGAGAGGGAAATTCAGCTGCCACAATCGCTCGAGAGAGAGGAGACAATCGGAGTCATCATGTGGGGGAGAAGAAGGGCAGTCGGAGGTCATTTGGGAGCATAGGGAGAGGAGATCTACTAGATCAAAAGTCATTTGGGTGGACAAGGAGAGGAGATCTGTTGGACCGAAGGTCTCCTGGGTGCATGGGGGTATAAGATCAGCTAGAGTCACCATAGGTTGTGTTAGATATGTGTGCCCTAGAAGCCAGATTGGCTGATACTTGTAATACACTTCTAAGGATAAAATTATAATTTTGACTATAAATAATAAAATAAGTTATTTTCTATCATAGTATGTATTTGAAAGTGTCTTTGATACATCCATTGAGTTAATGGTAATGATAGGAGTTAAAAATTTAAGACATCAATTTTCATTATTAACTCATAAAATGCTCCCGACCATAGGATCATCATGAGGATGGTGATTGATCCAGAATATTAGTGTACGATCGCTTCTTTAGGATAGATGAGTCTTGAATTTATGATGTAGAAATATCGGAGTGAGAGTACAAGTACTCGTTAAAGAACGAGGGCACTGAGCGTGACCACCTCGAACAGTCATGAGAAAGTCTACCTTCTCATCGATGACTGGCTCAAAGCTACAGTGGTGTGTCTGATTCTTTGATATGAGGTGCATCGATAGTTTACCTTGAGGGTGTTATAGTTTGACTATACCATAACTCGGTCTCCTAGCCATTTAAAATTTTGAGGTGTATGTTGGCTATAGCATGTTCATTGTAGAAATTGGATTGCACCAATAGGGGATCTATCTACCTTGGTAGATGAGGAGCAACCCTATGATGATCATGAGAATCAAGTCCATAAGCCCATGGCCATGGTTGAGTGAAATGATAGAAAAAGTTTCTATTAAGGTTTTCACATCAGACTTGAATCAAATGATTAATTCATATGATGGAAATTAGGGTTTGATGAGTTCACCTTAACCCTAATCCAATCGGAGCTCAAGATAGAAGAACTTAATCACATAGGTAACTACACCGAGAGGTTCATTTTCAGTTTTGATGGATTGCCACCATATACTGCTAGGTGTCACTAGTAGATTTTGGGAGCAATTAGAATGATCTAGATGATCGATCATTCTAGTTGTCTGAATCAAAAAAGTTCTAATCCATCGGAAGGTGTTTCGATGATGTCGATGATAGAGATCGCAATATATCTCATTGTCATACAGAACTGAACCTAACTGAGTCACACAAATAAGGTTTTAGATCTGGATATCATCAATTAGACTAACCTAGTTTAATTGATTTGAATTTGATTCAATTAGGTTCAAGAAAATCGTGCTAGCACACGATTGAGCCTAATGTTCTCCTTCAACAATCATCAAAAGTTGTCTCGACTGAGCCAAATATATTTGGACTCACTCAGGTACCTTTACTTGATCTGACTGGAGCTTGTCCAGGTCAAAAAAAGATTATCTTAATTTATAAGATAAATTTGAGACAATACCTATCATTTTTCATCACCTGCTAATTCTTGTCCTTTGACTTTGGTCAAACATTAACCTTTGACACTTAGACATTTGCCCATGTGTCATGCACTCATAGGAGAACAGATGGGGGAGAGAGGAGAGAGAGGATCAGAGGTAGGCATGGAGGAGAGAGGGAGAGGACTATATGGCATGGGCAAAGGGAGAACTCTCTTAAACCTAGGTGCAGATAGGGTTTACATCGATCCTACTGCATCATGTAGTGCCACATCATCCCGATCAATCACGTCACTTCGTGTAATCAGATCTAAATCTGATTGGTGGGATGATATCACTTGATCCAATCAAATGAGAGCCCCTCCCAAACATCCTTAGGTGGCACCAAGATTGGTCAAAGTAGAGTCGTTGGCGCCACCTTGTTTGATACCATGAAGCAACCTGGAGTCCCATCTGTATGAGACTCTAGGCATCATTATCCTTGGGTGCATGCTTCCCTAGGCATGCACCCCCTCCTTTCCTCTTTCTAGTAGAAGGACAAACCCCTATCTGCTCTCCTATGAGTGCATGACACATCGGCAGATATCTAAATGTCAAAGGTCAATATTTGACCAAAGTCAAAAGACAAGAATTAGTAGGCGATGAAAAATGGCAGGTGCTGTCTCAAATTTATTTTATAAATTAAGATAACATTTTTCTAACCTGAACAAGCTTCAATCAGACCAAATAAAGGTACATGAGTGAGCCCAAACATATTTGACTTAGTTGAGACAACTTTTGATGATTGTTAAAGGAGAATATTAGGCTCAATCATGTGCTAGCACGATTTTCTTGAACCTAATTGAATCAAATTCAAATCAATTGAACTAGGTTAGTCCAATTGATGATATCCAGATCTAAAACCTTATTTGTGTGACTCAGTTAGGGTCAGTTCTGTATGGCAATGAGATATATCGCGATCTCTATCATCAACATCATTAAAATACCTTTCGATGGATCAGAACTTTTCTGATTCAGACAACTAGAATGATCGATCATCCAAATCATTCTAATTACTCCCAAAATCTACTAGTGACACCTAGTAGTATATGGTGGCAACCCATCAAAACTGAAAATGAATCTCTCAGTGTAGTTACCTATGTGATTAAGTTCTTCTATCTTGAGCTTCGATCGGATTAGGGTTAAGGTAAACTCATCAAATCCTAATTTCCATCATATAAATTAATCATTTGATTCAAGTCTGATGTGAAAACCTTAATAGAAACTCTTTCTATCATTTCACTCTGCCATGGCCATGGGCTTATGGACTTGATTCTCATGATCATCATAGGGTTGCTCCTCATCTATCGAGGTAGATAAATTCTCTCTTGGTGCAATCCAATTCCTATAATGAACATGCTCTAGCCAACATACACCTTAAGATTTTGAATGGCTAGAAGATCGAGTCATAGTGTAGTCAAACTATAACATCCTCAAGGTGAACTACCGATGCACCTCAGATCGAAGAACCAGACACACCACTGTAGCTTCGAGCTAGTCATCGATGAGAAGATAGACTTCCTAATGACTGCTCGAGGTGGTCACGCTCAATGCCCTCATTCTCTAACAAGTATCTATACTCTCGCTTCGGTGTTTCTACACTGTAGACTCAAGACTCATCTTCTATAAAGAAGCGATTGTACACCAACCTTCCAAATCAATCACCATCCTCATGATGATCCTACGATCGGGAGCATTTTATGAGTTAATAATGAAAATTCATATCTTAAATTTTCAACTCTTGAAAATAAGAATTATCATTGCCATTAACTCAAGAGATGTATCATAGACACTAAATACACATTATGATAGAAAATAACCCATTTTATTATTTATAGTCAAAATTATAATTTTGCCATTAAAAGTGTATAATAAGTGTCAGCCAATTCTGACTTCTAGGGCATAAATATCTAACAGTAGAGACACTAGAGCGAGAGTATAGATACTCGTTAGAGAATGAGGGCACAGAGTGTAACTACCTCGAGCAATCATGAGGAAGTCTACCTTCTCATCGATGACTGGCTCGAAGCTGCAGTGGTGTGTCTGATTCTTTAATCTAAGGTGCATCGGCAGTTCACCTTGAGGGTGTTATAATTTGACTACACCATAACTCAATGTCCTAACCATTTGGAATCCTAAGGTATATGTTGGCTATAGCATGTTCATTGTAGAAATTGGATTGCATGAATAGGAGATCTATCTACCTCGGTAGATTAGGAGCAGCCCTACGATGATCATGAGAATAAGTCCATAAGCCCATAGCCATGGTAAAGTAAAATAATATAAAGAGTTTCTATTAAGAGTTTTCACATTGGACTTAAATCGAATGATTAATTCATATGATGGAAATTAAGGGTTTAACGAGATCACCTTAATCCTAATCCGATCGAAGCTCATGATAGAGAAACTTAATCACACAAGTAACCGCACTGAGATATTCACTTTCAGTTCTAATGGATTGCCACCATATGCTGCTAGCTGTCACTGATGGATTTTGGGAGCAATTAGAATGATTTGGATGATCGATCATGCTAATAGTCTGAATCAAAAAAGTTCTGATCCATCGAAAGGTGTTTCGATGATGTCGATGATAGAGATCATGATATATTCTATTAACATATGGAACTAAACCTAACTGGATCACACAAATAAAGATTTAGATCTAGATATCATCAATTAAAGTAACCTAGTTCAATTAATTTGAATAAGATTTAATTAAGTTCAAAGAAATCGTGCTAGCACATGATTAAGCCTAATGTTCTCCTTGAACAATCATTAAAACTTGTCTCAACTAAGCCAAATATGTTTGGACTTACTCAGGAACCTTTACTTGGTCTGACTAGAGTTTCTTCGGATTAGAAAAGGATTGTCTTAATTTATGAGATAAATTTGAGACAACACCTATCATTTTTCGTCACCTACTAAATCTTGTCTTTGGATTTTGGTCAAATGTTGACCTTTGATACTTAGACGTCTGCCCATGTGTTATGCACCCATAGGAGAGAACATGGGGCTTTGTCCCTCTACTAAAATATAGATAGAGAGGGCGCACATGCCTAGGATGGCGTGCATCCCAAGAGGATCACACATAGAGTCCCATACAGAAGATTGCTTAAAGAGTTTAAACTAGGTGGTGCCAAAGAGTCCTATTTGACCAGTCTTGGTGCCACCTAAGGAGGTTTATGAGGGATTCTAATCAGATTGAATTAGATGATGTCATTCTACCAATCAGATTTAGATCTGATTGCATAAAGAGCCATGATTGATCGGAATGATGTGGCACTGCATGGTGCAGCAGGATGTATATAAACCCTATCTACGCCTAGAATAGAGAGCTTCTTCCTCCTTCTCCATGCCACATAGCCCCTCTTCCTCCTTCTCCATGCCACCCTCTAATCCTCTCTCTCCTCTCCACATCCAAAAAGTTTTGGGCATGAATTTGGTGCGATCCAAGCAAGTGAAAAGCTACAGAAAAGGAAGAAGATAATACTGCTGCAAGAGATAATGGCTGATCTTCAAAAGCCATTTTGAAAACCTTCAAGATCAGAGCCAGATCTGATCTTTGGAGGATAGATTGAGAAAGAGAAGATCTTCAGATCTTGTTTAAGTGGATACTAGTAGAGGCTAGACGCTTGCGTGGCTACATCTAGAACCTCAGACAAATATCAAGATCATCACAGGATAATTGGATTATCCAAAATAAAGATATAATTAAATTTAATTTAATTTATTTTTATTTTATTTTATTAGATTAATAAGATTAGTTTTGAAGAGTCTCAAATCTAATTTAGATCTAAGAAAAAAATTTTAAAATATTTTTCTTGATCCAATCAGATCTGAACAAACCTGCATCAAAAAATAGGATTTTTTTCTTCAACTAGTATCAGAGCCAGATTCCAAAATTCATTAGATCTAATTTTATTTTAATTTTAATCTAATAATTAGATGATTTTAGATGTCACATGAGATGTAATTAGATCTAAAATTAAAAAAATTAAAAATTAAATAATCTAGATCTAAGATGTATGAGATGCATGATAAGACTAGAAATAGAATTATTCTATGTGTAGTTTAGGATGATCATAATTTTAATTTAATTAATTATATTTTTAAATTTATTTATTTATTATTTTTTGATATTATAAATATTATAATTAGATTTAAAAAATAAAAAATAAATTTATTTAATTTTTCATATGAGATATGATAGATGCATGTTTAGACTAGTTATAGAATAGTACTATAGAATTATCTTGAATAAATTTAATTTGATATGATCAAATTTAAATTTTATTTTTTAGATATTTATGAGATAATTTAGATCTAGAAATATGATATGATACATGAGATGTATGCAAAATATTTTTTTTGGTTAGATCAATTTTTATATATGTGATATATGTAGATCTAACTAGTTTTGTAGATTTATCATATTTTTGATTAAGGCATTCTCCTTGGCCGTCCAGTCATAAGAATGAAGTAGAATTTAAAGAACCTCTCCTTCCATTCGATGAAGATGTTCTTATGATGTGTAGGGGTGCTGCGTGTTCATCCTTAATCAAAAATCAAAAATTTATTTTCTATAAAATCTTAGATCCTGAAATTTTAGGATTTTATTTACATATTTTATTTATAAACTCTATACTTAATTAAGAATTAAGATTATGAAATATATTAGATCTAAAATTAAGAATTTTTAGATCTAAGACATATTCATAAAATTGGGTTCGGACTTGGGTAGCTCAATTAGGTCTAGTGGTTGATCAAACTGAATCAAGAGTCGGTTAGATGGGATCAAGAGTGCTTAAATTGACCAGCCTAATAGGATTAAGTCTGGGTCAAGGTCAAGTCACATGAGTGATCGATCAAGTTAAGACCTAATTAGACTCAGTGGTTAGAGTCTGGATTATAGGCTAACCCGATTGGTTTTGACTCAATAATTTGGTGTCTAAGATAAGTTTGGTAGATACGACTGACTGATTTTTAATTGGGAGCTACTCGACTCGAATGCATTCTTATCATGTTAATGACAAATCTCTTCCACCAGTCTCACTTACCTACCATATTTATCGACTCAGTTCTGATCTAAGATGGCTAATAATCCGAGCTAACCCAT
The DNA here is from genome assembly GCA_006176705.1 of Cocos nucifera. Lineage (NCBI taxonomy): Eukaryota > Viridiplantae > Streptophyta > Magnoliopsida > Arecales > Arecaceae > Cocos > Cocos nucifera. Next base: position 163,296 of record QRFJ01002560.1, on the reverse strand, counting down.
GTCACTAGGTTAGTCATAATGGTTATGGCTATGCCAAGTTTAAAGAGACCTAAATCAAATCTTCCTAAGAAAAGATTAAGTCTAAGATCTTCCACCATTGTAGATGTGCAGGCCCTTTTCGGGATTGATTGTTCTTGGCTGGTCACAGTAGTTCAAATACACCGAAAAGACGTAACCATATCTATTAGGTATTGGATGCTACGAACTGGAGGATGAATTGGGCTCAATATTTTGGATATGGTGAGAGACCCAATTAGAAATTCAATCTATGCAAATGGTGGGTCTGACTTAACTAAGGAGTGGATAAATATTCTGGACATAATGAAATTCATGAATTAGAGACCAAGCCTGGGTACACCATGATTAGAGAATCATTGGATAAGAGTTGTTCACTCATTAGCTAACCCATCACCAATAACTATTAGGTGAGGTGATGAGTCAGTTGGTGGGACTGCACCACCCTCTAAAAATCTATAATCATGAAGATTTTTGCATCTCTATAAAGAGAGTGTAGGGATCTAAGAAAATAGTAGAAGCTAATTTGTTTAAAAATCAAAATCCCCTAAATAAATTGGTCAAGTCTTAATTATAAAATCTAACTAGAAACTTTGACTCTCTATAGAAAAAAGAAAAATATCTGCATCCAACCCACTAGCACGTATCCTGGACACACATAGACTGATCGGACCCAATTACAAGGATTGGCTCCAGGAACTTCAAAATTATTTTGGATTCTAAGAAGTTAACTCATGTATTGGACCAGGATCCCTTTCCACCTTACCAGTTCATCTGTCCATAGAACAGAGAGCGTCTCTCAAAAATGGATGGATAAAGATAATAAGGTCCAGATACTACATGTTGGGCTCGATGTCTGATGAGCTTCCAGCGCCAACATGAAGATATCAAGGACTGCTCGCATCAAATGTTGGCTCACCTGCAAGGAGTTATGTTTGGTGAACAGAGTCGCGCAGCCAAATATCAAGTCACTAAATGACTTTTTAAGGCTAAGATGCGTGATGGGCAGTCAGTCCAAGATCACTGTCTGATGAATGATCAAGGACATTGGAAGAGCTTGAGAAGCTCGGTGTGAAGTTAGGACTTGGATCTACAGAATGATATTAATTCTGCAATCCTTGACTGATGCATATGGGCAATTCATCATGAATTACCACATGCATAAACTTCAGAAATTCTCTTGGCCGAGTTATGAATATGCTGGTTACCGCTGAGCTTTCTATGAAAGGTTCTAAAGGCTCAGTTCTTGCTATGGAACGGACTTCTTTCCAAAAGAAAGTCTTATGGAAAGAAAAAGAAGTCTGTGAAAAAGCAGAAAGGTGGAAGGATCAAAGAAGAAGAAGGCAGAAGCTGAAGAAGAAGGCCGATGGCAAAGGAAAGTGTTTTCCATTGCAACAGCGACGGCCATTGGAAGCGGAACTGCCCTACTTACCTGGCCACCCTAAAGAACAAGAAGGAAGGTCCTTCTGGAGGTATGCTCGTTATTGAGTCTAACCTTACGATTTCTTCTGCATCCAGTTGGGTGCTTGACTCTGGTTCTAGTGCTCATCTGTGCACTTCTATGCAGGGTCTTGAGGATAGCAGGAGGCTGAGGGATGGAGACATGATCCTACGCATCGGTAATGGAGCAAGAGTTGCTGCAGTAGCCGTGGGAACATACCCTCTTCGATTACCATCTGGTTTAGACTTAGTTTTAAAAGACTGTTATTATGTGCCTGCAGCTAGCAGGAATTTGATTTCTGTTTCATGCTTAGCACAAGAAGGCTTATGTGATTACCTTCTTTAAGGACCATTGTAACATTCTTTATGAAAGAAATAAAATTGCAAATGGTTTCCTTATTAATGGTCTTTATCAGTTACATATTGATGTACCTATTTTAACTATCGAGCAAAACGTGAATGCCAAACGACCTAGGGATAGTCCAAACGATAGATATCTATGGCACCTGAGATTAGGTCATATAGCAGAAGATAGGATCAACAAATTGGAGAAAAATGGGCTATTGAGTCCATTGACTTTCGAGTCATATCCAACTTGTGAATCTTGTCTTCAAGGCAAAATGACTAAAACTCCCTTTTGTTGGACATGGGGAGAGGGCCACAGATCTCCTTGCCCTAGTACATACTGATGTGTGCGGCCCATTTGATGTGCCGGCTAGAGGCAATTTTGTCTACTTCATTACCTTTACCGATGATCTGTCTAGGTATGGGTATGTGTATCTTATGAGACACAAGTCTGAAGCTTTTGAAAAGTTCAAAGAATTCAGACATGAAGTAGAAAAACAAACTAAAAAACCCATTAAGGTTCTTCGATCAGATCGAGGAGGTGAATACCTTAGCCGGGAATTCCTAGACTATCTCAAGGAAAATGGCATAGTCTCTCAATGGACTCCACCAGGAACACCTCAACTCAACGGGGTTTCAGAACGGAGAAATCGGACTCTATTGGATATGGTTCGATCCATGATGAGCTTCACAGACCTTCCTGATTTTCTTTGGGGACACTCATTGTTAACTTCAATCTATCTACTGAATAGGGTTTCCCTCTAAAATCCGTTCCTACCACACCGTATGAGATATGGCATGGTAAGAAACCAAGTCTGAGTCATCTCAGAATTTGGGGTTGTCCGGCTCATGTCAAAAGACAACAAGCGGACAAGTTAGAGTTTAGGTCCTTTAGAGCTCGATTCATAGGATATCCTAAAGAGTCATTAGGATACTATTTCTACATTCCAGAAGACCACAATGTGATTGTGAGTCGACATGCCATCTTTCTTGAAAAATAGTTTATTCAAGATAGTGGCATTGGAAAGCAGATCAAGCTTGATGAGAAAGTCTCACAAGTAGCAACGAGCTAAGGACCAATGGAACCAAATCAGGTTGAGCCAATAAGAACACTACCTCCTCCACCTCGTAGATCGGAAAGAGTTTTCCATCCCCCTGAAAGATACTTAGGTATTATTTCAGAGGAAGTAGAGAAAATGTTCCTCGTAGGTAATGGTGCTCATGGTGATGATCCCAAAACCTACAACGAGAGGCGATATCAGATATCGACTCCGAGAAATGGCTTAGAGGCAATGAAGTCAGAAATTGACTCGATGCACTCAAACCAAGTCTGGACCTTGGTAGATCCACCAGAAGGTATAGTACCTATTGGGTGTAAATGGATCTTCAAGAGAAAGATTGGTGCAGATGGAAATGTGGAGACATTCAAGGCTAGACTAGTGGCAAAAGGTTATAGTCAGCACGAAGGCATTGACTATCAGGATACCTTTTCCCAGTAGCTATGCTAAAATCCATCCGCACATTGCTTGCTGTTGCAGCCTATTTCGATTATGAAATATGGCAAATGGACGTGAAAAATGGCATTCTTAAATGGATATCTTGAGGAAGATATCTATATGGAACAGCCGCTAGGTTTCACATCCAGTGATACTGATCACAAAGGTTTGCAAGCTGCAAAGGTCCATATATGGACTTAAGCAAGCATCTCGGAGCTGGAACACTCATTTCAATGATGTGATCAAAAATTTGGTTTCATCAAAAATGAAGAGGAACCATGTGTTTTCAAAAAGGTCAGTGGGAGCGCTGTTGTCTTCCTCGTATTGTACGTGGATGACATCCTCCTTATTGGGAATGATATTTCCCATGTTGACCATCAGTCAAAATATGGTTGTCTAAAGGAATTCTCCATGAAAGACCTAGGTGAAGCATCCTTTATTCTAGGAATTAAGGTCTATAGAGATAGACCGAATAGGATGCTAGGACTTTCACAGAAGATGTACATAGAGGAAGTACTAAAGAGGTTTAGTATGGAAAAACTCTAAGAGGGGATTAATACCCTTCAGACATGGTATTCATCTCTTCCAAGAAGATGTGCCCAGCACACCTAGAGGAAATAGAACGCATGAGCAAGATCCCTTATGCTTCTGCAATAGGGAGCCTCATGTATGCCATGCTATGTACACAACCTGATATAGCCCATGCTGTGAGTGTCACAAGCAGATATCAGTCAAATCTAGGTGAAGAACACTGGACTTCTATGAAATGTATCCCTAAGTACTTAAGAAGAACTAAAGATATGTTATTGATTTTTGGTAATGGAGAACTTCAAGTCTAGGGGTATATAGACTCAAATTTTATGTCCGATGTAAATGATCGAAAGTCGACATCTGAAAGTATGTTTGTGTGTAATGATGGTGCTATCAGTTGGAAGAGTTCTAAGCAGACAGTGATAGTAGATTCCATAATGGAAGCAGAATACCTATGAAGGTGGCATTCTGGTATAAGAAGTTCACCACAGAAATCGAAGTGATGCCATCGGATGCCATTCCTCTGTACTGTGACAATAATGATGCCATAGTTCTTACTAAGGAGTCGACGTCTCACCAAAAATCCAAGCACATCGAGCGACGATATCATCTCATCCATGATTACCTCGACAAAGATTGCATTGAGGTCTAGAGAGTCGACTCTGCAAATAATGCGGCAGACCCACTCACGAAGCCACTAGGCCAGCAGAAGATTGAAGCCCATCTTAAGAAGATGGAACTTAGATTTGTAGCCAATTGGCTTTAGGTCAAGTGGGAGTTTGTTAGATATGTATGCTCTAGAAGCTAGATTGGCTGACACTTGTAATACACTTCTAAAGGCAAAATTATAATTTTGATTATAAATAATAAAATAGATTATTTTTTATTACAGAGTGTATTTGATAGTGTTTGTGATACATCCCTTGAGTTAATGATAATGATAGTTTATATTCTCAAGAATTAAAAATTTAAGACATGAATTTTTATTATTAACTAATAAAATGCTTCGGACCGTAGGATTATCATGAGGATGGTGATTGATTCGGAAGGTTGGTGTACGATCGCTTCTTTAGGATAGATGAGTCTTGAATCTACGATGTAGATGAAGAAAAAATCCTATTTTCCAAATCAGATTCATTCAGATCTGATTTGACCAAGAAGAATATTTTTAAAAAAAATTCTTAGATCTAAGACCTTTTAGATTTGATTAGATGGATCTAATAAAATAAAATAAATCAAATTTAATTTAATTTAATTTATACCTTGTTCTTGGGTAAACTTATTATCCTTTGATGATTCTGCTGATTGCTTGAGGTTCTGAATGCAGCCACGCAATCGCCTGACCTCTACCGATATCCACTCGGATAGGATCCAAAGATTTTCTCCTTCTTAATTCTTCCTCCAAAGATCAAATCTAGATTTGATCTTAAAGATCTTTAAAATAATTTTTGAAGATCCGATGTCGTCTCTTGCAGTAGTGCTGCCTTCTTCCTTTTTTGTTGCCTTTCTCTTGCCTAGATCGCACCAAACTGAAGCCCAAAGCCTTTTGGGCATGGAGAGGAGAGAGAGGATCAGAGGTAGTAATGGAGGAGAGAGGGAGAGGGCTATGTGGCATGGGCAAAGGGAGAACTCTCTTAAACCTAGGCGCAGATAGAGTTTATATAGACCCTGTTGCACCATGCAGTGCCACATCAATCCGACCAATCACATCACTTCATACAATCAGATCTAAATCTGATTGATGGAATGACATCATCTGATCCAATCAGATGAGAGCCCCTCTCAAACTTCCTTAGGTGGCGCCAAGACTGATCAAAGTAGAATCTTTGGCGCCACCTTGTTTGATACCATGAAGCAACTTGGAGTCCCATCTGTATGGGACTCTAGGCGTCATTATCCTTGGGCGCATGCCTCCCTAGGCATGCACCCCCTCCTTTCCTCTTTCTAGTAGAGGGACAAACCCCCATCTGCTCTCCTATGAGTGCATGACACATGGGCAGATGTCTAAGTGTCAAAGGTCAATGTTTGACCAAAATCAAAAGACAAGAATTAGCAGATGACAGAAAATGATAGATGTTGTCTCAAATTTATCTCATAAAGTAAGATAATCCTTTTCTGACCTGAACAAGCTTCAGTCAGACCAAGTAAAGGTACCTAAGTGAGCCCAAACATATTTGGCTCAGTTGAGATAGCTGTTGATGATTGTTGAAGGAGAACATTAGTCTTAATCGTGTACTAGCATGATTTTCTTGAACCTAATTGAATCTAATTCAAATCAATTAAACTGGGTTAGTTCAATTGATGATATCTAGATCCAAACCCTTATTTGTATGATCCAGTTAGATTCAGTTCTGTATGGCAATGATATATATCGCAATCTCTATCATCGACATCATTGAAATACCTTCCAATGGATCAGAACTTTTCTGATTCAGACAACTAGAATGATCGATCATCCAAATCATTCTAATTGCTCTCAAAATCCATCAGTGACACCTGGCAGTATATGGTAGTAACCCATCAGAACTGAAAATGAACCTCTCAGGTGCAGTTTTCCTGTGTGATTAAGTTCTTCTATCTTGAGCTTCGATCGGATTAGAGTTAAGGTGAACTCGTCAAACCCTAATTTCCGTCATATGAATTAATCATTCGATTCAAGTCCAATGTGAAAATCTTAATAGAAACTCTTTCTATTATTTCACTCTGCCATGGCCATGGGCTTATGGACTTGATTCTCATGATCATCATAGGGCTACTCCTCATCTACCGAGGTAGATAGATTTTCTCTTAGTGCAATCCAATTCCTATAATGAACATGCTATAGCCAACATACACCTCAGGATTTCGAATGGCTAGGAGATCGAGTCATGGTGTAGTCAAACTATAACACCCTCAAGGTGAACTATCGATGCACCTCAGGTCAAAGAACCAGACACACCACTGCAGCTTCGAGCTAGTCATTGACGAGAAGGTAGACTTCCTAATGACTGCTCGAAGGTGGTCACGCTCAGTGCCCTCGTTCTCTAACGAGTACCTATACTCTCGCTCCGATGTCTCTACACCATAGACTCAAGACTCATCTACTATAATAGAAGCGATTGTACACCAATCCTTCTAAATCAATCACCATCCTCATGATGATCCTATGGTCGGAAGCATTTTATGAGTTAATAATGAAAATTCATGTCTTAAATTTTCAACTCTTGAAAATATGAATTATCATTACCATTAACTCAAAGGGATGTATCACAGACACTAAATACACATTGTGATAGAAAATAATCCCATTTTATTATTTATAGTCAAAATTATAATTTTGCCCCTAGAAGTGTATTACAAGTGTCAGCCAATTCTGGCTTCTAGGGCACACATATATCTAACAATCTCCCACTTGTCCTAAAGCCAATTGGCTATAAGTCTAAGTCCCATCTTCTCAAGGTGGGCTTCGATCTTCTGCTGGCCCAACGGCTTTGTAAGTGGGTCTGCCACATTATCTGTGGAGTTGACTCTCTTGACCTCGACGTAACCTTTCTCGAGGTAATTACGGATGAGGTGGTATCGTCGCTCGATGTGCTTAAATTTTTGGTGAGACCTCAGCTCCTTAGCAAGGGCTATGGTGCCATTATTGTTGCAGTATAAAGGAATGGCATCTGATGGCATCACTTCGATCTCTACGGCAAACTTTTTATACCAAAATATCTCGTTCGTAGCTTCTGACGCAACGATATACTCTGCTTTCATGGTGGAATCTGCTATCACTGTTTGCTTGAAACTCTTCCAACTGACAGCACCACCATCATTACACACAAATAGACTCCCAGATGTCGACTTTCGATCATCTACATCGGACATAAAATTCCGAGTCTGTATATCCCTTGGACTTAGGAGTTCTCCATTACCAAAAACCAACAACATATCCTTAGTTCTTCTCAAGTACTTAAGGATACATTTCATAGAAGTTCCAGTGTTCTTCATCCTGAATTTGACTGATATCTGCTTGTGACACTCACAGCATGGGCTATATCAGGTCGTGTACATAGCATGGCATACATGAGGCTCCCTATTGCTAGAAGCATAAGGGATCTTGCTCATGCATTCTATTTCCTCAGGTGTGCTAGGGCACATCTTCTTGGAAAGATGAATACCATGTCTGAAGGGTATTAATCCCCTCTTAGAGTTTTCCATACTAAACCTCTTTAGTACTTCCTCTATGTACATCTTCTGTGAAAGTCCTAGCATCCTATTCGGTCTATCTCCTATAGACCTTAATTTCCTAGAATAAAGGATGCTTCTCCTAGGTCTTTCATGGAGAATTCTTTGGACAACCACATTTTGACTGTGGTCAACATGGGAATATCATTCCCAATAAGAAGGATGTCATCCACGTACAATACGAGGAAGACAACAGCGCTCCCACTGACCTTTTTGAAGACACATGGTTCTTCCTTCATTTTTGATGAAACCAAACTAATTTGATCACATCATTAGAACGAGTGTTCCAGCTCCGAGATGCTTGCTTAAGTCCATATATGGATCCTTTGCAGCTTGCATAACCTTTATGATCAGCATCACTGGATGTGAAACCTAGCGGCTGTTCCATATAGATATCTTCCTTAAGATATCCATTTAAGAATGCCATTTTCACGTCCATTTGCCATATTTCATAATCGAAATAGGCTGCAACAGCAAGCAATGTGCGGATGGATTTTAGCATAGCTACTGGTGAAAAGGTATCCTGATAGTCAATGCCTTCACATTGACTATAACCTTTTGCCACTAATCTAGCTTTGAATGTCTCCACATTTTCCATCTGCACCAATCTTTCTCTTGTAAGATCCATTTACACCCAATAGGTACTATACCTTCTGGTGGATCTACCAAGGTCCAGACTTGGTTTGAGTGCATCGAGTCAATTTCTGACTTCATTGCCTCTAACCATTTTTCGAAGTCGATATCCAATATCGCCTCGTGATAGGTTTTGGGATCATCACCATGAATTCCATTACCTACGAGGAACATTTCCTCTACTTCCTCTGAAATAATACCTAAGTATCTCTTCAGGGGGATGGAAAATCCTTTCCGATCTACGAGGTGGAGGAGGTAGTGTTCTATATTGGCTCAACCTGATTTGGTTCCATTTGGTCCTTAGCTCGTTGCTCTTGTGAGACTTTCTCATCGAAGCTTGATCTGCTTTCCAATGCCGCTATCTTGAATAAACTATTTTTCAAGAAAGATGGCATGTCGACTCACAATCACATTGTGGTCTTCTGGAATGTAGAAATAATATCCTAATGACTCTTTAGGATATCCTATGAATCGAGCTCTAAAGGACCTAAAGTCTAACTTGTCCGCTTGTTGTCTTTTGACATGAGCCAGGACAACCCCAAATTCTGAGATGACTCAGACTTGGTTTCTTATCCATGCCATATCTCATACGGTGTGGTAGGAATGGTTTTAGAGGAACCCTATTCAGTAAGTATATTACAATTAACAATGAACCCAAAGAAAATCAGGAAGGTCTGTGAAGCTCATCATGGATCGGAACCATATCTAATAGGATCCGATTTCTTCCATTCTGAAATTCCATTGAGTTGAGGTATTTCCTGGTGGAGTCCATTGAGAGACTATGTCCATTTTACTTAAGATAGTCTAGGAATTTTTGACTAAGGTATTCACCTCCTCGATCTGATCGAAGAACCTTAATGGGTTTTCAGTTTATTTTTCTACTTCATGTCTGAATTTCTTTGAACTTTTCAAAAGCTTCAGACTTGTGTCTCATAAGATACACATACCCATACCTCGAGATAAGATCATCGATAAAGGTTAATGAAGTAGACAAAATTGCCTCTAGCCGGAACACATCAAATGGGCCGCACACATCAGTATGTACTAGGGCATAAGAAGATTCATGGCCCTTTCCCCATGTCCTAACAAAAGGGAGTTTAGTCATTTTGCCATTGAAGACAAGATTCATAAATTGGATATGACTCAAAAGTCAATGGACTCAATAGCTCCATTTTTTCTAATTTGTTAATCCTATCTTCTGCTATATGACCTAATCTTAGGTGCCATAGATATCTATCATTTGGACTATCCCTAGGTCATTTTGTTTTATGGCATTCACATTTTGCTCGATAGTTAAAATTAGATACATCAATATGTAACTGATAAAGACCATTAATAAGGAAACCATTTGCAATTTTATTTCTTTCATAAAGAATGTTACAATGGTCCTTAAGAAAACTATCATTATATAGCCTTCTTGTGCTAAGCATGAAATAGAAATCAAATTTCCTGCTTGCTGCAGGCACATAATAACAGTCTTTTAAAACTAAGTCTAAACCAGATGGTAATCGAAAGAGGGTATGTTTCCCATGGCCACTGCAGCAACTCTTGCTCCATTTTCGACGTGTAGGATCATCTCTCCATCCCTCAGCCTCCTGCTATCCTCAAGATCCCTGCATGAAAAGTGCACAGATGAGCACTAGAACCAGAGTCAAGCACCCAACTAGGATGCAGAAGAAATCATAAGGTTAGACTCAATAACGAGCATACCTCCAGAAGGACCTTCCTTCTTATTCTTTAGGGTGGCCAGGTAAGTAGGGCAGTTTCACTTTCAGTGGCATCAGCTGTTGCAATGGAAATACTTTTTCTTTGATCAGTGGCCTTCTTCTTCAGCTCTGCCTTTTTCTTCTTTCCTTCCTTCCACCTTCTTGCTTTTTCACAGACTTCTTTTTCTTTTCCAAAAAGACTTTCTCTTTGGAAGAAGTCCATTCCATAGCAAGAACTGAGCCTTTAGAACCTTTCATAGAAAGCTCAGCAGGTAACCAGCATATTCATTAAGCTCGGCCAGAGAATTTTGAAGTTTATGCATATGGTAATTCATGATGAACTTGCCCATATGCATCAGTCAAGGATTGCAGAATTAATATCATTCTGCAGATCCAAGTTCCAACTTCACACCGAGCTTCTCAAGCTCTTCCAAGTGTCCTTGATCATCATCAGACAGTGATCTTGGACTGACTGCCCATCATGCATCTTAGCCTTAAAAGTCATTTAGTGACTTGATACTTTGGCTGCGCGACTCTGTTCACCAAACATCTCCTTGTAGGTGAGCCAACATTTGGCGAGCAGTCCCTTGATATCTTCATGTTGGCGCTGAAGCTCATCAGACATCGAGCCCAACATGTAGTATCTGGCCTTGTTATCTTCGTCTGTCCACTTTTCAAGAGACGCTCTCTGTTCAATAGATGGATGAGCTGGTAAGGTGGAAGGGTCCTGGTCTAATACATAAGTTAACTTCTCAAAACCTAAAATAATTTTGAAGTTCCAGAGCCAATCCTTATAATTGGATTCGGTCAGTCTATGGGTGTCCAGGATGCATGCTAGTGGGTTGGATGCAGATATTTTTCTATAGAGAGTCAAATTTTCTAGTTAGATATTGTAATTAAGACTTGACCAATTTATTTAGGAATTTTATTTTTAAACAAATTAGCTCTCCACTATTTTCTTGGATCCCTACACTCCTTCTGTAGAGATGCAAAAATCTCCATGATTAATGATTTCTAGTGGGTGGTGCGGTCTCACCAACTGACTCATCACCTCACCTAACAGTTATTGGTGATGGGTTAGCCAATGAGTGAACAACTCTTGTTCAATGATTCTCTAATCATGGTGCACCCAAACTTGGTCTCTAATTCATGAATCTCACCGTATGCCCAGAATATTGATCCACTCCTTAGTTAAGTCAGACCCACCATTTGCATAGATTGGATTTCCTAATTGAGTCTCTCACCGTATATCCAAAATATTGAGCCCAATCCATCCTCCAGCCCATAGCATCCAATGCCTAATAGACATGGTTGCATCTTTTCCGGTGCAACTGAGCCACTGTATCCAGTCCGAGAACAATCAACCCCGGAAGGGCCCGCACATCTACAATGGTGGAAGACCTCAGACTTAATCTTTTCTTAGGAAGATTTGATTCAGGTCTCATTAAACTAGACTTGGCATTAGTCATAACAATTATGACTAACCTAGTGGCATGGGTTAGCTCGGATTATTGACCACCTCAGATCAGAACTGTGTCAACAGATATGGCCAGGTAAGTGAGACCGGTGGAAGGAATATGCCATTAACTCGATACAAGAATGCATTCAGGTCGAGTAGCTTCCAATTAAAAATCCAGTCGGTCGTATCTATGCCAAACTTACCTTAGACACCAAATTGTTGAGCCAGAACCAATTGGGTTAGCCTACAATCCAGACTCTAACCTCTGAGCCTAATTAGGTCTTGCTTGATCGATCACTCACGTGACTCGATCTTGACCCAGACTTAATCCTATTAGGCTGGTCAATTTAAGCATTGTTGATCCCATCTAACCAACTCTTGATTCGGTTTGATCAACCGCTTAGACCTAATTGAGCTACCCAAGCCCGAACCCAGTATTATGAATATGTCTTAGATCTAAAAATTCTCAATTTTAGACCTAATTATATTTCCATAATCTTAATTCTTAATTAAGTTTAGGGTTCATAAATAAAATATGCACAATAAATCCTAGGGTTTCAGGATCTAGGGTTTTGCAGAAAGTAAGTTTTGGATTTCTGATTAAGGACGAACACGCAGCACCCCTACACATCATAAGAACACCCCATCGAATGGGAAGAGAGGGCCTTTAAACCCTTCTTTGTTCTTATGACCGGACGGCCAAGAGGAACGCCTTAATCAGGAACATTGAATACTACAAAACTAGTTAGATCTATATCATATATCTCATATATAAAATTGATCTAATTAAACATATTTTGCATACATCTCATGTATCATAATCATGCATATTTTTAGATCTAAATTATCTCATAATAATCTAAAAAATTAGATTTAAATTGATCTAATCAAAATAAATTCTAATCTAGATAATTATGTAGAACTATTCTACAACTAGTCTAGACATGCATCAATCATATCTCATATGATATTTAAAAATTAAATAATTTATTTTTTATTTTTTAGATGTTATTATAATATTTATAATATCAAAAAATAGTAAATAAATAGATCTAAAAATATGATTTAATCAAATTAAATTAAAGAAACATGCAAGACTATTCATATAGAACTATTCTATTCTAGAACTAGTCATGCATATCTTCATGTAATCTTAGATCCAAATCATTTAATTTTAATTTTTTTGATTTTAGATCTGATCACATCTCATGTGACATCTAAAATTATCTAATTATTAATTAAAAATAAATTAAAATTAGATCTAAATAATTTATAGGAACCATGGCTCTGATACCAGTTGAAGGGAAAAATCCTGATTTTCCATATCCAGGTTCGTTCAGATCTGATCAGATCAAGAGATATATTTTAAAAATTTTTTTTTCTTATATATAAAATCAGATCTAAGGTTTTTTAAATCTGATTCTTATTATTTTAATAAAATAAAATAAAATAATTTAAATTTAATTTACCTTGATTCTGGGTAATCCTATTATCCCTGTGATGATCCTGTTTGCAGCGGAAGGTTCTGGATCTAGCCATGCAAGCGCCTGGCCTCTATCCGGTATCCACTCATGCAGGATCTGGAGATCCTCTTCTTCTCTATCATGCCTCCAAAAATTAGATCTGGATCTGATCTTGGAAGGATCTTCAAAACTAATTTTTGAAGATCCGCATGTCGTCCTCTTGCAGCAGTGCAGCCTTCTTCCTTTCTTGATCGCCTTTCTCTTGATCCTGGATCGCACCAAACTGAAGCCCAAAACCTCTTTGGACATGGAGAGGAGAGAGAGGATCAGAGATAGGCATGGAGGAGAGAGGGGAGAGGCAGCCTATGTGGCATGGGCAAAGGGAGAACTCTCTTAAACTTAGGCGCAGATAGGATCTTACATAGATCCTGCTGCACCATGTAGTGCCACAACATCCTGGCTAATCATGTCACTTCGTGCAATCAGATCTAAATCTGATTGGTGGGATGACATCACCTAATCCAATCAGATGAGAGCCCCTCTCAAACATCCTTAGGTGGCACCAAGACTGATCAAAGTAGAGTTGTTGGTGCGACCTTGTTTGATACCATGAAGCAACCTGGAGTCCCATCTGTATGAGACTCTAGGCATCATTATCCTTGGGTGCATGCCTCCCTAGGCATGCACCCCCTCCTTTCCTCTTTCTAGTAGGGGGACAAACCTTCATCTGCTCTCCTATGAGTGCATGACACAAGGGCAGATGTCTAAGTGTCAAAGATCAATGTTTGACCAAAGTCAAAAGACAAGAATTAGCAGATGACGAAAAATGGTAGGTGCTATCTCAAATTTATCTCATAAATTAAGATAATCTTTTTCTGACCTGGACAAGCTCCAGTCAGACCAAGTAAAGGTACTTAAGTGAGCCCAAACATATTTGGCCCAGTCGAGATAACTTTTGATAATTGTTGAAGGAGAACATTAGGCTCAATCATGTGCTAGCATGATTTCCTTGAACCTAATTGAATCAAATTCAAATCAATTGAACTAGGTTAGTCCAATTGATGATATCCATATCTAAAATCTTGTTTGTGTTACTTAGTTAGGTTTAGTTCTGTATGGCAATGAGATATATTATGATCTCTATTATCGACATCATCGAAATACCTTTCGATGGATCAGAACTTTTCTGATCCAGACAACTAGAATGATCGATCATCCAAATCATTCTAATTGCTCCCAAAATATACCAGTGATACCTAGCAGTATATGGTGGCAACCCATCAAAATTGAAAATGAACCTCTAGGTGTAGTTACCTATGTGATTAAGTTCATTTATCTTGAGCTCCGATCGGATTAGGGTTAAGGTGAACTCATTAAATCCTAATTTTTATCGTATGAATTAATCATTTGATTCAAGTCTGATGTGAAAACCTTAATAGAAACTCTTTCTATCATTTCACTCTACCATGGCCATGGGCTTATGGACTTGATTCTCATGATCATCATAGGATTGCTCCTCATCTACCGAGATACATAGATTCCCTCTTGGTGCAACCCAATTCCTACAATGAACATGCTATAGCCAACATACACCTCAGAGTTCCGAATGACTAGGAGATCGAGTCATGGTGTAGTCAAACTATAACACCCTCAAGGTGAACTATTGATGCACCTCAGGTCAAAGAACCAGACAAACCACTATAGCTTTGAGCTAGTCATCGATGAGAAGATAGACTTCTTAATGACTGCTCGAGGTGGTCACGCTCAGTGTCCTCATTCTCTAACGAGTATCTGTACTCTTATTTTGATGTCTCTACACCGTAGACTCAAGACTCATCTTCTATAAAGAAGCGATTGTACACCAACCTTCTGAATCAATCACCATCCTCATGATGATCCTACGGTCGGGAGCATTTTATAAGTTAATAATAAAAATTCATATCTTAAATTTTCAACTCTTGAAAATAAAAATTATTATTACCATTAACTCAAAAGATGTATCACAGATACTAAATACACATTATGATAGAAAATAATATATTTTATTATTTATAGTCAAAATTATAATTTTATCCTTAAAAGTGTATAACAAGTGTTAGCCAAGTAGAGACACCAGAGCGAGAGTACAGATACTTGTTAGAGAATAAGAGCATAGAGCATACCTACCTCAAGCAGTCATAAGAAAGTCTACCTTCTCGTCGATGACTGGCTTGAAGCTGCAGTGATGTGTCTGATTCTTTGATCTAAGGTGCATCGATAGTTCACCTTGAGGATGTTATAATTTGACTACACCATAACTCGATCTCCTAGCCATTCAGAATCCTAAGGTGTATGTTGGCTATAGCATGTTCATTGTAGGAATTGGATTACACCAATAGGAAATCTATCTACCTTAGTAGATGAGGAGCAGCCCTATGATGATCATGAGAATAAGTCCATAAGCCCATGGCCATGGTAGAGTGAAATAATAGAAAGAGTTTCTATTAAGAGTTTTCACATTGGACTTGAATCGAATGATTAATTTATATGACGAAAATTAAGGGTTTGACGAAATCACCTTAACCCTAATCCGATTGAGGCTCATGATAGAGGAACTTAATCACACAGGTAACTATACCGAGAGATTCGCTTTCAGTTCTGATGGGTTGCCACCATATGCTACTAGATGTCACTAATGGATTTTGAGAGCAATTAGAATAATTTGGATGATTGATCATGCTAATTGTCTGAATCAGAAAAGTTTTGATCTATTAGAAGGTGTTTTGATGATGTCGATGATAGAGATCATGACATATCCCATTACCATATGAAACTGAACCTAACTGGATCACACAAATAAGGGTTTGAATCTGGATATCATCAATTGAACTAACCCAGTTCAATTGATTTGAATAAGATTCAATTAGGTTCAAGAAAATCGTGCTAGCACATAATTGAGCCTAATGTTCTTCTTTAACAATCATTAAAACTTATCTCGACTGAGCCAAATGTGTTTGGACTTACTCAGAAATCTTTACTTGATCTAACTAGAGCTTGTCCAGATCAAAAAAGAATTGTCTTAATTTATTGGATAAATTTGAGATAACACCTACCATTTTTCGTCACCTACTAAATCTTATCTTTGGACTTTAGTCAAATATTGATGTTTGACACTTAGACATCTGTCCATGTGTCATACACCCATAGGAGAGAATATCAGGCTTTGTCCCCTACTAAAAAATAGATAGAGACGGGGTGCATGCCTAGGGAGGCATGCACCCCAAGAGGATCATGCCTAGAGTCCCATACAGATGGGACTCCAGGTTGCTTAAAGAGTTTAAACTAGGTGGCGCCAAAGAGTCCTATTTGACCAGTCTTGGCACCACCTAAGGAGGTTTATGAGAGACTTTAAACTAATTGAATCAGATGATGTCATCCCACCAGTTAGATTTAGATCTAATTGCACAAAGAGCCATGATTGGCCGAGATGATGTAGCACTGCATGGCGCAGCAGGGTCTATATAAATCCTATCTATGCCTAGAATAGAGAGCTTCTACCCTTTCTCCATGCCACATATCCCCTCTTCCTCCTTCTCCATGCCATCCTCTGGTCCTCTCTCTCCTCTCCACATCCAAGAAGTTTTGGACATGAGTTAGGTACGATCTAAGCAAGTGAAAGGCGACAAAAAAGGAAGAAGGCAGCATTGCTGCAAGAGACAACGGCTGATCTTCAAAAGCCATTTTAAAGATCTTCAAGATTAGATCTAGATCCAATTTTTAGAATATAGATTGAGAAGGATAAGATCTTTAGATCTTGCTGGAGTAGACACCGGTAGAGGTCAGGCGCTTGCGTAGCTACATCCAGAACCTCAGGCAAACATCAAGATCATCATAGAATAATTAGATTATCCAAAATAAAGGTATAATTAAATTAGATATAATTTATTTTAATTTTATTTTATTAGATCAATAAGATCAGATCTGAAAAATCTCAAATCTGATTTGGATCTAAGAGAAAAATTTTTTGAAATATCCCTCTTGATCCAATGAGATTTGAACGAACCTGCATCAAAAAATAGGATTTTTTCCTTCAACTAGTTGCACCCAGGAGAGGGGATCTACTATGGCTAAGGGCTCGCAGGAAGAAGGTCAAAGCCATCATGAGTTCATAAGGGAGGATAAGGTTGGAGATTGTCGCAGTCCATGCTTGGGAGGGCAGGGGAGGAAGATCGGAGGGGCTTGAACGCGAGCTTGGTCTGGGAGCAAGAAGATCGGAGGGGTTGCTCGAGTTCACCTGGGAGCGAGAAGATCAGAGTCACTACTGGGAGGAGATCTGTCGGAGGTTGCATGGGTGTAGTGAAAAGTTTAGAGGAGCTCAAGTTTCGCTTGGAGCAAGAGGTTCGGACAAAGGGGCACTGCAGGTTGCACCTGAGAGCATAGGGGAGGATCTCGGCTGCACGAAAGAGAGAAGGTCTACCAGAGTCATCGCACGGAAGAGAAAAAAAGTCGGCCAGAGTTGCTTGGGCACATGGGCTTGGAGGCCGGCTGGACGTGCGATAGGCACGTTAAAGGTCGATCGGACGTGCGGTGGGATGTGCAGAGGCTGGGAAGAGGCTCGTAGATGCCGACCCTGCCCTGTTCCTTCTTCCTCTTTTTTTTTTTGAACAAAGAACTCAAAAATATTTTTTTTCATTTTAGTATTATTATTATTATTGGAAAATACAGAATTGATTTTTTTTGCACCAAAATCATAAAAATTTTCATAACCAAATAAAACAACAACCATGCACTTTAAAGGTTTATGATCAATCAAATCTCCTAAACCAGGTGAATGCTAATTCTTTGGATTTGTTCGATGATAAGAATACATATGATAGACCATATTTTTGATATAATTTAAGACGTTCCATAGTTCGCTACCATTAGGCTTCTCAATCAACTGAAGTTGCTCCTGTACTCAAACATAGATCCTTTGCTAACAAATGAAAATACAATTTTCACAAGCAACTATGCATTTAGTGATATAATCATTTTCCATACAAAGCATAATTTTAATTTTTCTTTCAACTGTGTAGGTAGTGAAGGATGAGTGTGAGCTATGGTATTCACCATGACTTTATGGTAAATGATGAACAGAAGTGGTATCTCGGTACCAAATAAAGATGTAATAAGTATGAAAGTAGGTTCATGCCAAAGTAACTATCAACATAGGAAAGCCTCCCTTCACTCTCTAATTTTTTATGATATCACTCCATTTTTTCCATCTCTTTCAGGACCTTAGTCTCTCTATTTCATTTTGAATTTTAGAGGTTGCTTTTATTTTGCCCAATATATTGGAGTGCAAATAAAGATCTTCCTTCTAATGTTTGATCCTATCTAAAACTCAATAGAATGGATAAAAAATCAAGAATATAATATCACTAAAAAATTTATATAATTATATTTCTTATCTGGATCTTATGGCTCTTTGTTGGTCTAGATCATCCTTGTCATGGTCTCCTTCCTTGCTTGAATCTTTTTCTCTGATTAAAAATTCTCCCTTATTTGAAGCCTCCCAGTTTAAGCCTGGGTGGGGCTGGTTGAAGATAGATGCTGAAGAATCTCGTTGGCACTGGAGCAACATGACGGATCTTCTCTCGCTAGATGCTCATTTTTTTTCATAAACAGGCTAAAAAATCCATCCTCTAGTGCCACCTGTTGATGCGAAAATCCATCTCAAGGTCGGACTAGCTGAAGTTGTGCGATGTCAGCAAGTCGATGGTAATGGGATGAAGGTGGCCATAACTGCAAGAGAAGTCCTCGATCGGAGTTGTCTCTAGCGGGGATCCTCTAATACTCAAGTCAGTTTTTCATTCAAAAGAAGAAAGAATATGAGCATTTGGAAAGAAAAGTCTGTGTACCTTGGGGTCCCTCTTTTTTTTCTCTTTTATAGAACAGCCTGAAGTTTGTTAGGATGGATTGTGGTTGTTAATCATGGGAGAGTAGAAAGTTGTCAGAGATATTTTATTTGCTTACTAGAATATTCTTAGAAATTATGACAGGTATTGTCTTCTTATGGCATGTGGGGGGAACCATCTCCTAATTATGCGAGTTGATAACTTGGGACCAAGAGTGGGGACTTCAGCCTTTTGATAACCTTCAATTAAGACTTCAACCTTTTCAAGTTTGGCCTGAAATAGGATCTCAACCTCAACCTTCGATGACCTTCAATTCAATCTACATTGTGCCCCTGGCTTCCATCTCTTAATGACTTCAAGTTTGGTTTGAAATAGAACCTCGATCATAGCCTTTGATGACCTTCAGTTCAGCCTATATTGTAACCTTGGCTTCCATCTTTTAATGACTTCAAGTTTGGCTTGAAATAGGACATCGGCCTCAGCCTTCGATGATCTTCAGTTCTGCCTAAATTATGATCCTAGCTTCTATCTCTTCATGACTTCAAGTTCGATCTGAAATAGAACCTCGTTCTCATCCTTCAATGACCTTCAATTTAGCCTAATTGTGCCCTTAGCTTCCATCTCTTGATGACTTCAAGTTCGGCCTAAAATAGGATCTCAACCTCAACCTTTGATGATCTTTAATTTAGCTTACATTATGACCCTAGCTTTCATCTCTTAATGACTTCAAGTTTGGCCTAAAATAGGATCTCGACCTCGACCTCAACCTTCGATAACCTTCAATTCAGCCTACATTATGCCCCTAGCTTCTATCTCTTGATGACTTCAAGTTTGGCCTAAAATAGGATCTCGACCTAAGCCTTCGATGACCTTCAATTCAGCCTACGTTGTGCCTCTAGCTTTCATCTTTTAATGACTTTAAGTTTGGCCTAAAATAAGACCTTAGCCTCAACTTTCGATAACTTTCAATTCAGCCTACATTGTGCCCCTGACTTTCATCTCTTGATCCTCAGCCTTCGATGACCTTCAATTCAGTCTAAATTATGATCCTGACTTTCATCTCTTGATGACTTCAAGTTCAGCCTAAAATAGGATCTTGGCCCCAGCCTTCTAAAGATCTTCAATCAGCCTATGTTCCTATATCTTCGGTAGGCATAAAAATCCCCCAACATCTACCATGCTAAAGAATAAAAGATGTTCGCCAGTAATAGGACAATCTTTTTAGGAAAGAAGTTTTTTGATGAAGAAACTATTGCCTCTCAGGTTAAAATTAAGAAAGTTCAATAGATAGAAAAATTGATGCCAGTAGCTGAATCAGAATCAAATTTAATTAGATCAAACCCAGAGCCTAGTATACCAGCACCATTAAGACGATGTAGTAGAGTATCGCATCAATCGGATAGATAATATGATTTCTTAATCCGAGATGGTGATCCTATTAAACTCAATGACAACGATAAGAATTTGATCACCTACATGGATACAATGTAGAGATCTAATTTTGAGAAATGACTTGAGACCATGAAATTCAAAATCGAGTCCATGAAGGTCAACAACGTTTGAACCTGGTTGACCAACCTAAAGGGGTTAAACCCATTGGATGTAAGAGGGTCTTCAAAAGAAAGAAGCGCAGATGGAATGGTGGAGACCTATAAAGCCTGTCTAGTTACCGAGGGATATCATCAATATTATGGTATTGACTATGACAATATTTTCTCCTCTACGATAATGCTCAAATTTATTCAAATTATGCTTGTGATAGCTATCCATCTTGACTATAAGATTTGATAGATGGATGTGAAGACAGCTTTCCTAAATAGAGAGCTATTAGAAGACGTATATATGATACAACCTGAAGGGTTCACATCTATAAACGAGTTCAAGGTGTGCAATCTTCAAAGATCCATTTATGGATTAAAGCAGGCATTTTGGAGTTGGAACATATATTTTGATAAGATGATCAAAATATATGGCTTCATTAAGAATGGAGAAGAGCTCTGCATTTACAAGTAGGCAAATGATCTGGCAGTTGTATTTCTTGTTCTGTACGTAGATGATATTCTTTTAATCAAAAATAACATTCCTACATTGTAAAAAATAAAAGTATGGTCGTCATCTCAATTCTCCATGAAGGATTTGGATAAAGCATCCTACATCCTAGTGATGAAGATTTATAGGGATAGATCTAAGAAGATACTTGAGTTATCCCAATTCATGTACATAGAAACTATGCTGAAGTGGTTCAGCATGAAAAATTTCAAGATAGTCCGTTATTTCAATCCACGTATATAGAAACTATGCTAAAGTGGTTCAGCATGGAGAATTTCAAGAAGGACTATCTTTCGGTAGGCCATATAATTTCTATCTCTAAGAAGGATTGTCCAACAACTCTTGAAGAGAGAGAACATATGAGTAGAATTTCATATGCTTCCGTAGTGGGATCTATTATATATGCCATGACATGTATGGATCATATATGGCATACTCACTAAGAGTAGTGAGTAGATACCAATCTAATCTAGGAAAGAACCATTGGAAGGTTGTGAAAACCATCCTTAAGTATTTGAAATATACTAAGGACCAGTGGTTGGTTTATGGTGAGTCAGATTTGAAACCTATGCGATTTACAGACTCTAGCTTTCAATATGACCATGATGATAACAGAAGCATGTTGGATTATGTTTTTATCCTAAATAGTGGAGCTGTCTGTTGGAAGAGTTTCAAGTAGCATACTATGATAGACTCAGTATGCGAGGTGGAGTACATTGCGGCATCTAATACTGCGAAAGATGTTATGTGGCTGAAGAAGTTTATCATCGAGCTTGAAGTGACACCCTTCTTAGATGGTTCGATCCTGCTCTACTATGATAGCATTAGAGCCATTGCTTAGGCGAAAGAACTAAAGGCACATCAGTGAATGAAACACATACTATGCCGCTACCACCTAGCTTGGGAGATCGTGGATTAAGGTGATGTCGACCTTCAGAAGATCGATAAAAAGAAGAATCTAGTTGACCCCTTCACTAAGCCTTGGCAGTAAAGGAGTTCGACAACCATAAGTTAAAGATGGGTATTAGATACTATACCGAGTGGCTTTAGACAAGTGGGAGTTATTGAAAAATATATTTCAAAGTCAATCATCAGTATATTGGTGATTGTATTATTTTATAATTATAAATGATTTAGTATTAAATAAAAATTTATTTTAGCATTTTTCATAATAAGTCTACATCTTCTATTGAACTTCTTTATTATGATGAAGTTCCTAGGACTATTTAGATTCGATAAAAAGAGAATTTATTGATTAGTTCTTAAATCATTCGCAATCAAATGATATGTTATTAATTAGGACGACAACATTTATTGAGTGTAGGTCATTGTATGCTATATAGATTGGTTGTCCTCTTAATCAAGGAGTATGAAGACATTGGTATAGTATACAAGTGAGATATAGAGGTACATCATCACCGAACGTGACCAACTCTAGAGCATTCTACTGTCGAGAATTGCTCTAATGGGATATGGGTATAAGTATCCCTTAGATCTGATATCCTTATGGTGGCTTGCAAGCAACTCACTGTGCTTTGATGCTAGATTACCTAAATTTCTAATTCAATGATGAAAAGATTTTAGGCACATTCAAGTACTTGCAAAGTCAGTGAGTGATCAAGATGGGATTGACCACTCCAAGAGTTTGAAGACAATGCATCACTGTATTTCAATTTAGCAAAATCTTAGTTAGGACAATCCATGAGATGGATTTGGTATTTTGAAATACAATATAGATAACCTATTCAGGATTGATAGTTAAATCTTGAGTTGTCTTATGAGCATTTAGGTCAAGGGGATGAATTATACAGAAACCATATCCACATGGGTTCTAAGAGTGTTGCTTTATACATTCGACCTATCTGACTATCGAATACCATTGCTAGATGGTCATTTTGATTAGTACAGAATTTATTGTAGAACTATCGGCTTGGGTTAGAATCTATGGGGTCATACACATAAGAGATCTCGATCTGATCGGATGGTTGAACGACAATTGAGAATCATTTTAGGGTTAAACATTTAATATGATTGATGTTTGACCTAGTACAAATATTGCAGGAGGATCAATTAACAGTCGGATTGCTAATTAGCTTAATTTGATTGAGCTTAAGAGTTGAGATCAAGTCAAATTGAATATGATTCAATTAGATTTAGTTTGAATTTGATTGGATCAAGTCCAATTGGTTTATGGGATAAGCCAATTGCAAGGAAGAACAAGTCCCAGGTGAGTTAGGATTTGAGTGTACCTAATTCTAATTTGATTAGAATTTAGAATCTGAATTAAATTAGATTTAATCTGATTTTATTGGGCTCTTAATTGGATTATGAATATCATTAATTAGGTTGCACCAAGATCTATTTTAATTGGGCTAAAGAATAGCTTTGACTAGTCAAAGCATGAAGTCCTAGTTTAACTAGGACTTCTCCCTTGCACCAACTCACCACACCATGCCATTTTTTCTTGGAATTTGCATGGGATTTCTCATGCCTAAAGAGCCTCCACACCCCTTTTATGCCTCTCACCATTTTAGAATGAAATTGGTTGTGGAATAGATTAAAAAAAATAAATTATTTTGACCTAGGACTCTATTGGATAGAGTTTCACACATCAAATTTTCTTATCCTCTTGAGGTGCCAACCCACCTGATTTCCCTTTGATTTTTTCATGAAAAAATATAAGATTTTTGTACGCATATTCTTTGGAGTCCATGCTACAAATAAAGAGGCACCCAAGAGTTGGGCACCCCAATCATTGCTCAATTTGGACATACCTTTTTAAGTATTTGACTAGACAAGGACTTTATCATAACTCTCTATTTAAAAAAGGTTAGGGCGTGAGATGTCTATAAGTATTTTACCTGAGAGAGAGGGCTTGGGAATGGAAACCTTGGGCACAAAGGATCTTTGGGCATGGGGTTTTGTAAAGGCACAAACTATTATGTCCTGGTGAGAGAAAAGAAAGGAAAAAGAGAGGTCTTCTCTAGTTTTTCTTTTAGATCCCTTTTTCCACAATCTTTTTGAGAAAAAAAGATGAGGAAAAAGAGTCCTTTCAAATCCTCCCATCTCCTCTTTGGTTCTTGGAGAGTCCAAGGTCATTCAAAGAAGAGGATTCACCATCAACCATCAAAAAAAGATCAGTACAGTGCTAGCATACTATGCTGATTTCTAATTGCTAGATTTCGGATCAACGATTGGAACTTTGTGTGGACTATCCATAGAGGCCGGATGCATGTGCAGCTCAAAGCGACAACCTCAGTCTCAAATAGCAAGTGGAGATCCCGGCTTGCGAAAATGGTATTGAGATTTGATCTCAATAGTAGTCTAGATCAGATCTAGATTTTTGTTTGATATTGATATGATCAACATCCATGTTTCTATTTAATATTTAGTTTTTAGATTTATTTGCATGCATAGATCATGTTATTAGATCCTAGATCTAGGATTTATTTGCATATGTTAGATAAATTAATATGATTAATTTATTACTTCCGCTAATCTAATTTTGAAAAATTTTAATATATATGCTAGAAATCCTAGACTTTTCCTTCAGATACCCCATTGATTTTAGGACTTCTTGGCAAGGTCATCTGCTGCCTACATCAGCTTGACCCTTAGCAGCCCTCAAGCTCAGTTCAACATCGATCTCGTCATCTTACCTTTGGAGTCATGCAACAATACTTGCCACAACGTGATGTGGAAATGATTGCCTGCTGCTCTTGGCTGTACGCTTTTGATAGGTAGAGCCTATGCATCCACCAATCAATGGAAGCTTTCTCCTTGATCCTCCAATATCCAGCCCCAATGGAATTTTATTTATTTATTTTGAGAAACCAACCTCAATTAGATTAACTTGAATCCATGAAATGCCGTGATGCTCCATTTCAAGCATACCATACCAATCTTGGACTGGTATACAGAGCATACCAATACTAGCATATCGTATCGATCCGCATACCGACATTATAGTAGGATTTTATTGATATGAGGTCTGATATTGAGATGGTGAATTTTGCTTGAATCTTTTGAAACTTTCTACATGGAAAACTTTTTCCCTAGAGACAAAGTACATACTCCTAAATAGAATCCTAAAGCCCCATTTTTATTTTTCTTGATAGGCCATTATGACCGGAAACAGACAAAATAGAGGAATACTAGTGGCTAATAAAACAAGTTCCAGTAGCATCTGTCATTAGTGCTCTTATATCTTGACGTAAAAGAGATACTGCATCAAAATCCATATTGGCCCCAAAATCTGCAAGTCTATCAGCCAGTTTGCTGCCTTCTCTTATAGCACATGAGAAATGAAGAAAGAGTCTAAAGTTACAGCACATTGTTGAACATCTGATAAGAGGGGATGCAGTGAGGTTGTTGACTTCAGGAAACTGTTCTGGTGCTTCTTAATCCATTCAATCAGCAGTAATAAGTGAACCCCTTTCGAGCCAAATCTTTGTGAATTTAGTTAAATAAGAATAGGACTATCGTCGATGGGTATATTTAATAACCAGGAGACTGCAAAAATCTGATGGTCGTGCCATCACCAACGTACCAATGTGGTAAAATTTTTTATCCACTTGACACCGGAACAGATGGCTGTCTTGATTTGTGAAGCGCTCCTTCTTGGCTGATAACTATCCCAACCAGTGAAGTTCTATTTTGCTGCCATTAATCTGCTGCAGTTTGATTTGTGAATTTATTCAGGTTTAAACTCCCAACAGTCTTGCCCTCCTTGCGAAGTTCTATCAATTGAAGTCCCATGGTGCCTTCATTTTTGGATGTGCATGTCATGTCCCACGACAAAAGATGAAGTTTCCTCGATGAAATTTCATGCCCCCAACAAAAAAGCTTTAAAGATTTTCTCTAGCTCCATAAGAGCAAACATCGGAACAGCAGTATTTGATAACAAATAATTATAGGAGGATGCCAGAAGCGATGGGATTGTGACAAATATTTCAACTTCCATCTTTCAAGCCGCCTGTTGATCTTGTCAAGCAAGGGATTAAAATGACATTTTTGAAGCGGGCCACTTGATAGTATTCCAATATAATTCCATATACCTGGTTGGAGCTGGATACTTAATATATCAAGTACTTGCTGCTTCACACCAGGGTCAATGTTTTGACTGGACTGATTTTGAGATTTCTGTATAGGAAAATACTTTGCTTACCGCGGGCACTCACCGCCCATGATTATTGGCTTACACATGGACTCGGATAGAAAAAAATTTTTATGGGGCACCATACTTTTTTTTCATCCAGACCCATGCGTGAGTCAATCACCGTGGCGGTGAGCAAAGAATTTCATTTTCCCTTCTGTATATTAGCCTTCTGGCCCAGTTGATTGCCATATTCAATCAGAACTCTTATGAGTTCCATTGCATTCTTTTTGTTCGCTCTGTAAAAAGTCACCAGCTAACATGGGATGAATAACACAAGGACCCGAAGGCTTTGGTTTGCATCCTCTAATGGTGGTGGCCTGTAGGGACTTGAAATAAAGCATATTAGAACCCAATATAAATAAATACGGGGATAGAGCACCCTACCTCAGCCCCAAAGAGGATGAGAACCAAGTGGTTGGGCTGCCATCAATTAGAATAGAGGAGGGACTTTGTATAGAACTCATGATCCATCTGATAAATTTGTCATGGAAGCTATAATGATTAAGAACACCAAACAAGTACCTCCATGACATCCTATTATAGGCCTTCTCCATATCTACTTTAAGCACTATCAGAGAATTCCTTCTTAAAGCCGTAGCCATCAAGCGAAAAATCTCTTATGCCACCATAATATTATCTGTAACACTTCTATTACAAACAAAAACATCCTATTGGGGATGGCAATTGTAACGGATAATGATACGCCTGCCTGAATCTGATCGGTATAATCTTAGTCTAAATCCCTTCTTTTAAAGTTGTAATTATTATATAATATTTGTATAATGAGTTCCTTATCCGACACGACCCATAACACTATTTGACATAGATAGGAGGCAAGCATGAATATGAAATTTTAATTACGGAATGGGTATGGGTATTAGCCAATATGATCCATTGCCATCCCTACACCTTATTCATCATAGATTAAAATTGGCATAATACCCTTCAAACAATTGATAAAGATCTTGGCTACTAGTTCAGAGAGAGTACTACATGAACTAACGGGTCTGTAATCTTTCACCTCCTCTGGATTTTCCTTTTTTTGGGATCAAAGCAATACATGTGGCTTACCACTACTTGGACATTTGGTACTGTTGGTGCAGAATTTGGTTGACGCCGGATCGAGCTAAAGTCGAAGAAGACGAGGTCGCCGTCGGTGATTTGCAAAATAAAGTTCCATTCGGAGTCGGTGGTGATGGCTCCGGTAGGACCCTCCAACGGTCATGTTAGCTCTTCCGGCCAACAGAAATGGAGTGCTCAGAGAAAAGTTCGGTAGAGTTTCGGAAAGAAAAGGAGAGAGCTTAGAAAAAACGTATCTGAAGGGTTCTTTTTTATAGACGGAGCTTGTTGTAACTGTCCTGATAAATGACAGTCGTAATCATCCTGAAAAATTTCAATCGTAATCGCCCTAATAAATAACAATCATAATTATCCTGATAAATGATAATTGTAACCGTTTAGTAGTGGGATCGTCTATAGGAATCCTTCTGAAGAAACAGTCCGAAAGAAGTTTGGCTGAAGGAATCCGACTGCTGGAGAAGTCCGAAAAGAGTTCGGCTCCGGTAGAAGTCCGACTGCTGGAGGAGTCCGAAAAGAGTTCAGCTTCCATAGAAGCTCGACTGAAGGAGAAATTCGGAAGGAGTTCGGCTCCGTAGAAGTCCGACTGCTAGAGGAGTCCAAAAAAAGTTCGGCTCCTGAAGGAATCTGACTGCTGAAGAAATTTGAAAGGAGTTCGACTTTCATAGAAGTCCGACTGAAGGAGGAATCCCAAAGAAGTTCGGCTCTCATAGAAGTCCGACTGCTGGAGGAATTCGGAAGGAGTTCGGCTCCCATAGAAGTCCGACTGCTGGAGAAATCCAGAAGAAATTCGATCGCTATAGAAGTTCAGCTGGGGCTCGACCGCTGAAGAGTTCGAATGGGTTCGGAGTCCAGCTGGAGGAGTTCGGCCACTGGATGAGTTCAACCGCTGGAGGAGAATTTTCGATCGCTAGGAGGAGAATTTTCGATCGAAGCTCTTCCGTGATTATCAGCTGCATTAGGCTAAGCACCAGACTGGACTTCGATGGGAGCGGGGTTTATCCCCAACAATAGTCCTCCTACTTCCAAGTTCGGAACTCGAAAGATGGGAGTACAAAAAGATCAACAGTCGAAGTCCTCTTCAGGGCTCTGCACCAATTCAAGTTGAAACTCGAAAAAATCTTATCTCCAGTTGTTGTCGAGCACAATGGGGCCGTTGTCGAGGCCTTTCCTCTCATTCCGTCTAAGATGAACGAGGCCTTCGATTTTGCTCTCATTAGGACGAGGTCCTGCTCCTGTTCCTAACGGACTATGGGGGCACATAAGGTTCGTTGTCAAGGCCTCCCCCCATCTCATCTAAAATGAACGAGGCCTTCAACTTTGCTCGCGTTAGGATGAGGTTCTCCTCCTATTCCTAACGGGCTATGGGGGCACATAAGGGTCGTTGTCAGGGCCTCTTCTTCCATCTCGTCTAAAATGAACGAGTTTTTCAACTTTACTCACATTAGGACGAGATTCTCCTCCTATTTCTAATGGGCTGTAGGGGCACATAAGAGCCATTGTCAGGGCCTCTTCCCCCATCTCATCTAAAATGAATGAGGCCTTCGACTTTACTCACGTTAGGACGAGGTCCTCCTCCTATTCCTAATATGGCCACTTCTAATTGCTTCTTTTCTGTCATCACATAATTTTTGGACCAAAAAATAATAATGTTGAAAGGAAGGAGTTTTATTGTGGAAAAATTATTGGTAGTACGTCCTCAGATTTTCTAAGTTCCAAGGTCGTGGGAATGTTGTTCCTCCGAGCTCCTTCAGACGATAAGTTTCAGATCGAACAACCTCCACCACTTCATACGGACCTTCCCAATTTGGGGCAAGCTTTTCTTGGCTCTAAGGCTGAGAGATGGTGACTCGCCGTAGCACTAAGTTCTCCACTCTAAATGTTTTACTTCTGACTCTGAAGTTATACTATCGGGCCATCTTTCGTCTGTAGGCTGCCATCCAAACCTGGGCTTTCTTCCTTTTTTTTTCTAACAGGTTGAGGTTGACTCTGAGGTCCTATGGATTGTGCTGCTCGTTGAAGGCCACGATCCATGCGATGGGAGCTTAAGTTCAACCGAAATGACTACCTCTATTCCAAAGGCCAAGGCAAATGTGTTTCCCCATCACATAATTTTTGGACCAAAAAACAATAATGTTGAAAGGAAGGAGTTTTATTGTGGAAAATTTACTGGTAGTACGTCCTCAGATTTTCTGAGTTCTAAGGTCGTGGGAATGTTGTTCCTCTGAGCTCCTTCAGATGATAAGTTTCGGACCGAACAACCTCCACCACTTCATACGGACCTTCCCAATTTGGGGCAAGCTTTTCTTGGCTCTAAGGCTGAGAGATGGTGACTCACCGTAGCACTAAGTTCTCCACTCTGAATGTTTTACTTCTGACTCTAGAGTTATACTATCGGGCCATCTTTCGTTTGTAGGCTGCCATCCAAACCTGGGCTTTCTTCCTTTTTTTTTCTAGCAGGTCGAGGTTGACTCTGAGGTCCTATGGATTGTGCTGCTCGTTGAAGGCCACGATCCATGCTGACGGGAGCTTAAGTTCAACCAAAATGACTACCTCTATTCCAAAGGCCAAGGCAAATGTGTTTCCCCATCACATAATTTTTGGACCAAAAAATAATAATGTTGAAAGGAAGGAGTTTTATTATGGAAAAATTACTGGTAGTACGTCCTCGATTTTTTGAGTTCCAAGGTTGTGGAAATGTTGTTCCTCCGAGTTTCTTCAGACGATAAGTTTTGGACCGGACAACCTCCACCACTTCATACGGACCTTCCCAATTTGGGGCAAGCTTTTCTTGGCTCTAAGGCTGAGAGATGGTGACTCACCGTAGCACTAAGTTCTCCACTCTGAATGTTTTACTTCTGACTCTGGAGTTATACTATCGGGCCATCTTTTGTCTATAGGTTGCCATCCAAACCTGGGTTTTCTTCCTTTTTTTTTCTAACAAGTCGAGGTTGACTCTGAGGTCCTATGGATTGTGCTGCTCGTTGAAGGCCACGATCCATACTGACGGAAGCTTAAGTTCAACCGAAATGACTACCTCTATTCCAAAGGCCAAGGCAAATGTGTTTTTCCAGTTGGCAGCCTTTGAGTAGTTCGATATGTCTAGAGAATGTGGTAGAGTTCGTCCATCCAGGCCTCCTTTGCTCTATCGAGCCTCGTCTTGATGCCTTGCAGTAGAGTCTGGTTGGTCACTTCAGCTTTCCCATTTGCCTATGGATGAGATACCGATGTGAAGTGGTGGGAGATGTTTAGGTCTTCATAGAATTCGGTGAATCTCATCCCGGTGAATTATCGCCCGTTATCGATTATGAGTGTTTAGAGAAGATCGAATCGATAAACTATTGACTTTCAGATAAAGTCTTGTACCTTAGCCTCAATAATTTTGGCTAGTGGTTCGGCTTCGATCCATTTAGTAAAATAGTCGATCGCGATCAGGAGGAACTTTTGTTGTCCGGATGCCATTGGGAAAGGGCCAAGTATGCCCATTCCCCACTGTGCAAATGGCCAGGATGCGCTTAGCAGAGTAAGCTCGAAGATCGGCTGTCTTTGTATGCTCGCATTCTTCTGACAGCGATCATATTTTCTAACGTACTCCATAGAATCATGGTATAAGATTAGCCAATAGTATCCTTGCCAAAGTAGCTTTTGCGATAGAGACCTGGCTCCTACATGACTTCTACAGATTTTCTCATGTACTTTCCATAATACAAAGTTGGCTTTTGAAGGTTGGAGATATCTCAGCAGTGGTAGCGAATACGACCTCTTATATAACCTGCCCTCATACAAAACGTACCGAAAGGCTTGATTTCTGAGTTTTTGAGCTTCTTTCGAGTTATGAGGAAGGACTTGCTCCTTGAGGTAGGAAACTAACGAGTTAATCCAGCTCGACTCAAGTTCTGTCTGTAAAACGATCTGTGATTCCTCTGGGCTTGGGCACTTCAGGGTCTCAAAAAATACTTCTTTGGATAGTTCAGCTGGAGCTGAAGTAGCCAACTTAGAGAGGAGGTCGGCTCTTATATTTTCTACCCTCGAGATCTATCGAATGTCGAAACAACTAAAGGTCGGAGTGAAGTCCTTTACTTTCTCTTGGTATTTCATCATACTTTCCTCTCGCGCTTCATAGCTACCACTAACTTGATCAACCACTAATTGAAAATCACTGTAAACTTGAAGTCGATCTACTTTTAAATTTCTTGCAATTTTTAATCCGACGATCAGCGCTTCATACTCGGCCCCATTATTAGTCACAGAGAATTCGAAGCGCAGTGCATACTTGACGACACTCCCTCGGAGCTGACTAAGATCAACCCCATACCCGCTCCAGCAAAATTGGACGAACCATCCACGTACATAGCCCAAAAATCTTTGGAAAGATTGACTGTCTCTTCAAAGAGGCTCGGTTGCGACAGCAGAGCACCGATCTCATTCTATTCAAGCTCGGCATCATCGAAAATGGTACACTCTACTACAAAATCTGCTAATATCTGAGCTTTGATCAATGGTTAGAATCGATAATTGATATCAAATTTTGTAAGCTTGATTGTCCATTTTATGATTCTTCCGAAAGCATTTATTCGCTGAAGGACTACCTTTATTGGTTGATCCGTGAGGACCGTTATAGTGTGCCCCTGGAAGTAAGGTCGGATCCTTCTGACAGCAGTTAGAAGAGAGTAAGATAATTTTTCTAGTTTAGAATACCTAGTCTCTGCATTCCTTAGGATCTGACTTATCTAGTAGACCGACCGCTGTATCTTCACTTCCTTCTTGACTAGGATTGTTGCCAAGGCCACCGAGGAGACCGCTAGGTACAAGAATAATTTTTCTTTAGGTTCGAACTTTGTCGGTAGTGGAGGTGAGCCAAGGTAGTTTTTGAGCTCCTCAAACATTCGTTGGCATTCCATCATCCAGCAGAAATTCTTTGGTTGCTTGAGAACATGGAAGAAAGACATGCATCGCTCGACCAATCTCGAGATGAAGCAATTTAGGGATGCCACTTTTTCAGTCAAGTGCTGAACTTTTTTGATTATCTTTGGAGCGGTCATCTCTTGAATGGCTTAGATTTTCTCTGAATTTGCTTCAATCCCATGCCTCGACACCATAAACTCCAAAAACTTTCTAGAGGTCACACCAAAGGCGCACTTGGTCGGATTCAGCTTCATCTTGTGCTTCTTAAGTACATTGAAGGTCTCTTCAAGGTCGGCAAGTTGGTTTATAGAAGCTCGGCTTTTGATGAGCATGTCATCCACATACACCTTCATATTATGGCCGATCTGCTCCTTGAAGATTTTGTTGATCAGGCACTGATACGTTGCCCTTACATTCTTGAGTCCAAAGGGCATAACCCTATAACAGTAAAGACCATGGTCAGTAACAAAAGCAGTTTTCTCCTCATCCTCTAGCGCCATCCGTATCTGATTATAGATAGAGAAGGCATCCATGAAGGTGAGGAGCTCATGGCCTGAGGTTGCATCCATCAGTTGATCAATCCTAGGAAGAGGGTAGCTGTCCTTTGAGTAGGCTTTATTCAGCTTTTTGAAGTCTATACTCATTCTTTATTTGTTGTTTGCCTTTTTGATGAGGATCACATTTGAGACCCAGGTCGGATAGTTGACTTTTCAGATGAACCCAGCTTTGAGGAGCTTGCCTACTTCTTTCGTAATTACTTTCTGCCTCTCCAGGATGTGGCTATGTAGTTTCTCTTTTATCGACCGATACTTTGGATCAATGGTCAGCCGATGTTCCATAACTTTGGCATCAATTTCTGGCATATCCATTGGGGCCCAGGCGAAGACATCCATATTCATCCTGAAGAAGATGATGAGTTGCTCCCAAACCTCGTCTCCCAAGTTGGAGCCAATTTGTACAGTGTGCTCTGCATGTCCATCATTTAAGGGCATAGATATGAGATCCTCCATAGGCTCACCCCACTCCTCGGTAAGGTCATTGCGAACATCCAGCCCATCAATAGGATAAGGGTCGGATTGTTCTTCCTTATGCAGGGTGATTGAATAGCAATGTCTTGGCAGAGCTTGATCTTTCCTAACCTCTTCGATCCCGTAACTCATCGAAAACTTCATCTTCAAATAATAAGTTGATACCACTGTCGAAAGTGCATTTAAACTAGGTCAGCCGAGAATAGTGTTATAGGCGGATGGAGTCCTTATGACTAAAAAATTGATCTGTGCCTTTGCCAGCTTCGGGCATTGTCCTGCAGTCACAGCCAAAGTTATTATGCCCTCAATTGGTATGGCATCATCAGTGAAGCCTATCAACGAAGAGTTCATAGGCCCCAATGGTTATTAAGTAAGGACATTATCAACAAAGCATCATAAATAATACGTTGATGGAGCTTTCATTATCTACCAAAATACGGTGTACATCATAGTCGGCAATGTTTAAAGAGATTACAGCCGCATCATTGTGCAGGAACTGGACCCCTAAAGCATCTACCTCTATGAAGGTTATGGGTTCTTCAGTTCTCCATCTCTTCACTGATCCCTTGGATCTATCGGCCTCTCCTTGTCGAAGTTCCTCCGAGATCGTATTGATGATGTCGAGAGGCGGTCAATCTCCTTATTGATCCTCTCCCCTTAGTGGCTTAGGCTGCGGCAATGCCTTCGATCGATCTTCCCGCCCTTCAGGTTGTCGCCATAGGAATCGACCTAGTCTGTCTCATCTGATGAGCTCCTCGATCTCATCCTAGAGTTAGATACACTCCTCAGTGTCATGATCGTGATCACGATGATAAAGGTAGAACTTATTAGGATTGCGCTTGCTGGGGTGAGAGCGCATCCTTTCTGGTCTCGGTAGTTGCTTCCTGATTTTTATCAGCACTTAGATTTTTGGTGCATTGAGAGGGACATAGTTGTGAACTCTTCATTGGGAAGCACCCCACTGTGCCCTTCTGTCCGAACTTCCTTACCTTCGAGCCCGGGGAGGAGTTTGGACTCGCTTGCACTCAGAGGAAGTTTTGGAGTACGGTCGAGCTTCGCTCAGCTTTTCTTCCTCGATGGGTCCGCTCGGCTCGCCGATTCACCACTTACCAAAAGCTTCATCATCCTTGGTCTTGAAAGCCTCTTCAGCTCGGGCGTAACCTTCATTCTGAGCTAGCAGATTGGTAAAATCCTTGGAGTACTTCCTCTTTAGAAAGAACAATAAATCATTCTTCTGGAGGCCACCCTTGAGTGTGGCCATTGCGACTGATTGGTCCAGATTTTGGACCTCCAATGCAGCGGTATTAAATCGGATGACATAAGTTTGGATAGATTCTTCCTCCTTCTGCTTGATGTTCATTAGAAAATTCGAACCTCGATGCAGACGTCGGCTGCTGACAAAGTGAGCCACGAACTGATGGCTCATTTGATCAAAGAAAAAGATGGTATCTAGCTTAAGTCCTAAGTATCAATTCCTGATGGCTCCCTTGAGGTTGAATGGAAAAGCTTGGCACAAAATAGCGTCTGATGCACCTTGGAGCAACATCATTGTCCGAAAGGTCTCTAGATGATCGATCGGATCGGTGGTTCCATCGTAACTCTCAAACTACGGAAGCTTGAAGTTCGGCGGAATTGATTCCTGCATGATCCTCTGAGAAAAAAAAGGATCAGTATGAATATCATTACCGTGTGAGGAAGGGGTATGATGGAGCTCTTCTATTCGTTGGCTCATTTTTAAGAGCCTTTGATCCAGGAGATCTTCACAATCGTTGATCTTCAGGGCTTTCTAGTAGAACGATCATGAGGCTTCCCCCTGGATCGAGTCGTGGTCTGAGCAAGGGTCCTCCATCCTCTGATTTTCCTTTTCGAAGATCGGAGGTCGGGTAGTCGAGGTCAGCCATTCTCAGATCAGACCATGGGATTACGGAGAAGCCTGCTCCAGCCGAACTGGTACTGGAGCCTATCGATGTATGGCCTGCATCGCCTCCGCGAGACCACGAACCTACTAGACCAGCAAGTTGAACTGCTCCGCATCCACCATGGCTGCAGATGGAGCTCAAATTATCGAAGCTAGAGTGGATGTATTTAGAGGGGATCTGACTGCAGAGATCGTTGATCATCAGATCAAAGCTTTTCTGGAAGATATTTTTTTTTCTGGAAAGAACTCTAGAGAGAAAGAACAGAGATCGCTGCTGAGCACTCCTTTAAGATCAAAAAAACCTCAAAAACATAGGTGTTCTTTCTTTAGTAGCAATTCTATTGGTGCAGAATTTGGTTGACGCCAGATTGAGTTAGAGTCGAGGAAGACGAGGTTGCCGCTGGTGACCTGCAAAATAAAGTTCCATTTGAAGTCGATGGTGGTGGCTTCGGTAAGATCCTCCGATGTTTAAGTTAGCTCTTCTAGCCAACAAAAATAGAGTGCTCAGAGAAGAGTTCGATAGAGTTTCGAAAAGAAAAAGAGAGAGCTTAGAGAAAACATATCTAGAGGATCCCATTTTATAGACAGAGCTTGTTGTAACTATCCTGATAAATGACAGTCGTAACCATCCTGATAAATGCCAATCATAATCATCCTGATAAATAACAATCATAATTATCCTGATAAATGATAATTATAACTGTTCAGTAGTAGGATCATCTATAGAAATCCGTCTGAAGGAACAGTCCAGAAGGAGTTCGGCTCCTGAAGGAATCCAACTACTGGAGGAGTCCGAAAGAAGTTCGACTCCCATAGAAGTCCAACTGCTGGAGGAGTCCAGAAAGAGTTCAGCTCCCATAGAAGCTCGACTGAAGGAGAAATTCGAAAGGAGTTCGACTCTCATAGAAGTCCGACTGCTGGAGGAGTTCAAAACGAGTTTGGCTCTCATAAAAGCCCGACTACTAGAGGAGTCCGAAAAGAGTTTGGCTCCTGAAGGAATCCGACTGCTGAAAAAATTTGGAAGGAGTTCAGCTCCTATAGAAGCCTGACTGAAGAAGGAATCCATAAGGAGTTCGGCTTCCATAGAAGTCTGACTGCTGGAGAAATTTGGAAGAAGTTCGGCTCCCATAGAAGCCCGACTATTGGAAGAATCCAGGAGTTTGACCCCTGTGAAAGTTCGACTGGGGCTTGGCTGCTGAGGAGTTCGATTGGGTTCGGAGTTCAGCTGGAGGAGTTCGATCACTGGATGAGTTCGGTCGTTGGAGGAGATCGGATGGGGTTCGACCATTGGAAAGAGAATTTTCGATCGAAGCTCTTCCGTGATTACCGGCAGCATTAGGCTAAGCACCAGGCTAAACTTCGGTGGGAGCGGGGTTTATCCCCAATGGGTATGATGTAAAAAACTCTTTCACTGTCGTGATGATTTTGCCCTTAATGATCAACCAAAACACCTTAAAGAATAGATGTTGGAAGCTGTCGAATCCAGGAGCTCAAACGGAAGCCATTTGTGCTAAGGGTTCTTCTATTCCCACCAAGTAATATCATGGATGAGTTGCTAGTTATGTTAATCAGTTACAACAATTTGGATTGAAGGGAACCTAACCGAACAGATAGGACTCATCTTGTTCTAGTGGTTATGGAAATATCTGATTGTCATGTCTTTTAACTTAACTTCATCCTCTATTCTTGACCCATCATCCCAACTAAGGCTTGTGATCTTATTCTTCCTCCTTATGGCTATTGCATTATAGGAGAATGAGGAGTTTGCATCGTCCGCTTTTAGCCATCAGACCTATGATTTTTGCTACCAAAAAGTTTCTTGGAGTCGCAAAGCTTTAACATATATACTACAACAAAAGAGATTATTGGAGACAAAAAGTCTGATTCCTAAAGAAATTTCGC
Source organism: Cocos nucifera (assembly GCA_006176705.1). Classification (NCBI taxonomy): domain Eukaryota; kingdom Viridiplantae; phylum Streptophyta; class Magnoliopsida; order Arecales; family Arecaceae; genus Cocos; species Cocos nucifera. The sequence continues at coordinate 126,083 of QRFJ01002560.1, read as the reverse complement.
TAATAGAAGTGTAAGTTTGGTGATGAAAATTAGCTTTCATTATTCTACTAAAGTTAATGATTTTTTTCATAGCAAAAATTATTTTTTTGTCAAAAACTATATTACCAAATATCTGGCTCCAATTAAGAATTTTTTGTGATGATATTTGCTATATCATGATAAAATTTAGCATCACCAATAATTCATAAATTTTAAATATCTTTGATTTCTAAATATCTATATTTTTGGTGACTTGAATTTCTTATCATCTATTCTTGCTTCATTTTTAAAAGTTAGAATTTATCTATAATTACTTCTCATGATAAAAAAAATAACCATCAATGAATATCTAATGCTAACTTCCACCATTTAGAGGGATGTTGTAGCAGGGCTTCAAATTATTGAAGAGATTCATGCTAGAGAGCCGATCGAGCTGGTTCGAAGCGGATCCCAGGCCAGCCTACAAGAAAAGTCCAGGAACCGATGAGGTATCCTCTAGTTTAGGATCCTCCGATGCTTAAGTCAACTGAAGCCTTGTCAACAGATAGTGGAAATGAAAGATTAGAAAAGCAGAACGAGAGGGTTTGAGGGGAGAAGGGCTCGATCTTCCTTTAGTGGGAAAGTCGGGAGCTAATTTCAGCATAGTTTCAACTCTGTAAATTTGTGCTTACCTTAGAGGGATATCCTACTCTCCTATTTATAGGAAGGTTCGCTTAGGCCTTAAGAAAAGTTTGTTAGGCCATTAGTTTATTATGGCCAGTCAGATTATAGTTGTTGATCATTTTGTCTTGATGGTGATTAACTGAAATACAGCTAGAGGAGAGTCGCAATTTGATTGGAGCACAATTGGTGTTTGACTATCGAAATATATAGAGGTCGGTAAATTACCGATCTGGCTTATATGACGAGGTCGGTGATTTATCGATCCCAATATGAGTTGAGCCTGTAGAGTTAATGACGTTGGTATTTTATCGATCTCGAATATCAAGATGGTTATTTTGGCTCCATTGTGGATTATTGTCGATGAGGTCGGCGGAAACTCAATCTTTCGTAGAGCATGACTGCCGTCATTTTTTCAGGATGATAAAATACTGATCGATCTAGGATTCATTGTGGTCAGTTATCTATCGATCTGGATCTGATCACTTGGTCAATTTGGCTTTGGCTGACAGTCTGGCCTTCAGGCTGGTATTTTATCAACCTGGTACTAAACTTGAAAACCTATTATTTGAGATGGTGATCCCTTTGATGATGCTACGTATCCATTAGTGGTTGACTATACCAATAGTTGTCCCTCATTTTCCAGACTTTGAGTGGAATTCTTTCAATGACAAGTGTGGAAAGTCATCTCAAAGATCACCCGTTGCACCAAGAATCATGCCAAGCAGCCACCAGATTTGATTTTTAAATTATTCGAAAAGATAGGCCACCTCATTCCCTATAATTACTGTACTCTGACATTTAAAAAAGCATGGAAAAGAGTTAGACCATCATTGGCTGTGCTACTATAATCAGACGACTTGGGGCACGTGGTGCTCATCTATGGGTCAACCGAACTACCGTACGGAACAAGCTTACGTGGTCGGATCTGAGCGATTACATTGAAATAGTTTTTCTACAATCTTTCTGGATTATTGACAAGTGGTTTAAATCTAACGATGGGTAGATTAATGTGAGCCATTGTTTCTCCCTATATATAGGGCACTTTGTCCGTTCCTCTTTCATTTTTACTACTTTTCTCCTGAAGCAAGAGTCTCACTGCTAAGAAAGCTTTCGGGTGCTCAGTCGACCATAGGAGAGAATGGTTTTGGTGATCGCTGGAGCTTGGAGGGAGTTGCCGAAAGCAGTGAAGAAAGCTTTCTTTTCTCCCTTTGGTAGGATCTTCTTTCCGTCCCTTAGGATTTAGGGTTTCTCCTTAGGATTTTCTTCTTCCATTCTTCTCCATTTCCTAGTTTTTCTCTTCTTCCATGTCCTCTCAGGAGAGTACTTTTTTTGCCAGCAGTGAAAGCGGAGAGTCAATCCCAGGTGGCTATGACATCTAGTCAACCCAGCCCCTGATCACCCTTGAGGCGGATAATCCATCTCAGGGTGCCGCTGAGGCAAGTGTCTCTTGTGATAATGGTTTAGAATCTCTAGTAAGGGAGTTCTTAGACTATTTTAGCTCTAGTACCGAGACCTCCATTCTGATAGATGCTGACCTGGAGAAGCCAGGAAAAAATATTTCATCCCTAATAGCTTTCAACTTATACCTCCCAATCCAAGTGATCGGGTTGCACGACCTCTTGAGGATTATGTAGCCTTCTATGATGAATCACTTCAGTCTGGGTTGCACTTCTCCCTTCATCCTTTTATTGTAATGTATTAGATTACTACAGCCTACAACCGACCCAAGTCACCCCCAATACTATTATGATTATTTTGGTTTTTATCATTTGCTATAGCTTTGCTGCCATTAGCCTTAGGACTTCTATTTTTAGAGCCCTTTTTGTTCTAAAAAAATACTCTATTGAAAAAGGCTGGTGGTATTTCTCACCTCGGCCAAATTATAAATTCAGCCCTTCCCTCCTTTCTTCAATCCACGATTGGAAAAGTCATTTCTTTTTTGTTTCCACCGATATTTCTTGGGGTTTTGGTATTCGCTGGGATAGACCTCGACTAAACTGGAACTCCAATAAATCTATTTTGCTTGGGGATAGGAAGACTTTCGATGAGCTACTAGGTATGAAGGTGCCCAAGCTCGATCAACTGGTGATGGATCAATTACTGTTTGACTCCAGCATCAGTCTCATCTTCCCCTAGGGTGAGCTAGTTTTCAAATTTTCTTTGAATTTCTCTGTATTTGATTTTCATCTAATCACATTCTTCTCTGATTATCGTAGCACTCATGAGGTTCGATCCCCGACGATTGGAAGACCAAAGAAAGAGGAAGTCAGAGTCTTCCGACCCTCCACTAGTGAAGAAGGGAAAGAGGAAAGAAGTCACTGACTCCACCTCGATGTCTTCCCGACCTACGCCCCCTTCCATCGTGGGGGCAATTATGATCAGCATGGGACCCATCAGCACCCGCCCTTCTCCAACATTTTCTCCGATGTCCAAGAGACATTGAGATTCTACCAAGGTGGTTTGGCCACCTCCCAAGCAGTTGACCACCCGTTTGAGATCGAGTCTTGCTACTACACCACAGCGGCATAGTCCACCAACTGCATCAACTTCGGCTCCAGCTTGCTAGACTCAGCCCTCCAGTGGATCGAAGATCCCTCCGATTGATCCTCCATCGACTTTCATCAACCAGATCGACCTATCCTAGGCTTCCATGCAGGACATCCCAACTATCAAAAAAGATCTACTCTATGCTATGATGCCACAACATGATCTACACGCCCGAAGGAGGGACATGGAGCCTAAAAAACTGTTGAACTAAAGCTTCAGCTACTTTCTAGATGTTAGGAAGTTCTCTCCCCTTCTTCTTCTTCTTCTCTTTTCTTTTTTTTTTTATGTTGGTATTTTATCGATCTAACAACTTTTGTTTTTTCTTCTTATCAGTCTGCTTCCTTTTTTGGACTGTTTGTTAAGCATGTAAGTTGGCTTGATGAAAATAAGAACTCTCTAGAGGAGGCCTTACAGTATGCAAAGGATTGCCTAAAGATGGTGAAAGAAAAGGCTACCAAGGAAGAGAAGACCACCACGGGACTAAAGAAGCAGCTCCTAAAGAAGCTTAATGAAATGGCAGAAAAGAATAAAACTCTGCTGGACCTTCAGGGAAAGGTCAATAAGGGAGAAGAAAAGCTGCTGGAGCTACAGCGAGAGGTCTCTAGAATTCCTGACCTGGAGACAAAAATAAAAGAGCTAGAGGGAACAGTGACCTCTCGAGATGAGATGCTGGCTGCTCGGGACATGGCCCTTCTGACCTACCAGAGGGACCTAGAGCACTGGAAGACCACCATTGGCCATGCCATGGAGGAAAACAAATCCTCCAAAGATTTTGCGGAGGAGGTCATAGAGGCTACAGGAGAGGCCTTCAAAAGTGGCTTCAACAGCTACAAGGATCTAGTTAGAAAATATTTTTCCAATTTAGACCTGAGCGGCATTGTCATGGAGGCCCTTCTTGCCCTGACTGTAGGAATGGAGGCCTAATCAATGCTAGAGGTGGGTTCTACTAACAAGATGCCCTAGCCTGCCCCAGAAGTGCCCATCGTTCTGCTCAAGCTAAAGATGGAGGCTCCAAACCCTGTCGAGGCCCCAACATCTGCTCTAACTGAAACTTTAGCTTCTGCCCCAGCTCCCATCGAAGTTATCTCATTGAAGGATGACACAGCTGATGCTACTCTTCCCCAAGCTCCTCAGGCAGATGCCTAAGTTTGTATTTTTTTTTCGTTTTTATTTCTATTTCTATCCTTTTGTATCGGCCTAATTCGGACTTTTTGTAATGACTTTTTCAAATGAAATGAAATCTCTCTTTTTAAATGACCGCTTCCCATGTGTGATGTCAGATTTTCCCAACTTGGTGTAACTGACTGCAATGCTTTGTACATTTTATTCCAAAAATTTTTCTAAGTGATAATAAAGTGACCTCACCTTGGTTAATTTTCAATGTAGGTGACCTTTGATAATAATAATGGCATCAATCTGGAGATTGGTATTAGACAAAAGTCCAGCATAGCCCTGATCCTAAGACCTGGAATTAATAGCAATCCATGATAAGATCAATCCGAAGGTCGGTAGTTAATAGAAATACCACATAATTCAATGCTTCGATCCATAGGTCGATAATCTACAGAGATTCAATATAACATTGACCCTAAGGTCGGTAATTAATAGAAGTCCAAGATAACTTCAATCCAAAGATCGGTAATCGATAAGAATCCATGATAATATTGATATGGAGATCGATTTTCAATAAGAATTCATGATAATATTGATCCAAAGATCAATTTTTAATCGAAATTCATAATAACATCGATCTAGAGATCGATTTTTAACCAAAATTCACAATAATATCGATCCAGAGATTAGTGTTGAAGAATAGTGGAGATTTTTCTTCTATGCCCATCGGGGCTCTATTGATCCGAAGATCGATCTTTAAGAATAGCGGAGATCTTATCTCCTGTGTCCATCGAGGCTCTGCCGATCCGAAGATAAAACTTTTAGAATAGTGAAGATCTTATCTCCTGTGCCCATTGGGGCTCTGTCGATCCAAAAATCAAACTTTTATAATAGTGGAGATCTTATCTCCTAGGCCCATCAGGGCTTTGCTGATCCGAAGGTCGGACTTTTAAAATAGTGGAGATCTTATCTCCTATGCCCATCGGAGCTTTGCCAATTTGGAGATCGAACTTTTGCCGAGGTGATTGAAAGAATTTTAATATTTTAAAGAAGTCTTTGATGAGGCAAATTTTTTGTAGCCTTCATTCAGATTTTACTGATAGTACATTCTAAAATTTTCTACATTTCATGTCCTAAGAATACTCGAACCATCTAGATTCTCGATTTTATAGGATACTGATCGAATTATCTCAATAACTCGATATGGTCTTTCCTAATTTGGGGTAAGCTTTTCCTATTCCATTGAAGATTTTTGGTTTCATCTTGGTATTGTAATATCTGATTACTTTTTGTTTATAAGTTGCCATCCGAATTTGAGCTCTTTCTCTAGTTTCTTCTAGTAAATCTAGGTCAGTCCTTAACTATTCTGAATTACTTTCTTCATGAAAGTTTTCTACTCTTGATGTTGGGAGGCCAATTTCTATAGGTATTACTACCTCTGATCCAAATGTGAGTTTGAAAGGTGTTTCTCTAGTAGGTTGCCTAGGAGTGATTCTATAAGTCTAGAGAACATCATACAGCTCATCAGCCGAGAGATCTTTGGCTTCAATGAGCTTGATTTTCAGACCTTGGAGAATTATCCAATTTATGACTTCAGCTTCTCCATTAGTCTGTGGATGCTCCATTAAAGTTAATCTATGGTTGATGTATAGCTCAAAATAGAATTTCTTCAATTTTTCATTATCAAACTATTTTTCATTATCAATGATGATTATTCAAGATAAGTCAAAATAATAGATGATTAATTTTTAAATGAAATCCCACATCTTTCTTTTCATGATTTGTGATAGTAGTTCAGCCTCCATCCATTTGATAAAGTAATCCACAACGACCACCAGGAATTTTTTTTATCCTATTGTCATGGAAAATGGCCTCAGGATATCCATCCCCCAAACAACGAAAGGCCAAAGGGAAGTTATAGAAATAAGTTTAGCAGTTGGTTGATGTTGAATGTTAGCATACCTTTGATATCGATCGCACTTATTAACGAGATCAGGTGCATCCTTTTGTATGGTCGGTCAATAATACCCCTATTGAATGACTTTATATGCTAAGGATCTACCCCCAGATGCTTGCCATAAATTTTCTCATGAACCTCTCGAAGGGCATAATCAACTTCTAAGGGCCTCAAACATCGAAGTAAGGAAAAGAAAATTGATCTTTTATAGAGTCTTTCATCTAGGATAACATACCATAGAGCTTGCCTCTTAATTTATCTTGCATTAGCAGGATCATCAGATAATATTTCTTTGCTTAAGTAATCTATTATTGGATCTATCCAACTTGGTTCATGATCTAGTTCAGTGATCATCTGAAACTCTATGCTGAATTTCTCAAGAATTTTAATGAATGCTTTTTGATTGAGATCGGAATACCCTGATGTAGCAAGATGTTAAAGTGCATCAGCTCGAGCATTCTCTAATCTTAGCATTTGAATAATTTTAAGATCGAAGAAACTTTTGAATAATTTCTTCGTATTACGTAAATATTGAGACAATAGAATCTTTAGCTTCATAATGACCTCATACTTGTCCGACGATAAGCTAAAAATCTGTAAAAATCTTGAGCTTCTTAACATTGAGTTCTTTAGCCATTCTAAGTCTTGCAATGAGGGTTTCATATTCTGCTCTATTATTAGAGATTTTGAAATTAAATCTTAGGGCATGTTCAATAATTGCTCCCTCGGGACTAGCTAAAATTAAGCAAACTCCACTTTCTTAGGCATTAGCGGCCCCATCCACATGTAAGAGCCAATAAGATCCTTTAGTAGCAGCTTCTAAAATCTCTGGGATCTTTTCTTCTTCAGGTATTGAACATTCTACCACGAAGTCAGTCAACACCTGAACTTTCATAGAAGATCTGGGTCGATAATAGATATCGAATTTGCTGAGTTCAGTGGATCATTTGGCCAATCGGCCAGAAGTGTCAGGTCATTGAAGGACTAATCTCAATGCTTGGTCTATCAAGATAATAATAGAATGCATCTGAAAATATGGTCGAAGCCATTTGTTGGTGGTGACCAAAGAATAAATCATCTTTTTAGTTCTAGAGTATCGAGACTCTACATCTTATAATAGTTTGCTAGTATAATAGATTGGCCTATGTATCCCTACATCATCTCAGACCAAAATCGAGCTAATAGCATTAGGTGAAATAAATAGATATATGAATAAATTCTCACCTTTGATAGGTTTTGATAGTAGTGGGACAGTGCCAAGATATGTTTTGAGCTTGTTAGAGATGGATTGACACTCCTCCATCCATTCAAAGTCCTTAATTTGCTTCAGGATTTTAAAGAACGGAAGGTATTTTTCGGCTGATCTGGATATAAATCTGCTGAGTGATGCCACTCATCCAGTGATCTATTGTACTTCTTTGATGGAGCCAGGAGGCTTCATCTCAAGTAATGCTCAGATTTTCTCAATTGACTTCTATCCCTCTTTGGGTTATAAGAAAACTAAGAAATTTTTTGGTCATAACTTTGAAAGCATACTTGTTGGGAGTTTCATTTGATATTTTCAGAGCTCCCTGGAAGCTTCCTTCAGGTCAGTAATATGCTGATCTATCTCTATGCTTTTGACCAGTATGTCATCAACATAAACCTCCATGTTGCGATCAATTTGGTGCCTGAAGATCTTGTTTACCAGGCATTGGTAAGTGGCACCTATATTTTTTAAACCAAAAGGCATCATTTTGTAATAATACAGACCTTTGTCAGTGATAAATGCTGTATTTTCCTCATCTTTAGGTGCCATCCTGATTTGATTGTAGCTGAAGAAGGCATCCATAAAGCTTAACAGCTTGTGTCCTGGTGTGGCATCGATTAATTGATCAATTTTCAATAGAGAAAAACTATCCTTTGTGCAAGCCTTATTGAGGTCGATAAAATCGATGCAGATCCTTCATTTTTTGCTTGCCTTCTTAACTATCATTACATTGGCTATTCAGTTTAGATATTACACTTTTTTGATGAATCCTATCTTCAATAGTTTGTTGACCTCCTCATCTATCGCCCTTTGCCTTTCTGGAGCAAAGCTTCTCTTCTTTTGCTTCACGGGCTTATATTTTGGATCAATATTTAGTTTGTGCATGATGACATCGGCTAGAATTCCAGGTACATCTGATGCTGACCATGTAAATACATCAACATTTTTTTGAAGAAAAAAATTAACTTCTGCTTCAGGTCGGTATTTAACGAGCTTCTATTTGGACTACTTTTTCAGGATCTACACCCAATGATATAGTAATAAGTGGCTCTACGATTCACCTCAGGTTTTTCCATCCTTATTTTCAGTTTCCAGGTTGAGAATTTCAATGAGTGGAGCTTCGTTTAGTGCCTTAATTTTTGAGTCTATCAAAAAGCATTATCGGGCCATTACTTGATCCCCATGCATTTCTCCCACACTGAATCTCATGGGGAATTGAACCAATAGGTGATAAGTCAAGACTACCGCTCTTAGGGCATTGAGCCCAAGGCGGCCAAGGATAGCATTATATGTGGATGGTATTTTAATGATCAGGAAGGTGAGTTGCATAGTTGTCTGGCAAGGTTCTCTCCTAGTAGTGATTGGCAATGTGATTTCCCCTTCAACTGCCATAGAATCACCAAAAAATCCAACAAGAGGAGTACTGATCTATTTCAATTTGTTCAAAACATTCATTTTGGAGAGTGCATCATAGAATAACACATCCACAAAACTTCCATTATCCACTAAATTTTTTTTTACATCATAATTGGCTATCATCATGGCCACGATAATAGCATCATTATGGAGCATTTTTACCTCCTGAACATCCTCATTGAAAAAAGAAATAACATTGTCGGGATGCTGCCTCTTTGGAGAAGGACTCTTGAATGTTCCCTGAAACCTGTCGATCTATGTAATCATGTTGATGACAGCCGCAGTTGGTCGGTTGTTTTCAATAGCATCATCAGGCCTCTATCGAGGCTCCAGGGCATGGTTTGCCCGATCTCGAACATATTTGCCAAGATAACCTCGATAGATCAAAATCTCAATCTCATTCTTGAGTCGACGACATTAATCAGTATCGTGCCCATTATCTTGATGGAAGAGGCAGTATTTGCCTTTGTTTCTCTTATCCGCAGAGGCTTTCATGGGATTAGGGTGGTAGAGGTATCCCTGGTTCTCTACCTTTATTAGAATCTACGATCGGGAGGCAGATAGAAAAGCATAGCTATTGAATTTTCGGAGAGGACTCTAGGACCTCGAATTTTTTTGAGGTAGTTCACTGCTTTTCCCCTGATTCCCATATTCTCCTTCATGGGGTCGCTTCTTTCCTTCTTTATCATTTTTCTTTTCTTTTCTATTCAACTTTTTCTCCTCCTCAACATGGACGTACTTTCGAATTCGATCCAGCATCATCTCATAATTCTCCAAAAAATTCTTGTTGAGGAAGAAGATCAGGCGATAGCTCTTGAGCCCCCGCTTTAAGGCAGACATGACGACGAACTCATTGAATCTTTTACTTCAAGAATGGTCGCATTGAAATGGACCATATACTCTCGGAGGGATTCGCCCTCCTACTACACCATGGAGAATAGACTATCTGAGTGCTTCAAGTGGAGATAGTTGCTCCCAAAATAGGCTATGAAAAGCTTGCTTAACTGATCGAAAGAAGAAATGGACTCAGGGTGGAGTCCAAAAAACTATATCCTTGCAGATTTTTTGAGGATGATGGAGAAAGCCATGTAGAGAAAGGCATCAAACACATCTTGGAGCCTCATAACATCACTATATCTCTCAAGATGATCTTGGGGATCACTGGAGCCATCGAATGGCTCCAAAGTAGGCATCTTGAATCGAGATGGGACCAATTCATTCAAGATTTTAGCAAAAAAAGAAAAAGTGAGTTGGAAGTCCCTCTTACTCTAGGAAGGCTTCTCGAGCTATACCTCCTTCAGCCTCTTTTCAAGATCTTAAAGCTTCTACTTAAGATCCATCTCCCGTAGTGGCCTTCTGCTGTAGGAGTAGATTCTGCTTCATAGGAGCGGTCTTCTTGATCAAGAAGGTGCTTTCGATCGAATTCTTGAGAGGTTAGAGGATGGCTGGTCCATGATGCAGCTTCTCGAAGGATGATTTCTTATCGTTGCTCCATAGTTTGCTAGAGCTGCTGTACAGCATTAGTGGGGATCTAGACTTACCGTACCAAGAGATTGAACTATTGTGGATCAATTATAGTCAGAGGATGGGACTAGACCATCTCTAGAGGGGCTCTTGGAGAAGATTGAGCTGAATTCTGCATTTTCTTAATCATTTTCACCAAAATTTTTGGTTCAAGCCCTCATTCTAGCACCAATCTATTATAGCAGGGCTTCAGATTATCGAAAAGATTCATGCTAGAGAGTCGATCGAGCTGGTTCGAAGTGGATCTCGGGCCAACCTACAAGAAAAGTCTAGAAATCAGTGGGATACCCTCCAATTTAAGATTCTTCGATGCCTAAATCAGCTAAAGTCTTATCAATATATAGTGGAAATGGAAGATTAGAAAAGCAGAATGAGAGAGTTTGAGGGGAGAAGGGCTCGATCTTTCTTCAGTGGAAAAGTCGGGAGCCAATTTCAACATAGTTTGACTCTATGAATTTGTGCTTACCTTGGAGGGATACCCTACTTCTCCATTTATAGGAAGATTCACTTAGGTCTTAAGAAAAGTTTGTTAGGCCATTAGTTTGTTATGGCCAGCCAGATTGTAATTGTTGGCCATTTTGTCTTGATGGCGATTAGCTGGAATATAGCTGGAGTAGGGTCGCAATTTGATTGGAACGCAATTGACGTTTAGCTATCAAAACATATAGAGGTCGGTAAATTACCGATCTGGCTTATATGACAAGATCGGTGATTTACTGATCTCAATATGAGTTAAGCCTGTAGCAGTTAATGGCGTTGGTATTTTACTAATCTCAAATATCAAGCTGGTCATTTTGGCCCCATTGTGGATTATTATCGATGAGGTCGGTAGAAACCCGATCTCCCATAGAGCATGACTGCCGTCGTTCTTTAGAGTGACAAAATACTGATCGATCTAGATTTCATTATGGTCGATTATCTACTGATCTGGACCTGATCACTTGATCGATTTGGCTTTAACTGACAGTCTGGCCTTAAGACTGGTGTTTTACTGATTTGGTACTAAACTTAAAAACCTATCATCTGAGATGGTGATCCCTTTGATGATGCCACATGTCTAGCAACAATTGACCATATCAACAAGAGATTTTTTATAATAATATTTACTATATCATGGCAAAATTTAGCATTACTAAAATTTATAAATTTTATGATAAAATATCATGGGTCACTAAATATTTGTTTTTGGTGACTTGAATTTCTTGTCACCTATTCTTTTTTTGTTTTGAAAATTTAGAACTTTTCTATAACTACTTCTCATGATGAAAATAATAGCATTAATGAATATATGGAACCAATTCTTACCATATGGAGGGATTTTTTTTTTGTGACAATATTTACTATATCATAACAAAATTTAGTATCACTAATAATTCATAAATTTCATGATGAAATATCTTTAGTCACTAAAGATTTATGTTTCTGGTGACTTGAATTTCTTGTTATCTATTCTTATTTTATTTTCAAAAAAATAGAACTCTCTACGATTGCTTTTTGTGATAAAAATAATAGTGCCAATAAATATCCAGCAGGAAGTTCCACCATATGTAGGAAACTTTTTTATGACAGTATTTACTATATTATGACAAAATTTATCATTATTAAAAAAATTATAAATATTATAACAAAATATCTTGGATCACTAAATATTTATGCTTTTGGTGATATAATTTTTTCAACATGTATTCTTGTTTTATTTACAAAAGTTAGAAAAGTTATCAATAAATACTTGTAACAAAAATAACAGGATCATCAAACATTGTATCATCACTAAAATTCTTAATTTTTATGACAAATTATGTCAAATCACTAAATATTCATGCCTTTGGTGACTTATCATCACCTATTATTTTCTATGACTTTTTTCATGATAGAACTATTAGTGCCACCAATGATTGTGATTTTGATGATGATAATAGAGTTTTGTTACTAATCATTTATTAATGAAGTTTTAGTGATGAAAAGTCATTTTTGCAGTAAAATTCCATGACCACATGGTGCCAATTTCACACAAGTTTGAGAAAAGGTTTATTTGAATATTTTTATCGTGCTATGAAAAGAAATTGTCATTACTAACAACTCATACAAGTTGTAATGAAATCTATTGTATCACCAAATATTGCTATCATATCATTTAAAAATAAAAATCAATTATTTGTAATTTTTAGTGGTGACAATAAGATTGCATCACAAATGGTTCTAATTTGCTAACAAAATTAAGGTTTATCATCAAATCATCATAAGTAATTTTTAGTATCAAAAATTTTATTTGTAAAAAAAATTATCAGGGTGACTATGGTGCCAAAACGTGGCATTGAAATATGGCACCTATATATAAGGAAAAATAATTTTGTGACAAAAAATAAGGTTTTCATCAATAAACTTATTGGTTATTTAGCAATGAGAATTATTCTTTGTATAAAATTTTGTCACCACAGATATGGTGCAAATATTTGGATCTATTTAATTATGTGTAATTACATATAATTAATATATAGTGGTTCAAAATATTTTTGTTCCTAATTATTTATTTTATTTATTATTAGTTATTTATTTATCTCAGACTTGCATGCAGAGGAATGGCAATTGTCGGGCATAGGTCGGGGGGGCCAATACACATACTTATCTTATAATTAAAAACTCTATATCTACTCGTACTCACCTTGGGTTGGGTCGGGTAATGTAGATGGTGCAGGCTGGATTGTGCTGGGTAAACACGATGAGTCAGGTTAGGTCAGGTAATTGTAACTTTGAAAGAGGGGAGATTTAGATTAAGATTATATCGAGTTGGATTTGGGGTGGGATACACCATTGTCTGCACCAAATCTAAATCCAATTTTGGTATTTTATCTGGAACACATACCTACCCTAGGGGTTTAAATGGGGTGGGTTAGGTCAGGTATCTGGTGGATCGGCTATAATTATCATCTCTAGACTTGCATAATTTAGGTCTTTTTCATTTTCTAATTTAAATAGGATTCAATTTTTTTTAAAATAGACATGACTGGGAGAGATAAACTCAAAAAAGCTAAATTCTTCAAGAGGTAGATCTTAACTTATATATTAACTTGCCTTTAGTCTTTGTACATGATTCTTCTCGGATTCAAATTTATTCCCGATCAAAATCTTACCCCAAAAGAAAATTTTTTAATTTAACTAGTCCATTTTGGACCCCAAATGAAGGAATTTAGGATCGATCACTAGGGATAGTGTTACAGCATAGATCTTGAAATACTATTTTATTTTTTTTAAAAAGACGTTCATCAAAATCAAATGTTGCATGACCAAATTATGGCTTCTAAAAGCTATGCACGCGATCTAACTTTTTGATATGATAAATTTCACTCCTGGATCTTATCCAACCCTACCTATAGTGGCTATGGTAATCCACATCAGATTTGGTGATCCTCCTAATATTTAAATTATTTTTTATTAATCTTGTTCTCTTTGATGAAGGAATTGAGTAGATGAACTAATTCGGTCCTTAAACTAGTTTAAGTCAAAAATTACCAAATAAAAACTAATTCAGTCATCAAATTGGATCCAAAGTGTAGGAATTTTTTTTTACTACTTACCTCTTGTAGCACCAAGAATCCAAACCCGACTTGTGATTATTGGTTCACAATCGAGATCACGAACGAAAATCGATCAATATCCATAGCCTAAATCCTTCCTTATAATTTTATTTGGAGAGTTGAATAGTTGAGAGTCTATCTTCTCTTTCTATGTGAGGGTGGAAAGTTATTTTATATATTACTTTGGGAAGTTATGGAAAGTCAAAACATGAGAGTGCTGGTAGTTATTCTCACATCCCATTTTTTATGGACCGGACCACCCATTATGGATGGATCCGGACCATAACCCAACATCTCCCACTCGCACATAATTGATTCTTTAATCTCATAATCATTCTAAGAGAACGTAATCTTTTTTCTTTGTATAAGTTCATACAAGAAAATAGGCCGTGCGACCAGCATACTTTATCATTTCGAGAGCTCATTGCTATACAACTGTTAGGTATATATAGCAGCTCAAATATTAAGTAGAGCAAGTATATAGTACCCTAGATTTATTTAGTCATATTTCAAACTCTCTTGATCTCTTGTGTTACAATAGTTTTGTATTCACAATTATGCACAGCTTAATTGGTCGACTGGTGAATACAATTAAATATGACACCAAAATGATCTTCCCTTTTCTAGAGTCTTTCCATTTCTAATCCAACTATTCTCTAGATATGCTCCAATAGATCGAATCATTCATGATCATTGGCAACAATCCAAGATAACTAATATTGAATTAGAACTTCAAGAAATAGTCAAAATTTGAGGGTACCAATATGAGATTTCTTATAATCTCAAGGTTCTCACACAACTAAGAAGCAAAGTCTTGTCTTCTATTATCCTTTTGTTCGAATAATGTACATGTGGTATGAAACACACACTATGATATTATTCTCCTTTTTCTTTGGAGCGTATGTTTATATTATAAAAGTAATAGCATATAGATGATAGTTCAGATATACTCAATATCTAACTTGAGTTCTCAACTCTATTTTTTTTTTAAGAATATTTTAACAAGACTTCCACCTGGCATATAAAGATAGGTAAGATGAATTGTGGGTTTATTCATCTCGATCACAAAAATTTATATTATCATGGTGACCTCATCTTGACCCATCATCAAGGTTATTACATTTTGAGTTTGAGCTCTTTAGATTCATAAAGGATACTCAAAACTAATCTTACCTCCATAATAACACTAAAATTATAGAGATGATTGCCTGTGTGAGAAGGCCAATCTCCTGTCCAACATACCATTTCAATATATATGTACAAAACATATAAAAAAAATATTAAACTTGTGTGTATGTTTTATTTGATAAAATTATCAAATTAACATTAATTTGATAAAGAAACATCATTCATTACTTAAAAAACTAAAAAAAATCATTACAGATTATGATAAAGCCAGTTTATGCAATTACATTAGCATCTCCGCAATCCTAGAGACATAATATGGCCATTATATATATCTCTAGGTATGGGCTTTGTAAATGGATCTGCAATCATTTTGTGAGTAGAGATATATTGCATATTTACTGCTTTACATGCAACTATGTCTCTTACGAAGTTGTACTTAATGTCAATGTGTTTGGTCTTTGCATGACATTTAGGATCCTTAGTGAATGTGATTGCTGCTTGACTATCGCAATTCACTAACATAGAGTTTGATCCATCTTCATTGAATCTCAGGTGGGCTAGGAATCTCTTAAGCCAAACTGCTGTGGAAAATGCCACAAATTCTGCTTCTATTATGGACAAAGCTATACATGTCTATTTTTTGCTACTCCATGAGATTGCTCCATTGTTTAGAAAAAAACATAACCAGAGCTAGACTTTCTTTCATCTAGATCATCTCCCCAATCTACATCTATATAGCCCAAAAGGTGCAAATCATATCCTTGGTAACATAGTGAATAGTTTATAGTGCCTTTGAGATACCTTAATATCATCTTCACTACCTTCCAGTGAGATTATCCTAGATTTGACTGATACCTGCTTACCATGCTAATGGCAAAATAGATATCTGGCCTTGTACACATCATTGCATACATTTGGCTTTCTACAGCACTAGAGTAAGAAATTTTTGCCATTTTTTTCTTTTCTTATGGAGTATTGGGACATATTTTTAGGCTTAGATCCTCGCATTTTGCAACAGGAGTATCAATGGACTTACAATATTGTATATGAAATCATTCAAGAATTTTCTTAATGTATTGCTCTAGTGAAAGAGCTACCAATCTCTTAGAATAATCTCTAAAAATCTTAACTCCTAGAATGTAAGCTTCTTCACCCATATCTTTCATCTCAAAGTTGGAAGATAACCATTCTTTTATGGTTATGATATACTTCTTATTATTTCCAACCAATAGAATGTCATCCACATAAAGTGAGAGAATTACAAATTTATCTTTAGATCTCTTAACATACATGCAATGGTCTTCATCGATCATGATAAAATCATATGAGATTATCGCTTGATGAAATTTAATATACCATTACCTGAAAGATTGCTTAAGACCATAAATTGATCTTAAAAGTCTACACACTTTGTATTCTTGACCTTCACTTATGAAACCTATAGGTTGTTCCATGTAAATTTCTTCTTTCAGTTCTCCATTTAGAAAAGCAGTGGTTACATCCATTTGATGTAACTCCAAGTCTAAACTTGCCATTATGGCCAAAATTAGGCATATGGAGGTAAATCTCATGGTAGAAGAGAAAGTCTCTTCGTAGTCAATTCCCTCTTGTTGAGTATACCCCTTTGCTACAAGACAGGACCTATAACTTTCAATTGTCCCATCCACCTTATGCTTGATTTTGAGAATCCATTTGTTCCCAATTGCTTTACATTCCTTAGGAAGATCAACTAATTTCCAAACATTATTTGATTTCATTGACTCCATTTCATCTTCCATTGCTTTCAACCACTTATCTTTCGCAAGGCAAGAAAGAGCTTCATGAACTATTTTTGGTTCATCTTCATCTTATGGCGTAATTATGAAGGCTTCACCTTCAATCTAAAAACATCATCAAGAAATATTTTCATGATTACTATGCCTGATTTGTGAATTTAATGAACTAATTTCATCATTTTTAGTCTTGCTCCCACTTGGATGAGATACTATTGGCTGATTTTCAAGTATTTGTATCAAGCGATTTGCAATAATCAAATCATCTTGGTCTTCAATCTCATAAAGAAATAGATCCAAATTTATCTCACCCTTATTTGAAAATTCATTTTTGAGAAATGTAGCATTTCGAGATTCGAATTTGGTTACACTCTCACTCTCTTGTTCACCAATGAACACATACCCTTTTGAATGTTCGGAGTATCTTATAAATATACTCTTTTTACCTCTTGGATCTAATTTGCCATGTTGATAAGCTGACTCATAAACATAGGTAGCACAACCCCAAGATTTGAGGTAATTAATATCAGGTTTTCTTCAAGTCCATAATTCATAAGGGGTCGATGCAACCGATTTGGAGGGAACTTGATGGTGTATATATGCAGCAGTTAACAAGACATCACCCCAAAAGGTGACAGGTAATTTGGCCTGAGCCATCATTGATCTAACCATCTCTAAAAGAGTTCTATTTCTTCTTTCAGCAACTCCATTTTATTATGGAATGCTTAGTATTGTTAACTATCTGTCTATTTCTTTTTTGTTACATAATTTTTCAAATTTATGAGACAAATACTCACGTCCATGATTGGTTCTTAACACTTTTATTTTCTTATCTAATTAATTTTTCACTAGGGTCATGTATTTTCTAAAGCATTCCAAAGCTTCAAACTTGTGGGAGATCAAATAGACATAACCAAAACATACATAATCATCTATGAATGTAATGAAATATACACCTCCATGTCAAGCCCAAATATTCATTGGGCCATAAATATCGGAATGTACTAATTATAATAGAGTATCAGCTCTAGTTGCTTTACCAAATAGCTTTCTTGCCATTTTTCCTACTAGATAATTTTCATAAATTGGTAGGTTAACTTTTTAATTGGGCCTAATAATCCCTCTTTAGCTAATCTGTCCATTCGATATTGTCCTATATGGCCTAATCTAGCATGCCATACATCCACATCAACATTATTAGAAGATGTAATAAAAGAAGAATAAATACTATGTATATTACTATGTGGAACGTAGTTAACATCCAACACAATAAAATTGTCCAATAGATAAGCAGAACCATAATAACATGTATCCAAATATATATTTAATATAGTGCCATAGAAATTTAAAGCAAATCCAAACTTAAGAAGAACAATAACTGAAATAGGATTTCGTCGGATATTAGAAGCAAAAAGGATATCATGCAAGAGTAAAACACATCCATCTCGCATACACAATTTGCAAGTGCCAATTTTCTTGACCTCAATATGGGCATTGTTGCCCACATAAAGCTATCTTGTTCCATGCTGAATCCGACGAAAGTCCATGAATACATCACGATCTTTTGCTACATGGTCGATGATTCCTGAGTCTACAGTCCACTAAGGATGAGATTTAATTAAAAAAGTAGAACTAGCAACTAATGCTATACTTGTAGTTACATATGAAATTGAAGAATTTCTATATGCTTCTAAAGTTTTCATATTGATAGTCATATTAGAATATAAAACATATATAAACTTATGTAAGGTTAATATCTTCTTTGGCTCGTTGCACTTACGAGCATAATGGCCTTTCTTGTTGCAGTTGTAGCACTTAATCTTAGCCTTGTTCTTCTTCTTGGGATGAACCATATGAAATTTTTACTTTTCTTGATGTTTTCTAGGACCACCTTTTTGCTTCTTCGATTTCTTGCTCTTATAACCATACCCACCATATGACCTACGTTTATGCCCAGAAGCTTCGTGTGAGCTCGAGCCAGTCATATACACGTCAGTATTAAGCCTTAATGCCTCAATATGATCTTCCTCAAGATCCAAATGATGTGCTACATCAGTGAGAATCTTTATACTCTTATTATGGGTAAGGTGCACCTTCATGTGCTCCTAGTTATGGGGCAAGGACCGAATAATAGCCTGAACCTGTTGTTCATCAGTAAGCACGTAATCTGCATTATTTAACTCACTAATCATATTGGATATCTCTCTTAGATGTTGTCTCATGTTATGATTTGGACACTTCTTATATGTATCAAACCTAATAGTGAGTTGTCTAAGTTTGGTAATAGAGGTCCCACCAAACTTCACTTTCAAAGAATCCCAAATCCACTTAGCAGTATCAAACTTTTGGAATTCATGCATAATATCATCTTCCATACTACTACGTAAGGTAATGCGAGCTTTGGAATTCTTTTTCTTCCAGGCCTCAAAAGCCTCTCGGTCCTTTCTATGCTGGGCCACATTTTCTTCTTCAAGTTCATCCAGGACATAGTTCAAAACATCAAGAGCCACTTGCTCATCCAGGATATATTGGGTTTTCATATGTCAAATTTCATAGTTTTCACCATTAAGCTTCATTCCACTATTCAATTTAGCAACTATAATTTTTATTGCAGTAGCCATTTTCACAAATGGTTCTATATAGAGAGACATATATACATTAATTAATATCTAGCATAGCACACAATCATCTTTACATAATTTATTAAATTATCATAATTAATCATGCAATATGTAATCGAAAGATCGCTAAGTTTCATAATCATCATCCATGTTTACATGTTTCATTACATAAGTTTATTTTCTTATGTAAAGACTCCCACTTAAGTAATAAATACTTAATTGAACATGGTTAAATACATTGATGTAATGAAAGCAAATTAACATAACAGTAATAATAAAACAAATACATTAACCAATTCACTAAAACAAGTAAAATAAGAAAAGCATAAAAAAATAATAATAAACCAACAAATTGTCCAACTATACAAAATTAAAATAAATATTTACAAGACACATAAGTTCTTTAGAAAAAGCACCAAGGGAGTAAGTCACATCCTCCTAATAGGGATCGAGTCTAGGAACCTATCATGCAGGTCCATAGGAAGCGCATAGTGCAAGTTCGACAGCCACGAGGTTCCCAAGCCGACACGCCTCTCACTATGAAGTATCATTCTAGCAGATAGACAAACACCCTCCTTACATATTCGGCTATGAACTTCTGAATCATAACTCTATAGCACTTATGTCCTGATTTGGTTTTCCAAATTTGGGTAAGAAGTCATTGCTGATATGGGCTATGCAAAGATCTATGCATTATCAGGTACACACCCTAGTCAGTTTTCAAGCCACCTATCCATATGACATCTTGAATTTCATGATGCAAGTAGATGATATGGTTCAAAAGTTGATCCATATCATCCTCATGGATGTTGGGATCCATGACAACATCCATCAAAGATGAGGATGTTGGGATCCATGACAACATCCATCAAAGATGAGGATGTTGGGATCCATGACAACATCCATCAAAGATGCAAGATTTATTTGAAGCCTTTATCTTTGTACTTGAGTTTTAGCTACTATAGATATCCTCATCAAAGCCACAAAGAAAATTTTTTTCTATAACAAATATTAGAATAGTTTGTATATATAAAGTATACAACAATAATTAAAAACTTATTTTAATCAACCCGAAATAGCATAGAACATAGTAAAAAAAAAAAAAAAATTTCTGGATCCCAACAGTGGCAATAGTATAGATTATCAAGTGGCCTACATTGAACCCTCATATCTCATTGGTTGCATGTCCAGATTTCGTAAATCATATATCATCTTAAAGCTTTACATGTCTATTTTATAAAAATATAAGTTTAATGGGCCAAAACATACATTATCGTAGTAAAATTATGCCTCAAACATAATAAATTAAAACTAGAAAAGATTGTTTCCAGTAAAAGGCAGATTTAATGGGTCAACTTTGGAGAGTTGTAACTCTCTCCATCCTTAACAAAACTAAGCATATGATATACCACATCAAATCTTAACATGCCATCTATAAAATGGTATAAAAATTCGTCACATATCCTAACATTTTTACAAAGAAAAATAGATCCAAAGTAGGCTGCACGCTCAAAACAAATACAGATATCAGGTTTCTAGAATTAAGTAGCTAACTTTGAGAGGCCATATTTTACTCAACATGTATCCAAATAATGCAAATAAAGTGTCAAATTAAAGCTAATCATGCCAACTGCAAGATTGAAGTATAAAATTATGCATTGGAAAACATATGAATAGAGTAAAAAATGGGTTTTCATGCCTCCTCCATTCATGTTTAACCCAGAAAAATAAGTTTTGCTACTTTGATACCAATGTAGGAATTTTTGTTTACTACTTACCTTTTGTAGCACCAAGAATCCAAACCCGGCTTGTGATTACTGGTCCACAATCAAGATCATGAATGGAAATTGATCAATATCCATAGCCTAAATCCTTCCTTATAATTTTTTTTAGAGAGTTGAATGGTTGACAGTCTGTCTTATCTTTCTATGCGAGGGGGAGAGTTATTTTATATATTACTTTGGAAAGTTATGGAAAGTCAGAACATGAGATAACTGCTAGTGCTAGCAATTATTCTCACATCCCATTTTTGATGGATCGGACCACCCATTATGGGCGGATCCGGACCATAACCCAATACAAAGGTTGGGACCAATCTAGTCATGTGAGTACCCAATCAAGATGCAATCTTAATTTTTATACAAAAGAAAAAATAAGATAATTTTAAGTGCCCAAAATCTTAAACTTGTATATTATCCCACAACCCTTCAACTAGGGTACGATCGAGCCAAGTCAAGTAGCTAGAGGCTCAAGCTCAACTCAATTCAAAATATTCAAGATCAAAAGTTAACTTGAGAGATTGATCAGGCCTTAACATGCAAGTTCGAATATCAATTGAGCCATACTCAAGTTTGAGTTTGAGCTTTGATCATAATTTAAAAAAATGATTAGAACAGAGCATAAAATGCAAAGAGCCCTACGAGCTCTACGTCTGGAGGATATTAAAAGCACATATATTTATCTAAGCTCTTAAGCCTTTGAGCTGGTATTAAAATTAATAATCAAACTTGAACCTTAATTGAGCTCAACCAGGTGAATCCCAAATACGAAATTTGCACCCTACCTTCACCCCATGAATGCCAAATCCCACACACAATTTTTTTTTTTCCAAGTAGAATTCAGCTTGAATCCTAGAATCCAAAACATGGGACATTTATTTATTCCCTATAATTTTTTTATGTATCTAGATCTCCCTCTCTTTTTAGGACTCTCTAAAATGCAGGACTTTCCTCCCAAGGGTTGCTCTATGAGAAGGAATAAAGAGTCTCATGCTCCCAATTCTCTTTCTCACAAAAAACCCATGCTCCCAACTATCTTCCTCACCAAAATGCATGTTTTTTTTCTAGTAGAATGCGATGCTCTAGAATCCAAACCATGGGATATTTATTTATTTCCTATAAATATGCTTCCATATCTAAATCTCCCTCTCTTTGGATTCTCAAAATATCAGACCTTCCTCCCAATTGTCCTCGCTCTTCAGGAAGGAATAAAGAGCCCCACACTTCCAATTCTCTTCTGAATACCCCATGCTCCCAATTGTCTTCCTAACCAACACTCATGCCCTTCTATCGCTCTTGCTCACCAAAATAATGGTTGCTTTCGACATACACCATCATGCCTTTGTTTAGATCAAAATCTCTTCCAAATGTCCACCTTCGAGTCTTCATCCCTGAAATTTTCTTCCCCTTGCTACCTAGGTACTCTATTTGTTTTGATATTTTTTTTGATATATTCTTTGATATTTTTTCAAAATACATAATGCTATCTTCTATTAAAAAATGTATCCTAAAGCCAATCATCTAAGTTGTAGATGATTGAAACTAATATATGAATTATCTAATAATAATAGTTATTTGGTTGGTTCATCATAGAAGTTTTATCTTTCTTAAATGAACTCCTAAATTATGATGAAGTCCTTAGAACCATAATCAATTGATAAAAAAAGATTTATCGGATGGTTCTTAAACTGTTCATGATCAAATGATAAGTTATTAACAAGGACGATAACTTATCGAGTATAGGTCGTTGTATGCCATATGCATTGATTATCCTCATAACCAAGTGATGTGGAGATACTAGTATGGCATCCAGGTGAGATGTAAGAGTACATCTGCACTTAACGTAACTAATGTAGCACTCTACTGTCAAGAGTAGCTAGCTAAGGCCAATAGATATAAATGTTCCTCCGATCTTAGATTATCATGATGACTTGAAAGCAACTCACGGTACTTTAGTGTCAGACTGCCTGTATTTTTAATATAGATTCGAAAAATTTTTGAGTATAGTCAAGTACTTGTGAAGTCGGTGTGTGAGTCAAGATGGAATTGACCACTCTTGATTAACTTCAGAAAGAGAATGACTCATTGTGTTTCAATTTAGCAAAACCTAGGCCTAGGTAATCCTCGTGAGGAGTCACGAAATTTATAAAATTTTGAAACATAATAGAGATGACTTGTATGAGTGTTGATAGCATACTCAAAGTCATCTTGAGTATTATTGATCAAAGAGATGAATTATATGGTAACCATGGGCCAAGATTCTAAGAATATTGCTTTGCATACATTCGACCTATCCGAACGTCGGAAACAATTGCTAGATGGTTACTTCGACTGATATAATAATTTATTTCTATGCTACTGACTTAGGTTTGAACCTATGGGATCACACACATTAGAGGTTATAATCAGATCAGATGGTTAATCAATGATTGAGAATCATTCTAAAGTCAAACATTCAATACGATTGATGTTTGACCTAATACAAGTATTTCAGGAGGATCGATTAGCAATTGGATTGCTAATTGGCTAAATCTAATTGAGCAATCAGGCTGAGATCAACTCTAATTGAATTAGATTCAAATTAGATTCATAACCATCTCAAGCTCTAGGGGATTTTTAAATTCATCTTCTTCTCCTGAGGGCCTTAGTCTTCTTCGAGCTCTTCTCTTTCCTCCTCCAGTGTCCTTCTTCCTATCTGAGAGTCCCTAATTTCCTTCTCTGCTTCTTCCGCCCGTAAGTGCTTTCCTACTCGATTTTTACTGCGCCCGTCATCTCGTTGCTCTCCTTGATCAATATAGGTTAGTTTTCCAAGCTTTCCTTTGATTATTCCAGTGTCTTTCACATCTTCCTTTGATTTCTCTAGAAAAGTTTTGCGCCTTATTTTCTCAATTTTTTGATGTCCATTTGATCCAAATATCTTCAAAAACTTCTCATTCTACCGATTCTAGGAGTCCGTCTAGTCCAACCTTCTAAAACCCTGACCCCATGGATGAGATCAACCTTCGAAGCATGCCCCATCCGATCTTTGTATCAGCTTCGATCAGCTACACCTTGACCCCAGACGACCATTTATTAATTAGAAAATAGTACGAGGTTCCACCAAAATATGAATTAGAACTTCCTGACCCGAGCGACCAGGCTTGCTCTCCTCGTCCGACCAATTTTGTCTGTACTTGAAAGCTCTTCGTGCCGAACTAAGACTTCCACTTCCATCTTTTGTAGTTGCACTTTTTTGATTTTTGAATATTTTCTTGGTTTTCGTAGTACCAAACTCTTTTAGATTTTTTATAGGATTTCTCTCTCTTTTCCACTTAGCCGAGGTCTGCTTGACCATTTCTCTTTTTAGAAATTACTATACCTTCAAACACCATCCATTTGCAAAGAACTGATGGTACTTTTCTTCCTGATTCGACAAGAAGGGATTACTAAAAAATGCTCCTTCTTCTATCCACAACTGGAGGGAGAAGTTCTACGTTGTACATTGTCCAACCTTGATATTAAGGCTTCCCCCTTGGGGTCTCCTTAGAGAGTTCGTCCGTCGAGCATCCAGCTTAGATGGGGGCGACCTTGGTTCCGCCAACAAGCTTAGGAATTACCGGACTCCTTCCCTGTCGAACTTCTAAAAGATCAAACCTTGTTCAACACGGGTTTGAGTCCTCTTGACCCCACTGGTATACTTTGTTAGAAATGTGTTCCAAAGCCAATCATCAGCCTATTGATGGTTGGACTATACTTTTATAATTGGATATGAATTATAAATTAATAAGAGTTATTTTGATATTTTTCATCATAAATTTTATTATCTTCTAATGAACTCATGTGTTGTGATGAAGTCCTTAAGACTATCTAGATTCAACAAAGGAGGATTTGTCATTTAGTTCTTAAATTATTCATAATCAAATGATACATTGTTATTGAGGATGATAATGTTTATCGAGTATAGGTCATTATATACCATATAGGTTGGTTATCCTCGTAATCAAGGAGTGTTGAAACACTGGTATGGTATGCAAGTGAGATGTATGGTTACATCTGCACTGAATGTGACCAACTTTGAAGCTTTTCTCGTATCAAAATTAGCTTAGATGGAATATGGATATAAGTATCCCTCTAATCTGATATCACCATGATGACTTCAAAACAACTCACTGTGCTTTGGTGCTGGACTACCTGAATTTTTAATTCAATGACGAAAGATTTTTAGGCACAGTCAAGTACTTAAGAAGTCAGTGTGTGTATCAAGATGGGATTGACCACTTCTGGATTCAGGAGTTGTGTTAAATGGTATTTCAATTTAGCAAAGCCTTGATCAGGATAGTCCTTGCGAGGGGTCATAGGACTAATTACTTTGAGACATGATTTGGATGTATCTTTTAGGGTTGATAGTCAAATTCTAAAGTCATCCTATGCACAGAGATCATAGGAATGAATTATATGGTAACCATATTCACGTAGATTCTGAATGTTGCAATTGCA